>VZTB01005273.1:1877-18195 GCA_013397245.1 Thryothorus ludovicianus | reverse complement strand
TATATATATATAATGAATAACCAATTCACCGATAACAACTGAACCAGTAATAAAACTGGTTAAAGAAGGAAATATAGTTATTGCAAGCAAAATGCATGCTATAAAGTTCCTTCCTCCAAATTGCACAAAACTTCACATTTTTACAATAAAACTTCGAAAATTGATGACTACATGTTCAATTCAGGCTGAAAAATATGTGCTTTCATTCTTTGGAAGATTCCAGGGCCATTCTACTGGAACTGAAGGAGAGTCAGTTGGGATGGAATGTGGAATTACATGAGGCCAAATGAAACTTTTGAGCTGTTGGATGCAGCCTGATTATCTTTTTGGAAACAAAGGGAATGGAGGAAACTTTATATTTGGCAACTGCTTGGCTAGTTATACAAGCTTCTAGTTTAAGTGCTTAAGAATCTTTTTTTGCCTGTGGGTGTTTCCTGTATGCAATCCAAACTGGAAAGTTGCAGATAAATTTTAAACTCCATACTGAGTGTGTATGTTCATTATATAATAGAAAGTCGGCTTCAGCTGACCATGAGATTTCACTCAAAACAGCAGAGAGACTTTTTTGTATTTTATATAGGGGATGAAAGTAAAACCCAAATCATCCTAGTGTTAGTGGCCAAAAAAAGTTAATAGGACAGAAGCTAGACCATATTGTTTCACAGGAACAGAGGATAAAAATATTTTTTTATTATTTCAGGAATTATGAAATTCTAAATTTGACAAAGGAAGAAGGTAGTGTCCTAGGAACTCCTTACCTACAGGAATTTTTTGTTCCTCAGAAAATAGAACAGTGGGTGAAGAATGGGTTTATAGGGTCAAAAAGGATTATATCAGATACTGAAGATCTGATAAAATAGATGGGATTTGTCAAGATAGGTAAAAAAGTTTCCTTATATTATTATACAGAACCAGAGAGGAATCCTAAAAATTAAGCCATTCCATATGTCTGCCTTTTTTTTTCCCATTATTTTATTTAAAACAACTGAATGATATAAAACAATAAAAAAGATATTGTGAAGTTTTAAATAAATATTAAATTTGCTCTTAGTATTTCTAATCATATTGTGATCCTTTTCAGCTCCTCACATTATTTCCCTGACTCTTCCCAGAAAATCACAAGTGAAAGCTAATTTTAGGTCTGTTCACATCCCAAGGTAAGTGTGGTGATTAACAATGCACTGACTGCTCTCTAATAACTGTTTGAGTATGCTCTTGTCTTTTTTTTCTCACTTAAGAGTGAAATGCATATGATCAAAGAGGGTTTCTTTCTTTTTTTTCTTTTTTATTTTTAATTGCCTGAATACAATGAATCAAAACAATGTAGTCTATGATTATCAAGCTAGCTAAATATTAGGCAGTTTAACAAGTGGTGTCATTCAAACTGTCATCATTCTATTTAAATAAAAAGCTAGCAAAGCAAGCAAGTTTCATGAAGAATGCTGGAAAATGCTCATTAAGACTTTTGTGTATTTTAGGACAGAAAATAAATGCAGGGACTGTCATTCTTGGGTTGTTTCTCCCCTTACCTTTTCTTTTTAGCTTGCATATATAATCATCATAGTTAGTAGATTAGTTTCCACTGCTTTCATTTTAAGCAACCAAAAAATTTCCTTAAACAATTTTTCTGAATTTGCCAGATACTATATGATTGCAGAATTTTTCGAAAAAAGGAAAAAAATATCTTTGCAGTTATAGGGGTTTGGGGGTTTTGTTGTTGGATTTTTTAAAATATTGTTAATCTTTTATATGGAAGGGTAAAGATATTATGTTAAAAGTTTTAAGAATCAGTATCATGATGATGTGCTAATTTGATGATTAAATGGTTTGTTAGCCAGGAAAGGGAAAATTTCAACAGTTTAAAAAATATCTGTTACTTGGGCTCTTGGAAAACTATAATTTAGAATACCTCCAAAAATGATGTTGCATTTGAATATAAGATTAAACTATTAACCTTAGACATTCAGGCATACTTCTCACTAAAACAAATAGGAAGTGTGGGAGTCTATTCTTGTGCCCATTCAGAGAGCAGGGAAATGGGAGAAAGAAGTTCACAGCATTAAAAAAAACAACAACTGCAGTATTAGCAGTGGTTCAAGAACTTGGAAATGCTGTTTTGTCTTTTGCCAGTAGCAGATTTTCTGGTGACAGACTAAATCCTGAAATGTTTAAATATAATACAATGTAAATTAAGAATTGAACAAATATAATTTGGAAATTGGGAGAGTTGATACTTCTTTTTCCCTTTAAATCTGAGAAGGGATCCTGAAACATGCTGCTTAAGTGCTAAACCTTAAACCTTAACATTAGTGTACAATGTCACACTTATGACTAAAATAATTCCCTCTTTAAAAGGAAGTTAATATTAATAATTACGAGAAAGTTTTGTAGAGCAAATAAAAGATTAAACCCAAGCAAAATCTTGTTTAGTGATAAGCACTGACCTGTAATCATGTAAAATCTGAACATTTTTAGTGTATAGTTATTTCTACTCTGCATATCAAACGTAACTAGTGTAAATGTCAAGTTTTGTGTTCTCAAATATAGAACACATTGATGTAACACTTCATGTAATCTTGTTTCAATTTCCACTTTTGAAGAAACATTTTCTTCAAATGCCAGTAATGACAGCAGTGCAGTTGCATTTTTACTGCTGCTTACATGAAAAAAAAGCATGTTGCAAAGAGACAACTTATTTAGAAGGATTTACTCAAGATATGTCATTTTTGTCAGTATTTTGAAATGTCAACTGTCATGTAAACAAGCCTGAAGCAATATTTTAGCACTTATTTATTAGATGAGCAGTAAAAGAGACACATTGGTTGTTGAAAAAGTAGACATTGCTGCATGCCTACAGATATGATAGTGTTATGTAATTCAATATGTCATATATGATGAAGTTGCTCTACCTTCCACTCCAGCATCCAATATTTTCGAATATTTATTTATTTCAGTTGCACATACACACTTCTGAATACAACCTTCATTAACAGATACTTTATTGGCCACAAACATTGGCAGTAGGAACTAAATCTTGAAGTCAAATGTATACTTACTACCAAACTAATCATAAACTGAGAAAGGTATATTTTAGGCTTGTATTTTGCATTTGCCTAATACACTCTGAATATCACATTAAACTCAACTATCAGACCACTACTGAAAAATCTAGGGAAAAAATTTAAACTTTGTGTTTTCTTTACATATGACTTCAGTAGCAGTGAAAAATGCAGAGTCTAAAATCAAACTACTCTGTCCTACACAGATTGAGTTTGAAAAACTTATTTAAGGAAAATCTCACATCTAAAGACTTACCATAAGGTCAGAAAGTACTGCCAAAGTCAAGCAGGAAAATGTGATCCTTGGGCTCTGAAGGAGAATATAGAGAACATGAAGGGGCATGATTTTCTCCTTGTACATTATATCACCATATTAAGTGGTTGGTTTTACTTTTAGAATTTGTCAAGATTGCAGAACACTGAAGAAAGGATCCTTAAAGGATCAAAAGCACAGAAAATAAGACTCACACTGGGAGAAGTCAATAAACTTAGTTGAACTGGTTTGCTGAAGAGAACATTGACAGAGTGCTTGATTATTTGATTCAGGAATGTAACAAAATGTGCGAACTTTGAATAGGTTCACATTCCACTTTGAATGTGGTTATATTCCTTAACATAAGGGTAATTACCCTATTACTCTAATAATAAGGGTAATTAAACACTAAAAGTGTTTTATACCAGTAAAAAAACTCAGTAGACTCAAGAGTCCTAAAAAAGAGATTAGATATCTCATATTTTAATTCAGCCTCTAAAGGAAAAATAAATACAATGGTTTTGATATGCAGTGTTTTCTTATATTATTCATTGTTGTGCATAACTATTCTAAATGAAATTATAAAGAGAAAAATATGATAGTTCCAAAGATCTCGAAAGTATTTTCTTATTATTGCTTATGTCTGCCACTAGAATAAAAGTAAAAAATAGTAGGAATAATATATATGTGTAAAATCTGAGTCACATCCAAGTACATGGCATTGTTAACCTCCATTCTATGTAGTGGTATCAGCATACCTGCACTTCTTTATTGTTCCTTTTTGTACATATCTCATATTAACAGAATATAAAGATAATATCTGAGAAAAAATTGAGTGCCATATAGATCCTTATAGTGATTCAGCAGGCCCAGTGGATGATCCTAGAAGATACGTATGACCTATAATATCTTGCAATTTCCAGAAGATTTTAGACAGGAAATCTGAAAAAGTGTAGGTGCTTTCAGCTGTAGTACATCTCTTCTCAAAATTAGGTGCTAAAGAAAGACAGTGCACCCACTTAGTGACAGTAGCATTAGTTCAATAAACAGTTCTCACCAAAAAAAAAAACCAACAAAATTAAACTATTGAATAAGTATTGCTAAGGAAAATGCAAGATAAAACCATAATTCCTCCTAGTTTTTAAATAACACTATATCTACACACAAAATTTTGCATAATTCATCATTAATAATGACACAATCAGTCTGTCTAATAATCACAAAACCACAGAATGATTTTGGCTAGAGCAGACCAGAAAGTCCATCTACTTCCAAACCCATTGCCATGGGCAGGGACAATGACTTGTTTTAAACTAACAGAAAAAAATGGAAAATAATGTACAGATAATATAAATATTTTTAAGGACATCAGTCAAAATATCTATTTTTGTGTATTGCATTATCAAAATAATTGTTTACTTCTGTGAAAAATAAGACTTTGCAGAAGTTACCTGTGAATTTTTTTTAGAACAAGACGGAGTAGTCAAGGGCTACATTGTTAAATATGACTCCAGGAAAACCCTGTAACAGATAATGCTGTTTCTTCTGTACTTTTTAGGCAGTAAATCCAGTCTTGTTCACAAAATACAATGAAAAACTGTATCTTTTAAAAAATCTATCACTTCCTGTGATCTTTTATCTGCATTAGTATCCAAATTTCATATAACTGATGTCTAATAACATTGAGATTTGAAATTGTTTTGGTGTATTTTAGGATATCAATGAAAATTTGAAGCAAATATCAATTAAAAAATCCAAGTTTAGCCTCCATGAATTGTTCTGCCTTTGGTAATAACACATGAAAATATTTAAATATCTCTGCTAGAAATCTTGCTTTTGTTTTTTAAGTAATGCTTTTTGTCTCTGCTCATACTAGCTTCTGCTCAGCCAGCTTCTAATTTATTCCAGCTTAAATAATTGGCAATGCCATTTATTTTCTATAATGATAATGAAGGTTTCATGCACAATTCTTCAAGTCAGTAATAATGGAAAATGCAATAGCCAAATCTATCATCTTGACTGAAGTGAAGGAATTTCTACTTTTGTCAGTGAGTCATGTTTAAACTTGGTCATACATAGATCTGCTGATACAACTTCATTGCTGTATTCATTCTAGGTTTATCAGCAAAGAGTTTACTGGCTTCTTAAATCAATGCTCCATTTTAAAAAGTTTAATATCAAGCAAGTCCATTAGATCTAGATTTAATTAAGGGCTTTGAAAATTAATTATATATAGCTATGCAAGGAAAAAGCAATTACATGAATGAACAGAAAAACAGATTCTGATATCTTCATATAAGTGGGTTTTTCTTTGCACATATATCCTGTAATCAGCATAAATGTAAGTGATTCATTAAGATACTCAGACGAGGATGAGTAGTTAAGATACTTCCATAAGTCACCACAGGAGCCAATCCACAGTTGGCTAGGCATGGTTGCAGAAGACATATCTGGTGTAATTCTACCATTTAAGTAAGACATGACACTGACTTTCATACCATTTGAAATTGTTATGACAGTGACACACTTCAAGACAATATTAGTCTGTTCAGGTTCTCTGCTATCTGTTGAATGAAGCTCTCAAATGAGACCAGCAAAGAGAACAGAAGCTGTGACTAAGCCAAATATGGAATAAAATGTATGACATCAACAAAGTGAGGAAGTATTTGAAATCTCAGGTGTGACATCATGCTACATTCCTTGAATAGGAGCAGTGTGTCTCTGTCATGAGCTCTTTACTTCATAGGAGCTGAAGCACTTCCCTGAAAAGTAGATGTCAACAATAAGTCTGTACTCTATGCATTGAAAGGATACAATTTGAAAGAAGTTGCATAAGGTTTCAGGTAAAAGAGCATGAGAACTTTGGATCCTTTACATGTTATTTTGAGTATTGACCATTAAATAATTAGACACATGAGAACTCTCATGGTAATTGATTGTTTCCCTTTGGTTCCCTAAAATGTATTTGTCAGAAATCACTAGAAACAGGCCACAACTTAATAGTAATACTAAGACTAGTAGCAGTAGTAACTACTAAACTACTAAATTAGTAGTAGTAATTTTTATGTAACTACTAAAACATTAACCAGCTTTTTTTTTTCTTTCTCAATGCTGTAAGAAAATATTTAATAGCAAAACTATTATTGCAAAAATGTATTTGACTCATATTGCTTCATGCATTCTATGCTCATTGCAGGACACCCATATTCCCAGAAATCAAAGCTAGCCTATGTCTATGTACATGTTACAAGTGAAAAATATCAAAATGGATTTAAATCTCCATGCAGAGTAACAGTATTGAGAAGACAGGAAATTTAACTTTGAACTAATTCTACTTTGGCAACATGAACATCATAACCAGTGGCAGTCACCGAGCATTCAAAGTGATTCTGGAAAACATATTTCTAAATCATTTCATTCAAAAGAAAGAAACCAAGTAATAGTGATTTGAAAGCTTAATGGGAATAAGAGTAGAGACAATAAGTCAGTTCAAAAGCACACTTCTCAATAAAGCTAAGCTGAAACAAAATTGTAGAGACTCCTGGCTGCCTCAAGGCTGTGTCTTGCCCCTGGCTCCCCTCCCCAGGCCTGATTCTGATCCTCACTCACAGGGTGATGTCCTGACCCATCTTTAGCTGTGCCCCAGCTCCAGCCCATCCCTGGAGAGGTGCCCCATGGTGTCCAAGGCTGCCCCAGCTCACCCTGCTCCCTGGCTGCAATGGCAGGGTGGGCTCCAGCTGTGAGGCCATGCCCTGTCTGCCCTGGTGGATTGCCCATCTCTCCCCACATCTGGTACCTGGGGAGCCACGGTCCCCACTGTGCCCTAGCTCTGGGAATGATGTGCCATTGCTCCCCTACCATATCTGTCCTTATGTGTATACACTTTTAGTGACTCATGTGCAAAAAGCATAAGCACGAAGACCTGTTCCATAATTTTAGTTAAAGCAGAGGTCAGATTCTTTACTATAACTGGGAGGGATTTGGAATTGTCTAAAAGACAAGTGTAAACTTAACCATAGGCTTTCACAGTGAGAAAGTCTCTCTAATCATGCAGCAATTGCCACTTGTAATACCTGTCAGAAAGATTACTAAATAATCTACTTCAGAAATCTGAGATGGGAGAACACTGAAATCTCCATGAAGACATTATCAAGCAGCAGATGAATTATGCATATCTCAAGCTTTTACAAAAGAAATTACTAAAAAGGTCACATTGAAGCACAACTTTAAAGTCTATTATATTTTGTAAAACATTTTTTGAATCGACTCCTCTTTTTTTTATTCACTTACAATTTAAAAGTTTACCCCAACTGAAAATCTACAAATTTTCACTGACTAGACATTGTATCACTAATCTCTACTGGCTACCCACCCAATAACTACAGTTTTCATGTCTCATGGCTGTCAACATGACACTCTGGGCTCTGCCGCATGGCTGTGTTCCTGAACCCATGCATGTGTTGGCAAAAAGATATAAGATCTAAACAAGCTGGAAAATCTACTTCTATTTTATTAAATGAAATTAAATAAATCAGAAAAAAAACCCCACAAACTAAAATTATCTCTCCACTGAAAGGAATAATGCTTTTGCAATGCAGATAACTCTTAATGAGTGGATCCAGAGTTTAGGGAGAAATATGTATTTGCTCCCTAACAATATGTATGCGCTATCTGAAAACCCTTACCTGAAGAGATAGAAATTTAAAAATAATAAGAAAGAAGTTAATTTTTAAGAACAAAGTTTAAAATTCACACCACACTATTGATAAATAAATATCATAAGTAAAATTAGCACACGTTTGGTAATTTCTGGTGAGAGATTATTTGTTTACTGATGAACATTTCATATCTGTAGGCTTGATTCTCCTTTAACTGATATTGCACAACCAGGAGATAACTCTTAATGTTTTACTTAGCATAGAACAAAAGTTCATTGGATAACACAAGACAAGCCTGTGGGTATTTGATAGTGTCCAAAAGGCCTCTGTGATAAGAGTCTTCAAATTTAGCCTAATAAAACTTGTAAACTATTTTCCTTTCCATTTGCAAGCTGTTTCCATTCATCTTCATGCATGAAACAAAATTTTATGTCTTGCCTAGAGATGAGAAAGGAAAAAAAATTAACCTGTATTGGGTCTTACCATGCTAAGCTTCTTTTGGAGAATAAGGTCTTATTTTTACTTCATGGGCTTTAGTCTGGACACAGGAAAGGATATCTTTAAAGGAGAGAGTGTGGAGAGGGAAATAATGCATACACCAAACATTTTAAACTCTGTCACACATACTTTTAAATTCTTGCATTTCATGGTTATTCTTCTGTCCACAAAATGAATATTGTGCACCTGAATGTCTACAGGTCGTAGCAAACAGCACAGCAGTATAATCAGCAGGACTGTTTCATTTCATGTATCACTCACAGCTTGTTGCTATGCTGGGATTCTAAATCTGTCCATAATTTTCTCATAATGTAAGAAGGACATGAAGCTTTTAATTGGCTTTTAATCCTGGGTAAGTTTTCCAGATTTTTTTCTATTGCTTTTTCTTTCTCCGTTGGGAGGATGGATTTTTGAAGATTGATTATCTAATAAGAAAAAAAAAAAAGGAAATGTAAAGTTGGGATCTAGAAACATTTTAACATTTAAATGTTTTCATTTGCACAACAATTGGTCATACATTTAAAGGTAAACTGGGGGTATAGTTTACAACAACTGGATTTTAGAGTATGAGAATAAAGCTACATACAAGTAGTAGTATAATCTAGTCACCATTCTTAGTATTACTATGTATTTCATTACTGAAAAAAAGATTATCATGCTCTCCTGCTGGCAAAGCAGGAATATAGAGAAGAAGGCTTTGGACAATGTTTTTAGAAGTATTTAGCTATCTACTGGCATCTTGGAAAATTAAATTAGATTGTAAGGTATCAAGCTTCCAGCAAAAACAAAACAACCCAAAACCAGACAACTGACAGAAAAAAAATTATGTTAAAGTTGCTATTTTAAGTAAAACATAGTTTTTGTATTTTTAGGTGAACATTTGCTGAATACAGGTGCTGTTTGATCTTCAAAGACAGCCTCGTCAGGGCACAAGAATTGTCCATTCTTGTCAAGCAAGTCTGTGAAAAGGTCAGCATAGATGAAGACTGAGGTCCTGACTGAGTTTAACTGAAAAAAAGGAAGTGCACAGATGACAGAAGTGGAGACAGGCTACATGGCAGGAATGCAAAAGTATTTCCCTTTTTGTAGGAATGAATGGAGGAAAGCCAAAACTCAGTTTGAGTTGAAACTAACAAGGAAGGTGAAGGGTAGTAAAGCAGCTTTCTGCAAGTATGCTATCAGGAGAAGAATGGATAGGTGTGCTGTGCAGTGGGACAAGGGATCTAATGATATGGGTCATGGAAAAGGGTGGTTACTTTGTGCCCTTTTTACCACTCAAATAGCAATCAGTTTATAAAACTCATTAAGATAAGAGTCAGAATATTTGTATATAAATTAACCACAAGCCAGGCATGATCAAGGTGTTATCATGAAAGAGATTTCCTCTGGTTTTGGCCATCTAGTTGTCAAAGACCTTAGAATTCTATCCATAGCTCAAACTTGAACTTTAGGATTCCAGAAATCTTCAAATCCTTTCAGGATTGTGTTAAATTAGTATTAGTCCATTTTCTGTCTTAGAAGTAAGGAAAAAATATTTTTAGGGTATTCGGACCTGGAAACTTCACATTCTTGTAATGTTAATTTTAGATGACTTTTCAAAACTCTTTGGATTCCTAGAATTCTATAAAGTCATGGGCCTAATGATTGATTAAAGGAGATCTGTAATAAATAAGGGAATTATTTAGTTTTTCTAACCTTTTTGTGTATCTCAGAATTTAGTCCAGAATTTCATTCTAAAACATGCACAGTTAACCTTCTAGAAGAGGGCTCCAAGTTCTGGTTTGAAAAGTGGAAAAATGTACTATTTAATTGTTACTTGTATTTCATTTAATTTTTTGTCAGTATCTACATATTTTTACAGCAGCACAGAGAACAGTAAAAACAGCACCATCACATCATGCTCATTGTTTGCATGAGAATAGATGAAGGAAATATCTGCCTTACTTAGGAATTGTTATTGTTAACTCAGGATATGCCACTTTGCCATTGTGTTGAAATGGTAGCTTCCTGATGTAAAGCAGCCTGGGGCAGAATTCAGCACTGATGTTACTTATTAGATAAGTAATAACATAGAGGACATGGGGTTTTGAAGAGTAAGCCCTGCTGTGTATCTACGGGCACTGTAGAATTGTGAAATTCAACATGACATATGTGACAGGGGTGGATGAGTCCTTTTAATTATGAGTGCTGGATCAAGGCACCACACAGAACCCTTCATGATAGAAATGAGAACATGAAACCTGAAGTCCCACAATAGACAAAAATTCTGTTAACTCAGCAGGATGTTGAATTATCTACTGTAGGTCTACAATGGAAAATAATGAAACCTAAAGCCTTTTCTGCTAGTGTTAATAAGTACATTTTAAATTACTTCTAACATCACAATAAAATATCTTTCTTTTAGAAACCACCAAATGTAATTTCCCATTTGGACAATGTAGTCAAAGCAGGGCTTTCTGACACCTGGATATTTTAAGATAATCCAATTAAAATATTAATTACTTATTTAATTAGATTTGCTAATATCAGCTTTCCTTAAATCCGAGAATGACCAATATGTTGCAATTGATAGAAGAATTTAGTACATTTTCATGGACTAGCCAAACACAATACACTAGCATTTTATATAAGCATGAGAGTAATGTGACGACAGAAGGGAAATATTTGTATGTGGTTGCACAAGGAAGCAATGGAGGCATTAACAGTTGCCAGACAAATGCAAGATAAGCACGAGATACCACAAAGACGTAGGGTATCCTGGTCATGCACACCAAAAAGCTATTCTAGAGTCAGAAAACACATTTTTCGTCTTAGAGACAGGGAGGCATTTGACATCAGAATTAAACGGAGAAAATAGGAGGAGAAAGAAGACAAGGCCAGCTTGGTTTTCTTTCAAGTCTTGTCACCTGGGCCTTGATTGCCAGGCCCATCCAGGACTTTAGACCCCATTGATAAATATTTCGTTTGTTTTGTGGCATTGTATATTCACATATAATTTATAACATGGTTGCCAAAGAAAGATTTGTGAAAGTATTGATATCAATTAATAATGTGTAAGAAATAACCATTGTCTTCAAGTGTACGGTTATTGTGTGAATTTTACTTCAGTAAACTCCCCAGGAAGTACCCTTTGTTCCTTGATTCAGTCTGCCTTTAACAATCAGGAGATATTTAGAAGTAATGTAAAGTGTGACACCAGAAATGTAGAGAATTTTTCTCAGAATCAACAGTTGATTCTGTTCATCAGTACAGAGAACAGATAACAATGATATTTACATTGAAATTTATCTTAAAGTTATTACACTATATGTTGTTCTCTATATTTTTCAAAAGTGGTACAATTTTAGTTGTTAAGCAAGTAAGAAATAGCATGGGAAGTTTATTGAGCTTTTCAAATATAAATTTCACAAAACATTTTCTTTTTTTTTCACAAAATCTTAAATTACTTTGAAGAACAGAATTTAACCTTGTGGCTTTGGTCAAATAGAAACTTTTCCATAGTAAAGTTAGAGAAGAAGATGGAAGAGCAAAGTGTTTTCTTGATTTCTCTAACAATATGAAGTGTTTATCTGTAGCTGAAAACCCAAAAATTGCATTTCTGTGTTCTAGGCTGAATATCTCTCCTCAGCTTTTAAAATAAATAAACCATAAAAATAGCACATCTAGTATTTTCTGGACAAGTTTAGTTTTTAGTAGTATCCTTACATGATTACAGCTGAAAATAGGAAGTTGTTTGTTTATTGTACTGAAACCCAGAAAGATTTTCAGTCTTTTTAATTGTCTTCTCAGTGTGCAGAGTTCCTCATGTGTGTGAAGGTTGAAATATCAAACTCAGGAGTTTTTCACAGTATAGATTACCTTTCTGACCATTATGTGATGATAGTTTTGAAGACTCCATTTTCTTGCACATTGTGTGGTCTGATCAATGGAAACAAAACACATGGCATGTAAAATATAAAGTATATAGTATATGGATAGTGACCCAACAAATAAAGCAAAAGGGACATTAAAAAACTGTAACAAAAAAATTCATTATTCTGAATTAAAGGTGGATTCCACCAAAATAGTACGAACTACTACTGCAAGGAATACATAAAGGCTCCTCTATGTGAGAATTTGGAAAAATGACACCTAAAAAGGCACTTAGACACTTGAATCTCTGACTTTTCCATGGCATTTTAAACATGAATGGTTGATCTTAAAACAGGTGTGTGAGGAAATTTTGCACTTTAACAGATTTATATATAAGTAATTTCTATACTAGTTTATATCAGTCATAAAGGTTAAACCTATGCTTCTACTGGAAATGTTATAGCACATTTAGTCTTTTCCACATTTTAATTATTAATTCTTTAATAAAAAGTATTGATATATTTGAGGTTTTTTTTTTTTAATTATTGTGATGAAATAATTTATTTTCTATATTGTATGAATTTCCTTTTGGAAAAGATTCCAAAAGCATTTGTTTCACATTATTCTTGTGTTACTGATAAATCTTAGTAAATGTAATGTTTGAAACTGAAATTTCAAACACTCACAAACACACACCAATAAATGAAAAAAGATTTCAAATGTTTGAATTTTTTTTTTGTTTGTTTCTTTGTGGTTATAAGTTCAGTCTCACTTGTTAAGCAGATGTACATCAAGAAATCATAATGGAAGCCAGAATGCCTATTTGCAAAGAAAGACAGCATTACTGAAACTGGACTTCTGTCTCTGTATACTTAAGAAGATTACAAAAATTAGATATCCACTCTTTGAAACCACAGTTAATGAATTACTTAATCTCTCTTTCAGCGGCTTCAGTACACTCCCTTACTTTCTTCCAAAGATTAAATCATATGCTAAAATTTAAAGTCACTGTAAGGAAAGAGTACAAAACCTACTGTGGTTTAGACACAGGCTCATGCTTTGTTTTAAAATGGGAAAAGATAAAGACAAATTCTGCCTATGTTTTTGCAAAAAAGGTTTAAAAAGGGGGTTTTATGTTTAAACTCCATATTGTTGTAGTAATAAATAAATTGTGATTCTTTTTCCCCAACTCCTTTGTCATTTGAAAGACAGAACTCATTTACATTTCCACTTCTTATATTTTAGAAAAGTATAAACATGGCAAATATGGAAAAAAAAAAAAAAGAAAAATAATGGAGTCACAGTTTCTATGTAGAAATTATTTAGAAAATGTCACTGAAATTCAGCAGATTTTCTTTTGTGTAAGGATGTACATGTGTGTATGCACTTACACTTTTTCTATGTAGAGCTACATGACTAAATAGTTTACAGGAATTTGACTCTTTTTAAAACACTAATATTAACTATTTTCAGATCCTTCTGACTTAACATCTTGCACAGTACTTAACGTACTGCATACTACCATAAACCAACCTATTTTGTAAACTTTTTGTTTATTTTCTACCTAAATTGTATTGCAAAAGTTACAACAATGCATTGATAGAAAGGAACTACTTCCAAGATATATTTCTAACAGAGATTCATAAACACAGGGAATTTTTGAGATTTATGGTTTACTTTGCATTGGATTCTTTGGTTGTGTAAAATTTGAATATCACAATAATCTTTCAACCTTTGCATCTTTTCTATTATTTGATGGGCTTTTGGTCAAATTACATTGAAAAGAAGAAATAAAATTAATTCTACAACCCCCATCATTTATCAAAGATGAACTACTACCAAAGATGAACTTTAAAGATCTTCTAATCTGTGCGTACAGAGAACTGCATTTTAAACCAGGATTGATGAAACTGCTACTGCCTACTCTCAGAAGAGGAGGAAGGTTGAACAGTGAGCTGACAAAATAGAGGGCTGGTATAAATGGATTATTTTTCAGGTCAAGGCAATTTTCTGGATACCCAAAAGTTGTTAATGTCTTCTTCCAAGTACTCATATCAAGCAGACAGTAATCAGCCCATTTATCTTTGTCCAAGACTGTTAGTATTTTTGTATATTGTTTTGTAGTCGCACATTTGGTCACAGGTAAAAATTCCCCTCCTTTTAGGCATCTCAGACTATTCTGGACTTGCCCCTTGATATAAAACAGTCCATACAATCCAGTCCTAACTAAAAATACATTAAAAAGGAAATAGAACATCTGAAATCATATATAGGTGGGGTTTCTGTCAGTACCCACTAGACTGTTAACGAATGTTTGATAGATAAAATTCCAAATTTCCACCATTCTTATTTGAAAATATTTGAAAATCATAAAACTCATCTTTTACATCTTCTTAGAGGATCACCATATTCCTGAGAGAACTTAGAAGCATAAACTGTCCCAGATATTAAAACTATGGAACACTTATCATCTTTCAATATTGAATAGAAAAGTAATATTGTTACTTATCTATTACTGTGTATCTATTACACTCTAAATAAGGAGTCTATTTTTTACTTCTCAGAAGAACAGTAAAGAATGCACAAAGTGCAAACATATTTTTTCACCCATTTCATTCTGTCCTACTATTAATATTCTAGCAGAAACTCTTTAAATTAAAGTAGCCTGTTTTCAGTTTAATTTTATTTTCATGCTTTCTGAAAATCCAGAGTTTGTCAACTGAGGACTTCAAGTTTAAGTGTTCTCTGTACCTTGAGGCCTGTCCCCATTTTATTAAATAATGTACATAAAAACAGTTCATCTCTTTGCCAGAAAGTATTCCTCTATTTGGATCTAGGAGTTTAGTGTCTCTTTGCATTTAGCAATCAAATAGAAAATGAATGCAATACATGCTGGCAGTCTGAGGCAATTCCAGGATTCTAAATACTGCAAAATAATGTCATTTTGACCCTAAAGGACTTACAATGTCATCCTTCTTGGAATGGAACAATTCCATTCTGCTGTAGTATCAAAAGACCTTTTTGAGTTGGGTCTGTGAAGAAATAGAGGGGGAGAGGTATCTGTAGCCAAAGCAGACATTTGACACACGGAATTCCTTTTATTGCTTAGGATGTGGGCAGCAGCTGGGAGGAGTTGCTCCATAGATTGCAAGCTCTGTTATTTTCTGTGTAGTAACTGAAGCAGAAAGCATTGATCTGTAGAATCATAACATAGGCACCTTTGCTGAATAACTTAGAATAAATTAGTACCACTTTTTCAACCGGTGAAATACATATTAGGGTAAGAATAAAAATATCTCTGTTGATGGTACATTTTCCCTATATCTGCTTTGAAACAAAAGGCATCATAGAGGTTTTGCAGACTCTTAAGACTTGGTATAGGTATGAGAAAACAACCAGCTCAAATGCATTTCCAAATAGAAATTCCATATGAAAGCTGAAATAAGACAGGTGTTTTTAGAGGAGGTTTTGCCAACCTTTGACACCTACATTTTGCTACAATATTTGTTAGACAAATACACCATACTAACACCAGACAATACATCATTCCGTTTATTTCCTTGTCTGAGGTTTAGCTAATGGAAGAGACAGAAAATTCTGCAGATAGTAAGAGGGACCACTGAGCATAACAAACATGGTACAATCTCACAAAAATTACAGAGTACCACAAGGAATGATTGCATTTCAGAGGTATTTAAGAGGGAGTAAAACAACCTCTGGACTTATGTCCAAGCCCATCCTTATCTCCACAGTCCAGCTTGCCCATTCCAAGGCTGTGTCTGACACCAGTTCCCTGAGGTGGGACTGATCCTGATCCTAACCCATCAGCAGATATCCCAGTGAAATATCAGCCTGCACTGGGGGATACATTGGCATTCTGCTTCTTGTCCCTGTAGAACAACTGTATCTGTTAAATTCTGTGGGATCATCTCTTTGAAAGTCTCAATCTAAGGATTACTTCAGTCCCTGTCAAAAGGATTGGTTTACAGTACTTCAAT
>VZTB01005271.1:1596125-1669794 GCA_013397245.1 Thryothorus ludovicianus | reverse complement strand
TGTGCTCCATGAGGGGAAAGCAGCTCCAGCTTCTGCAGCTCTAATGGAATTTCCCTCTGCACAGGGCATTCTCCTACTTGTCTCACACCATTCCTGAGTTCACAGACAACTGTCTGATCAACATTATGAAAGCTGGGGGTGATTTTTATGCTACTGGTGAGACTAACTTCATCAGGAAAATTAATCCACAGACTCTGGAGACATTGGAGAAGGTACAAACCACCATCTGTCCTTCTGCTTCCTTGTCTGCTGATGAATAAATTTGAGACTGACTCATAAGGATCCTTTAACATGTTCAGGACACAAACTCCTTTTCTTCTACTGTTGCCTTACTTTTGAAATCGTGATAAAGTGAAATAGTGAAGATACCAAAAGATAAAAGATATCTTTTTAAGAACTTCTGAGTTGAAATTTAAATCCTGTTTAGTTTGGGAAAAGCTGGGCTTTGAGCTGTTTTACTTGTACATAATCTAGGAAGGCTGCAGGAATAATAGCACAGTTACATGATTATTTTGGGTGATTGCCATTATTATGTATCTGTAGTTATAAAATTATTTACATAATTGAAAAATCAGTAGGTCAGTTATATGACTACTTTTCAAGGACCTTATGTAAGATATTACTTAATTATTAAAATGAGAACTTGAGATATTGAAATATATACACTGATTTCTTTTTTCTAACCTGCACTACAATTTGAGCACGATTTTGAAACTTTAGATAAAATAGAAATCTTTTTGCTCCAGCAGATTTGCCAGACAGCCCTGTTAAATAAAGTGCTTTCAGGGTGAAATGGGCATTTGCAGAATAACTTGCTTGGCTAATCCTCCCTGATGTTATGTGGCTTCAAGAGAGAGGTGGCTGTAATTCAGATTCTGTAACTTGTTTTAGCCTTGAATAAGGAATTCATTTGAATACCTACACAAGGAATTTGGTTTAACTATTTAAATTTCAAAGCCATTTGTAAATGGGGTGCCAAGATAAGGCTGCCAGGGCTAAAAATCTGGTGATTTTGTGGTGTTAGCAGAAATCAATTTTCATTCTACTACACACCTCTCAAATCTCTTACTGTACCATTTTCCAGGTTGACTACAATAAATATGTAGCTGTAAATGTGGCAACTTCTCACCCACACTATGACAGTGCTGGAAACGTTCTCAACATGGGCACTTCAATAGTTGATAAAGGGAAGACAAAATACCTGCTATTTAAGATTCCCTCCTCTGTACCAGGTAAGAGTTAGCTGTTATTGGTATTCTCTTAAAACTTGTTAGCAAGTTCTTTTCTTCAAAGTGCAAGGGTGGTGATACAGCTGTTCTAGTAACCAATGGTGTTCATTTTCTTAATTTCAACTTACTGTGAACTTCATATAAACTGCTTAGCCTGTTTGGGCATGTGCTGTTACAAAGGCTCTTCTTGAGTACTGTGCAAACAGGGTGTTTCAGTAGAAAGAATCTTACTTTCAGAAGAAGGTTCTAAAACAATTTTCTCTGTAGGGCAGTACATAAAACTTGAAGTTCTAAATTTTCTATGTAAATGAAAATTCTCTTCACATGCTGGTACTATGATTATAGGGAAGCATGATACCAAATAAAACCTAATATAGAGTTAATTCCTCTCTAGCCTGGCCAATACTGAAATGCTGTCCATTGTTGACAGAGCAAATCCCTTGCTCTTTTTCCTTCAAGATCTTTTATGTGTGTGTGCTGTTGGAAATCAGCTGTTACTGTGTTGCCTGTCCCTTCTTGAACAATTGAGAAACCCTCCACAGCTGAAAGACCAGCTTGCAATTTCTAGCTGGGCCTCAAATTTGGGAACATCTTCTTAGAAGTTAAAAAACACAAGGGCATTTGAATTCCTTTTTACAGTTGTTAATTTAATTAAACATATTTCTCCTCCATGCTGTGACTTCTGAAGACAGAAATCAGTGGAATCAAATCCCAAAACAAGGGGGCTGTGCCTGAATGGATCCAGCAGTGTGATTGCACTCTGTTGCTTCCTGCATGCAAAGTTCTGTGTTAATTAGACAGGAAGAAACAAACATTTTCTTAACAGGAAAATGCAAGGAAAACTGAGAGGAACCAGTTCTTCCCTGCCTGGGAGAAATCAAGCACGAGTTTGGAATGGAATTTATTAGAAATATGATTTTAATTTTTATCATTCATCTTCAGAACAAGAGAAGAAGAAATCTTGTTTCAAGCACCTGGAAGTGGTTTGCTCTGTCCCTTCTCGCTCTCTGCTCCACCCCAGCTACTACCACAGCTTTGGAATTACAGAGAATTACATCATCTTCATAGAGCAGCCCTTCAGACTGGATATTGTCAAAATGGCAACTGCTTACATCCGAGGTGTGAGCTGGGCTTCCTGCCTTGCCTATAATAAGGATGATAAGGTACTTTTCCTATTGCTGAGCAGTGGAGTCAGGCAGGGCAGTGACCTCTTCCACACTGCTCTGTTTTTCATCTGGTTCATTCATTTCAGTAGTCACTCTTTTTTTTTTCTTTTTTTTTTTTTCCAAACCTTGACTTTCATTTTTGCACACTTTTTTTAGCAGCTGTATGTTTTGGAATATTGTCTCCCATATCCAGAAATTTTCAAATAAATATCTGATGCTGAAGCTCTTGAGAGAGAGAATAGTTAGGCATTGCTAGAAATACTGTGTGCTAGCACAGAAATTCCAATCTGTACTAGCATCCGAGACAGAGTCAATTTTGTTTGCTGGCCCAAACAAAATTCTGTCTGTGGTGGGTGAGATCTGCTCCAGGTGCTTTGCAAGTGCTGGAAAAGCCTGCTCTGAACAAAAGAGGAGTCTTTCACTTCAGAAACTGAGGGAAAAACTGTTTTCTAATTTCCACATGGGCATAAACACATGGGACTTGCTGAGGTACAGGGCACCAGCACCACAGAAACTCTCGACCAAGGCAGGTTTGTTTAACTTAAAAGAAAGCAGAGGATTTTCCAGGTTTTTCTGGAAAATGTCAATCTTCAGCCTGGCCCAAATAGTAATTTGCAACAGTAAGATGAGGTTAAAGCTGTTCCACACTCAATTTACTGCTGTGTTTTCTTCAGGCTGGAACCCCTTGTCTCCTAACAGCAAACCCTGAGTTCTTAATATCCACAGTGATTAGAATGTTGATGGTTGCCATTAGAAAATTGTTTTCTAAATAAATATTTGTTGATTCTGAACGGTTTTAAATAATGTTTTTTCTCTTTCAGACTTGGTTTCACTTTATAGACAGGAAGACTAAAAAAGAAGTGTCCACCAAGTTTTACACTGATGCTCTGGTGTTTTTTCACCATATAAATGCTTATGAAGAGGATGGCCACATTATTTTTGATATTATTGCCTATACAGACAATAGCTTATATGACATGTTTTATTTGAAAAACCTGGGTAAAGACTTTGAAGAGAACACCAAACTTACCTCCATACCAACCTGCAAAAGATTTGTGGTTCCTCTGCAGTATGACAAGGTAGAAAGAAAATAACTTTTTAACCTGTTCTTTGATCTTTAATTTAAAATACATCAGTGTGAATAATGGGTGTATTATTAGTTGTCAGCCCTTTGTGCAAATTTCTGATCCTGTGATAGCCAAAGCATGCAGGAGGTTTGGTTTCTGTATATCCTGTGGGAAATGGCAGTGGGCAGCTGGACATGGTTCTGTGGATCCTGATCCTGACACTTCCACTTTGGAGAAAAGGACTGTCAAGAAAAGGTCATTTTCTTCCCAATGAGATTATTTGTTAAATGCCAACAAGTAGAAGATACACCCACTTGGCTGCTGACTGCAAGGGCATGCATGAGGTTTTGCACAATCTGTTTCTTACACTTCCCTGGAAGCCCACATACAATACACACGTGCTCCCAACTGCTGCAATGGTTCAATTAAAACTAGAAGATTTCATTTAAGTGTGATATATAGCAGGAAGAGAAAAGATTTTATCTTTCAGTTTAATTTAAAGCATCACTTTACATCATTGTTTGCAGGGAAGATTTTATACTGCCCAGCAACTTGGGCAAGTTTCTGCCTGATACCTTTGGAATGGATATTACTTTTTCTTTCTACATCCTAGAACATTGCTGCTCTGTTCTTGTCTCAGAAACAGCTCTGCAGCAATGACAAAGGATGTGTTGGATCACACCAGCTGTTATGCAATCTTAAGAATTCATCAGTAGGACATTATAGAGAATATCACACCTATTTTTGCACTTGATTTTTAGCAGATTCAAAAACCTAACCTTGGTGATTTTCAGTGAAAATTTAACACCTCGTTCCTTGAAACTCATCTTCATTCATTAAATTCTCAAATGTGTGGTGCTTCTGGACCACAGCCATGTGTATCTAAACATTTCTAAGGACTCAGTATTATTCAAAATAATTATTCTATATTATATTAAAATACTTTGAGTGAAACAAGATTTCTAATGAAAACCTCAGATTCTAAAATGCCATAAGAAGGATCTTCTTGAAACTTATTTGTTTAATCCCCAAATTGTTAATAGTTCTGTCAAACCTGATGAAAAATCTAACTTAGAAGCATATTTTTAGAGGTCCATGACTTTACCAGCATTTATCTCTTTCAGGATGCTGCAGTGGATTCTAATTTAGTCACACTTCCCTCTACTGCAACTGCTGTAAAGGAGAAGGATGGAAACATCTATTGCCAACCTGAAATACTATGTGAAGGTGAGACATCCTTTAAATATCTGATGCTGCATCAGTTTTGTATTAATACAGGATTCCAAGTCTGATCTCACAACTATTAATATGGCTTGCAAATCTACTTGTTAAAAGAGTAATTTTAGTTTAATAAGTCTGGTATAAGTTGTACTTCAAGTTTAGCTGCATTTTATAAAGATTGCCTTTGAAAGAGGATTTTTAACCTTTTATCAGGGGATAATGACAGGAATGTGTAAATACATAATTACCTAAGGTGAAAGTAATTTCTTAGAATGGTAGCCTCCAATTCTATTCCAGGTGTTCACGTCATGTATTTCTAAAGAAAGAAAAAAACCCAAACCAGAAAAACTCTCATAAATTCCAGTCTAATGAATCCCTAAGAATGAAAAATTGCTGCCTTTTGAACTAATAGCCCTGGACTTAGAAATTCAGACATTCAAAGTCTATACAACACCTTTATTAAGTAGTTCCAAGGTTTTTTGCAGGGCAAAACTTCCTGAAGATTGGTGTGTCTGTATAGATGTACATTTGAGGTTTTCTCTTGTCTTGTTCCTAAGTCTTGAACTCTCTTTTATGCAGGGATAGAACTGCCTCGTATCAACTACGACTACAATGGCAAAAAATACAAATATGTCTTTGCAACACAAGTCCAGTGGAGTCCAGTTCCTACAAAGGTACAGTTAACATTTATAAAGTCAGTGTTTTCCCACTGGTGGGTCATTCACATGCAAAGAAACATGAAATGCCTAAATTCTCATGAGTTCATGTTCTACCATTTCCCTCATAAAGTATTCATAAACTCAGGCTTCTTACTCTAGCTTTATATTCCATGAAAGTCTCTTGAATAGTTACTGAGACCCTCACTTTTCTGCTAAATTGGGCTGAACCTTCTGTGATGTGCCAGGAACTACAAAGGAGAGAGTAGGAAAAAGAAGTATTATTCACATGTATTTATTTAATATTTTTTCCCTTTAGGAAGCCTAATGTAAAAATAAGATTTTGCAACACTACCTCATACAGTTACTGTTTTAATAAATATTAAAACAATACCTAATTTTGGGGAAGCTTTATATTTTTCTGGCTAGTTCTGTATTAGAGGCAGGAAATGCTTTGTTAACATGTGCATGATGCCAGGAGACAGCCTGGAGTAAAAATAGAAAAACAGAAAAGTATTTAGATTTAAATGTACGATTTAAGTGTGTGGACAAAGTCACACTTTACAATTCTTGTTCTGTGACTACAAGGCAGCACAAATTGAAGTCACTGTTGGTTCTTGCATATAATTACCACAACTGATTACAAAATAAAGCTGGATTTCTGCATGGTGCAAGAAAATTCATTGCAGCACATCTGATAATAACTCAAACAAATCTGCAAGTTCATGATTTACTGTGTAGATAATCTCTGCTTGACTCAAATATAATAAAAAATGCTGGTAGGAGGATCTTTTTTCATGTCAGTTGTAGTTTAATGAATGCAAGCACAACAACCTAATCCTTAGGTAAAGTCTGTCAGTGAAAGTGCTGTCATCTTGGCTAGAAGGGAGAATTCTTTCTAATTCTTCCTCCAGTAACTTGAATTGTTTCACTTTTGTGTAAACATATTTTTTGGCTAAAGATCAAAATGGAAAAGAATAGAACTGCATCTCTGTGGGTAGAGAAAAATGCCTTAAGGGAATTGAACTGAAAATGCCAGGCATCCCCTCTGGCCACTGGTTTGGCCACTCAGTGGGATGAAAATCCACACTGTTTCTTCAGCAAACAGCAGTGTCTGCCTCACTGGTTTAGTCTTTACACCCCACTAGGAACAGCCTTTCTTCTGGCTTATGTACCCTACTGCACAATAGAAGGCCTTGAGGAGGATGGAAGCAGCAATAAAAGCAAAATAACTCACAGGATTAGGAAATGGCAAGTTTAAATCCTGCCTTACTACAGAATCTCAGCCAATTGGAACAAGTCACTTAAATATTCTGTGTCTTGGGCTCTCTGCAGTGAGGAGCATTATCACAGTGAAGGGTCTCTTGTGACCTATTTGTGAACTATTAAATGCCCATAAATGAAAGGTGCAATTGTAATCTAATGACATGAAATTAAAAAAGCATTGTGTGATTGTGCAGTCATAAAAAGTGACTCCAAAACTGAACATTTTCCAGGTGTTTTTTCTTGTGATGATACCTGCCTTAACTCTCAGCATTGGTCCCCCCTGCAGAACAGCAGTCTGTTCATGTTGTACCTTTGGAGAATGCCACTGTCAGGGCCACTGACATTTTTTTTTTCTTGTCACAACCATTTAGATTGCAAAATTTAATACCCAGACAAAGGAAATGCTCCACTGGAGACAGGATGACTGCTGGCCATCCGAGCCTGTTTTTGTTCCCAGCCCTGATGCAAAAGAAGAGGATGATGGTAAAATAATGACAAAGTTCTGAAAGCTGGGGTTACATGAGTTTTGTATTAAATCTTACAAGTTTCAATATTCTTAGTCAAGAGCGTTGGGTTGGTGCTTCCACTTTGAGATGGGGTTATCTTTTCTGCTTGGTGAAACCTTAATTTGTTTCTAATTCTCCATTTGTATGTCACAGGTGTTGTTCTGACCTGTGTTGTGAAGACTGATCCAAAGGATCCACCCTTCCTCCTTGTTCTGGATGCTAAAACATTCACAGAGCTGGCTCGAGCCACAGTAAATGTGGACATGCACATAGACCTGCATGGGATGTTTATACCACAGCAAGATGTGAAAGCTGAGACTGAGTAAAATCTGTTTGCTGTATTGCACAGACTGACATACCCTGAATGTGGGATAACATCCTCCAGGAACAACCTTCTCTTATGATAAGAAATGACTAATTATATCCTCAATATCTACATATAATCTCTTAAAAGAGACAGAAATTACTTTGTTGCAAATCATTGTGTGCACAACTGGTATATCACTATTCCACAGGAAGAATCATCAATATGGAGTGCTAATGCTGAATACAGCTTGTGGGGCAAGGAATAGGAGACAAAGGTAACAAGAAATGTTTTATTTGAGTAGAACAAAACTTTCTGAGCAAATGAAGTCCAGCATTCATAGGGTGACACATGGCAGGAGTCACTCATGTCTGCAGGTCATGTAACTTCCATGGGCTGTTGCAGGACTGCAGCTGACAGTGAAAGCTGTGACCTGACAGAAAACCTCATGTAAAACTATCTACCATGATACCAATAATTCATGGCAATGTATTCTCTTGGTGCTTGATTTCTTAAACTGCCATAACCAAAGTATTATGCTGAGGTGCTACATTTGTCTTTACCCAGAACCAGCCCCAGATTTTCTAATAATTTC
This sequence comes from Thryothorus ludovicianus, assembly GCA_013397245.1. NCBI lineage: Eukaryota > Metazoa > Chordata > Aves > Passeriformes > Certhiidae > Thryothorus > Thryothorus ludovicianus. The sequence continues at coordinate 1,661,784 of VZTB01005271.1, read as the reverse complement.
ATGGTGTATTTTTTGCTTTTATGTTGACAAAACCAAGTAACTTTATTGAAATAGAGTACATGGTTATATGTAGCATTCAATTATACTTCAGTGACATTCAATCTTAAGCAGCTTGTATTTAAATCAGTATTCTTTGGGCAGAATACCTGCCATGGCATTTCATGTAATTAGATGATTACATTGTGTAAAAGATAAGAATTTTAGTATTTGCTATTGCCACTAGTCTCTGTTAATAGCAGTATGTATGTGAAGGAGTGTATTTCTAGCAGAACTCAGAACACATGGGAAATAAATAGTTTAGGCAAAGAGTGAAAGATCTAATTTAGGCCTCATCTGAACCCCAAAGCAGCTGGAACTAGAAGCTGTTATTGCCATAAATAAGCATTTGCTTTGTGCCTGCTTAGGAGCATCCATGTTCTCACAGGTGTTTATCCTTGCCTGTACCAGATGCTGCCTAATAAAAGAGCACAACTCTCACTCAGTCACAATTAAAAAGCACATTTCAACATCAAGGTCAAGTGCTAAGCACAGTGTGACTGGTTGTGTTACAGAAATGGCATTTCTTACCCCCCTGAGTGTATTCCTGCTTTGAGGTATTGACTTTTCTTAAAGTGGAAGTTTTTTTTTGCTCTGAATTGTATTTTCTCATTGTAGATACCTTTGCTTTTGGAGGCATCTTTACTGATGGACAAAACCAGGTGCACATCCATCTATTTTGGGTGTTCATCTGGTCTGTCAGTATCACCACACAACTCAGGTACCTCTCACTTTGACACACACATTCCCTCAGTGCCTGTGCTGCTCACAGTGTTTCACAGGAAGGAAACAGAATGAAACTGTTGTCATTTACTACCTCCCCACCACATGAAAATCTGGGTTTGGTGACCTGTCTGTGGTTACCTAAAGTGTTTGTGGCAGAGCAGGAACTGAACCAACACCATCCACAGGTCCTGTGGGCTCTGTAACAACCAGGCCTCTGTTCCTCTGCTGAAGTCTTTGCACTTTGTTAGGATAAAGATATACAGGCTGTTTTTAATGTAAAAAAAACCAACACTGTGGTCAGAGCTAATTAAAATATGCAGGTTTAGGCATTCAAATGTTTACATGTTCCATAAAATGGAAATAAACACTTCAGTAAGGTGTGTCTGCAGAAATAGTCACTTGTAGTGTTTTCATGGCATTATTACCATCAGTATTTAATACAACTTTATCTTCTAAAGAAGAAATTTAATTCCATTTTTGTAAATCATATGGAACCAGAACTGGAAGAGAAGACTGACTTGTGATATTGGCAAGAGACATCAGCTCTGGGGTTGATTCTTTTCACATGAAAAGGTTTGGATTTAACAAATGTCCACAAATACATTTCTAGAATTACAAGGTGGCAATGAATCAAAAGTCTAACCATTGTTATAGATTTCCTTCTAAGAATTTTTCTCCAGAATTTCTTCTGTAGTACTCAGAGGGTTGTTTTTGGATGATCAGGGGTTTGGATACAGGGGTTCCTTGACTTCTGAGGAGATAATTTTTACTTGTAGAGATGACAGGATAGGGGATACACTCATTACAAAAACAGCCTGCAGTATAAGAAAGCAAATGTGTTATTTACATTCATGTAGAAATAATGCAGATAATAAATGGTAAGAACTTGTCTTGGGTATGATTTTTTAAATGAGATATGCCATATTCCCTTGGTCAGCACTACACAGGATGTGATTAGCATTAAGTTTGTATTTAACCTGAGGAGAAAAACAGTGATGTAAATCTGCATTTGCTAATCCCAATATCCTCCTGCAGCAGAGACAATAGAAATAAAACCATACAGCTAATCACAAATTTGTTCAAGAATGTTTTTGGTGGTTGCAATACCAACCTGATGAAACATTTACCCTGAATATGGTAACACACTATCATTTCCAGGCTGACAGAAGCAAGGGGAAATGCAGATATGCTTTGCCAAGTGGCTGCAAGGCTCGTAGTGTTTTTTTGATGTGGTAACATGGCACGTGGTAATGAGTGTCACATCCTTTGCTGTGAAGGAAATCTCCAGGGCTAGAAAGGTTTGATTCTTCTTTTGCACCCATTTAAGTCATAAATTAGCCCAAAAAAATTCATGGAATTATTATAATAACGGCTTAACACAAATGTAGATGTAGTGATTGCAAATAAAAAATAGTAAAGATAGGTATCTCCATTAAAAGAAAAATACATGATTGAGTGAGAGAATCAGGCCACGGGTATGCATACATATAATTAATTACCTCAAATGGACCTTGATAGAGTGGTTTGGTTTGTTGTTGTTTTGGTTTGGGGTTTTTTTGTTAATGCTTTCATTAAATGGAACAAATAACACGGTATAACAATGAATTTGTTCTCTGGAACTGGATATTATCTGTTACACCTTGTCCCATTGCCCCACATAGCAGGAGGAAGCAGAAGCAGTGTTTATGAGGACAGGTTAAAAACCAGAAATGCAACAAGGCTTTCCTCTGTAACAATCTGTGCAGGTGGCAGGGGTAACACACCTGTGTCTTTCTTTTCAAATAACCAGGCCACTCAATGACAGCTTTTGCAATAATTTAAACCACTGCTCCCTTGGCTCTGCAATTACCTGAGTATTAATGACAAGCAAAATACATCTTTCCCCTGCAGCCAAGGAGCAGTGTGCTCTCTGCCTTCATTACCCTCAAAGAGAGATGAGAATTTGTCCTCTGGATCCTCAGCCCACACCTGACACTCTGCATAATTACACCCAAGCAAGAAAAAAGTGGCCTCCTAATATTTGTAAATGGGTACATACAACAAGTGTTGCAGAACCACTGGTGTTTCACGCACACTGCTGTGGGTTTAGGCCTCCTGTCCTACATCCTCTGCTTCCAAAATTCTCGTTCAGAGCTGCACAACAAACCTGCAGCACGGTGCTCCTCCCTGTGAGCCCTCTCCAGTCAGGGAGCACTTGAGCAAGGGCTCAGCTGTAAAGCCTGGTTCCACAGGGCTGAGCACAGCCCTCAGCCAGGCCCTGGGTGCAGGGTTGGTTTGGGATAATGGGTGATGTGAGGATGTCCCAGCTGCAGTCTCCATCTGCAGAATAGACCAGCATTGTGTCCAGCTTGGAAAGAACAAGGCAGCCTATGTGAAGGCATTAATTTCTCTTTCCTATAGGGTCACTTCCAGATACCTTAATTCATTTTCCAAGTGCTAAAATTGATGGTGGAGACACCACCAAACTGAATGACTGACAGAATTCTGTTACATTCCACTGAAATGCAAGTGATAAAAGCAATAAAACATGTGACCCACCACAGCTGTACCAGATCAGACCCTCTGAAAATGTTATTTTCCCAGTGAAGAGATGGGCAGCATGACATCCATTTGGGGGTTCCAGAGGCTGGGAGGTGCTGTGCTGCTGTGCCTGTCAGCACAGGGAGCACAGGGAGCTGCTGTGGGCTGGTCCCTCCCAGCAGCACCAGCTGGGTGCCTGTTTTAGAGCAGATCACAGTTTGCGAAACACTTTCACTCAGTGCAAATAGTTTCACTGCTTTAATGTCAGATGCTGTTAAGAAAGCAAACAGAATCAACTAATCTCTTAATGTGCAATTAAGCACAATAACAAGCAGTCTAAAATTTACCAGGTGAACTGTGCTACAGAAGATCTTTTTTTGCTGGAAAAGGCCACATTTCCAGTGGGCAGCAGTGGAAAGGGGCACTGCCACGATGAGGCTCGCTGTATTTAATTCTCATTTTCTTACTTTTCCTCGTGCCTACACCCACAACATTCACCTCCAGCTCACGTAAGGGAACAAATAAATAAATAAAAGGCCAGTTTTATAGGATCACAGAATCGATTAGATTGGAAAAGACCTCTGTGATCATCGAGTCCAACCTATGACCGAACACCACCGTGACCACGGCATCGAGTGCCACTTGCAGGCGTTTCCTTAAACATCTCCACGGATGGTGATTTCACCGCCGCTGAGCAGCCCGTTCCCGTGTCTCACCATCCTTTTTGGGAAGAAATTTATCCTAATGTCCAATATAATCCCCTCCCGGCGCAGTTTAGGGCTATTTCCTCTCGTCCTGTCGCTGGGAGCCCGGACGAGACTCTGACCCCTCCTCCTTCCAGGGAGCTGTGGAGAGCGAGAAGGTCTCCCCTGAGCCTCCTTTTCTGCAGGCTGAGCCTCCACAGCTCCCTCCTGGTGCTCCAGCCCCTTCCCCAGCTCCTTTCCCTTCCCCGGACCTCCTCCAGCGACATTCCAAAGCCGTGAGGAGGCGCAGCCGAGATTGCCGCGGGCAGGCCCCGCCCGCCCGCGCAGCCCGAGGCCGGCGGGCCGGGCCGCCCCCGCGGGGAGGCGCGGGGAGATGATGCCGGGAGATGATGTCAGCGGCGGGCGGGCGCTCAGCCATGGTGTGAGGGCAGGGACTGAGCCGGCCCGGCCCGGCCCGGCTCGGCGGCGGCAGCAGCACCATGTCGGGCCCGAGCGCCGTGTCGGACCCGCAGCACCCGGCGCGGCTGCTGCGGGCGCTCAGCTCCTTCCGTGAGGAGACGCGGTTCTGCGACGCGCACCTGGTGCTGGAGGGCGAGGAGATCCCGGTGCAGAAGAACATCCTGGCGGCCGCCAGCCCCTACATCAGGTACGGGCGGGCCCGGGGGCCGCTCGGAGGGGCCGCGCTCCGGGGAGCGGGGCCGGGGTTATGTAAGGAGCGGGATCCGCGGCGTGTGAGGGCGGAGGAGTCGGGGAAGGCCGGCGGGAGGGTCTGCGGACCCCGGGGCGCCTCGGCCCGGAGCTGGCCCGAGCGCTCAGGGAGGGTGCGGAGTCTCCCTCTCCGGGGACATTCAAAGCCCAGCTGGACGCCTTCCTGTGTCACCTGCTCCAGGTGACCCTGCCTTGGCAGAGGAGCTGGGCTGGGTGTTCTCCGGAGGTGCCTTCCAACGCCAGCTATTCTGTGATTCTGTGCGAGCAGCGGCTGGGTCCCCTCCTTCCCTCCTTCCCTGCCTCCCGCCGCTGCCGCCGGGCCCCTCCGCAGGAGCCGTGTCGTGTTCTCGGCATCACACCGCTGCTTTTGCCAGCTCTGAGAGGCTGTGTCACCCACCGGGGGAAAAATCCCTCCAACAACTCCATTGCTGCCAAGCGGCTGGAGTGAACGAGCGAGGACTGAGCTGTGAGGATGGTGAGGGAGGTGTCCGGCCGAGGGGCAGCTGAGAGCTGCTGGGCTGTGTGTGTCCCTCGGCCGCACCGAGTCAGCACTTCAGCATCATTTTTTTTTCCTCCTTGATGCTTTTTAGCAAGACAAGGCTCCAGGTGGTGGTCATGGGTTCTGAAGTACATCGGCTTCTAAATTAAAAAAAATGAAAATACAGGTTTGTCTCCCCATCGCTTGTGCCCTCACAAGATCTAAGAACATCAGTCGGAAATTGCCAGAGGGACGAAGCCTGGCCGTGCCAGGAGCGCTGGCAGCTCTTGGCAGGGGTGTCACCAGCGTGTGCAGTGAGAACTGTGCCACTTGACAGCGAGTGCTGGCGAGGACGAGCTGCATTAGCACAGTCATGGTTCCCGAGGTGCCCGGCAGCTGCTCCTGGGCTGTGTGTGCAGGGAAAGCCGGGTCACGGCAAAGTCCTGCTGACACCGGTCTGAACCCTGTCACACACAGTGCTGACAAGTCCAGTGGCATCAGGTGAAAAACTAATACACGCTCCACGAGATGTTATGGTGTATATCTGCATGGCAGAGTGGGTAAACAAAACGTACAAGTGGTTAATTTCAAAGGGGTTTTAAGTCCAGGTAATGAAGGCATTTGTTTTGTCTTCATGTGTAAAGTAGGAGCAGGCTTTCAGTGCCATTTAAACACACGATTATCATAAATCTGTGGCAGACTTTTTTGTACTGTTTGGATATTTCTTCCAGCTGCTGCTTCCTGTGCAGTTGTCATAAAATTTGCATTTTCTTGCTGGATGAGGATGGGGATTCTTTATGTTACAGTCCGAAAAAATGCAACCTTCAGCAGTATCATATCATCTGCTTTTAGGCATTTATGGTATTTTGGTGACCACTGCAGTACAACTTCAACATTCTCAAGTACAAAAATAAATAGAATATGAGGCTGGTAAATAACTTTTGAATAGCAGTGATCATGCACAGACTTAAGTAAACAGTTCTCTGCACTGATTGAGCTAGCAGAGCTGAGATATGAAATAAAATGCACAGAGAGGGAAGATCATCAAGAATTTGCAAAAAGGACATGGTGAAGCCTATGTACTACTAATAATTTTTTGTTACTCCTTGTCTTGAGACGCAGGTTTGGAAGACTGTGGTGAAAGAAATCAAAGATGTGAAATAGAAATGAGCCATTGATTCATACTTTTCAAAGTGCCTGAATGCTTTTTAGGTCATTTGCCATCATATTTTAGGTGACCATATGCCTGATGCTAAGTTTCAGAATAGTTGCTGTAGGTGGTAAGAGGTCATGTCCTTGGAAAAACTGCTGTTCTGTTGTTACAGCAGGATGAGTTTACAGAAAATATCAAAATTTTTACTGAAAAAAGAAATGCTGAACTAAAATATACTGTAGATTATCCTATGGAGAAGTGCCTTTTCACAGAATTTCATCTTTAAGTTTTGCACTTTGTTTATCTTTGAGAAATGTGCTGGGGAAACATGGGTTAATTGTGTGTGAGGAATGAGAGCTCCAGACACAACTGCATTAGCAACAAAACTTGTAGTCATTAGAGTTGTGGTTTTTTTAAACTCAGAATTGTTCAGGTTCAAATCTCATGAAGGAACTCATTAACTATGTGTGAAAGTAGGTTACATGCATTTATATATAAATATTATTAAGAGTGGAGTTGCCTTTTTTTTCCTTAAAGCTTACTCATGTCTTCTCCCTATGCTCTCAAGATGCAAAGAACCAAAAATGCCGAGTGTACCTAGTTCTTGTATGGCACATTAGGAAACACATTTGTACTACCTACCTTTGCAGAGCCTAATTTTTACTTGCTGCCTGTCTCTCTTCTTTTTATCACTCCAGGATCTCTTAGTCCAGCTGCTCTTCACATTAGGTAGAATTGGTCAGGTAGGTTGCCAGGGTTGGAGCATTGTGTTTCCAGCCAAGGTTGATGTTTCAGTGGCTCTTTTTGGAGATGAAATTAATCACCTTGTACCCAGTCTGTGCAAGTCCCATTTTTTTTTTCTTAGTGTTGTTTTTTCAAAGTAAATCAGGCCTCTGTATAAACAGTTATTGTGGGAGACACAAGAATTTCCTGCCCCTGGATTTTAAGGACAGCTGATTCCAAAGCTCAGGAACCACAGACTGTTACAGTCTCCAAATGCCAATTGATTCAGATTGCTCTCATTTGAAAAATTCCAATATAAAGATCAGAAAAATCCATTAAGTAATTTCAGAAGTAAAACTTGGAATAAAAGTAAGCATTTACGTGAAGCTTGAAGGGAAGCAGTGGAAGTATGAGTTGCTGTGTTTTCAGTGTCTGGCTGTACCTTTATGTGCTGTGGCTGTGGGCAAGCTGGTGGGCGAGTTCAGAAACTGTAGGGTTTGCATGAATGCCTAGTTTAGGGTGTGAGTAGGAAAATAAGTAGGCATGGACTTTGTGAGGGGGTGGTTGGGTGTGAGCAGAGCCTGCGTGTGCTGAAGGATTTGTGCAGCCACAGCGAGAGGAGCGTTACCTGTTTTGTAGTTTTGCATGGAAGCTGTTTGGCTGACTGGTTATGAGTAGGACTCCTGTAAATTATAGTGGTGTGTTTTCCCACTAGTTATGTGGCAACTGGATTATCCATGCAGCTCAGAGATAGCAGCTTCAGTGGGGAGAGAGAAAAAGGCACGCAGGGGCACAGAAACACACTGGAAGTGTTATTGGTGTCATGGGTCCCTCCTGCCTGTGTGATCCATAGGGTGGCTTCTGCAAGTACAGCAAAATAAAAAAGGCCTTTTTCATTTTCAAGTTTTCAGTCTGTGGGACCAGTAAGAATTTTAATTTTTGTGGTAGTTTGATTCTTGAGGTCTTGCCTCAACTGCATAATGCCAAGTGGGTTGTAGCTCTGTCAGGGCAGTGAGATCTGGGGTGGTTGTTTGAATTCCTACAGAATTCCCTTCAATGTGCAGGTTTATCTAATTCCTCTGTGTGCCCCTGGAGCAAGTGCTGCCATTTACAAAGCACAGAAGTCTCCCTGCATATCTCTAGCATCTTGTGGTGTGTTCCTGAGCCTGAGAAAAGGAGGGTTCCTCAGGAAGAAACCACCACAGCACAAAGCGTGGTTTGGCTCAAGGTGATGCTGCACATCCCAGAGCAGCTGTACTCCAGCCAGGTTAGCTCTTGGTTTTCTCTTCTGTAACAAATCAGCCAGAAACCTGCGCTTTTTTTGGTAGCACTCTTTGTCCTGGCAGTTGCCTTAGTGTGGCTGCATTGCCCTGGTTTGATTGATTTAGTTTGGGAGCCTGGTGTAAATTACAGTGGTGTAAGAGGGCTTTTACCTGCACAGACCATGCTCTCACTAGTAAGTTTGGCCTGAGTTGTGGCATAGATCCACCAACCTTTTATAGGCTAGATTTGGTCCAAGCATTCCTGGTATCCTCAGCAGTAGCAGCAGATGTTCCCATCTGAACAGATCTGTCACTGTCTGGCATGAGTCGTTCCTGGCCAGCTCAAACTTGCAACTCTTTATATTTTGCTCACTTACTGTCTGCTTCCCTGAATCACAGGGAGCATGTGGGAACTACCTGAACAAAGAGGATGTTTAAGCCCATATTCTTAGACAAATTTAATGCTGTTATGCAGGGATTGTGCTGCTGCATTACAAATTGAATTAAGACATTTTTGTTACCTCAGCAAGTTTTGTCTTTGATTTTCACACATCTGCGTGAGCAGATTACAGATGGCCATTTGTGTTCTCTACTGCTCCCCAAGGCTTCTCAAACTCAGTAATGGACCAGTAATCATATTTAAATCTTTTTTTCAGATGAGCATAATATAACTACACGAGAATGTAAATGTAAGGTTAAGATCACATTATTTTTATGTACTTATAAATAGCTGTACTGCCTGTAAATGGGTTTTGGTCAGAAATAACCTGACAGCATTTCCATCTTCTCACTTGTCCTGTTCAACCTTCTGACATCCCTGAAACACTGCAGACTTTGTAGGACCCTGCACAGCCAGGGCCAATGCTGAAATGGATTTCCATGGAGATGTGGGGGCCATGCCCCCATCAGTGACCTCCTGCCCTTCCCTCTGTGTGCTGGCCCTTGGAGCATTTGTCACGAGGGGAGCCTGCTGAGACTCCATCCCTGTGGGAGTGTGTCTGGGAGCACAGGCTGTGGGTGCTGGTGTGGAGTGGGACAGGGTCCCTCCTGCACGCTGCAGCTGTGACTGGGCACTTCTTGTTACACCTGTTGGACGATGAACGTTGTACAGCAAGGTCAAGTAGGAGCCAGCACATGCCAGGAGCTCCTGCTGCTCATTTCCTGGTACCTGTTTGGTGTTTACTGACTTTCATAGAGACCTTTTATAGTGTTTTAAAACTTTCCTTCAGTTTGGGATGAATATTGAGGTCAGGAACACGAATGGCAGCTGCAGCTGGGAGCTGTTTGGTTGTCAGAACCCTGTGCTCCCAAGTTCTGCTTTAGCCAAATCATGCTGTGCTTGTGCCAGGGCTTGTTCCCTCTTCACGGGGTGTGCAGGGCAGTGCTGTGGTAACTGCACTGTCAAGGAGGGCTCTAAAGCCATTGTTGTCTTGAAGGTTTCTTTTGAGAAGTTTGTTTCTGCCAGTCTCCTGGGAGCTTTGGAGGCTGCCCTGGCAGTAGGAAGTCAGGAACAGATCAGGCCAGAATTTGCTTCCACACTTTGTTTTTTAAATTTGGCATAGTTTTGTTTTGCTTTTGATTTAAAAAAAAAAAAAAAATTGAAATGCTACCTATTTATGTTTTAGTGGTAGCTGAGTTGTAAAGTCTTACCAAAGTCTGTGACTTTGAGAGGCAGTAAATCAAAATAGTTGCCTTGGCCAGAAACTCTCTGCCTGGCACAACTCAGAAAGTGCTTACATGCATGTTATGTTTGGATAAGCAGTTAAGGGGCAACAGTGATAAAGGTATGTTAAAAGTTTATGGTTTAAAAAGGGATTTGGAAGTCACTACACCAGGCTTGAATGGGGAGTTGTTAATTATATTCCTGCTCCAACAAGCCCCTAGAGATTGCCTGAAGGGAAGAAGCCATAAGGCTCTTACCCAGCCCAAAATAGTAAAAAAATACAGTTGGGCTGCTGCTACACGTCAGGCAAAGGGAGAGCTGGGAATCAGAGCATCTTGTTTATCCAGGAGAAGTGGAGATGAAATTTCTTGTCCTTCCTTTGTATCTGGAGACGCGCGGCTCAGCTGCGAGCCGACGTCAGAGGCAAGCTGGGATGGAAGGTGTGGCAGGATGGGGCTGCTTGGGATGTCTGGGTAATTTATACTCTGTAGGTTGCCTTTACACTTCCATTAATTGCCTTGTTTGGCAAAACTTTTATTATTAAAACAACCTTTTTTTTTTTTTTTCTTGATTTAGAATGTATTTTGTGGCTGGAACAGGGCTGCTCTGAAGTTGCTGATGTGTCTGGAGCTGATGTGTCTGAAATGCTTGACTTGTGTTTTAGTTTTTTTGGTGGTGTTTTTTTTTTAATTCTTTGAACCTGTGTTGTTTGTGTTGGTCTCGGCTGCAGTCGCTGAAGGAACTTTTTCCTGGTGTGGACTGACAAATATGAAAGGTAACAAATGGTTTGAAAGGATTTGTTTCCTCACTCTGTTCAGACTCTTATTCTGGATATTGTACAGAAGTTTCTCTCTGTGCTGGTACTGAGTTCCAGTGTAGTGCTACTCAAGCACAGGGGAGTCTCCACTCCTGTCTTTGCCTCTCATATTATATCTTTGCCATGGCTTAATATGTCCAAAAAACCAAAATAAATCACTGCTTTTGCACAGCTCTGAAAGTCCTTGTCCCTGTCAAGGAAGGATGTCCTTAGTGCCATGTGGTCAGTGGCTGGTTTGCGTCCTCAGGCACGTTGGTTTTCTTCCCCTGGATGATGTGGGCTGCCTGGTGCAGCTCTTGTTTATGGACAGGGCACTGCTCTGCGTTGGAGACTCCTGTGCTGATGAAATCCAGGTTCCTGCTTCCTTTTTCCTCTTGGCTGTGGCATTGCTTTCTGTGAAAGTCTTGTTTTCCAGCTCTGGGCATATCCAGAATTCCAGTGCTTCCCTCAGTTGGATTCCAGACATCTTCCAGCTGTTCCACAGCACTACTCATGCACTTATAATTTTGGCTATTTGACTTCATACTTACTATCAGTTTTGAAAATCTTTATCCAACTCTGTTACTTATTCCTCCCATGTGCTTTAAGGATAAGTGAGGTATAAAAACCTGGTTAATCCAAGTTTTCCTGGCAGATCTATTGGTGTTTGTTAAATAATAATATTAGTAAGTTGCAGGAATATTTGGGTTATTAGACACATGCTACACAGCATTGCTTTTCTTAAATATATTTAAATGCAAATTTAGCAGCATGGGTATGGTGCTCTACTTGTTTCTTCTAAAGAAGCATTTTTAACAAGTTTAAAAGTAGAGTTAATTTGAAAGAAGACATATTTCAAGTAAGACATTTCATTTCTTGGCTTAAAGCTATTTCAAAAATGTCTTCCTTTGTTTTTCTGAGGAAGTCCTGGTTCCAAACTGCCACCTGAAAAGTGTGACACTGCTGGGAGTCATCAGTTCAGAGAGTGGACTCGAGTGTCAGGTGGAGCAGAGAGGCAACAAACACAAAGCACCTTTCTAAAGCCAGTGGCAGGTGTTTGTGTCCCAGGAAGGTCCATCACAGGTGAGCAGCTGAGCCAGGTGTGCCCCACCACATCTCAGAGGGGCCTGAGCTGTGCTTTGTGCCATGGGGTGCAGGTGCCCAGCAGCTCCTGTGCACTGTCTGTGTTGGGCTTGTTTGCTGCTGCAGTTGCTTGGTTGTTTCCCTGGCCAAAGAAACCCAAAGTGAAATGAAACACCAGGTCCTTGGTGCTGCTGAGAACTCCCAGGGTCCGTCCCTGGGCACAGTGTGTTGAGTGTGTGTTCTGTCTTCTTAGGGCTAACTCACAGGTTTAGGCAAGACACTCTGGTTGAGGGTAGATTTCCAATTTAGATTACAGTCTAGCTCTGGATGAGCTCAGTGTAATCAGGGTAATTTCAGATTTTCATGGTAAACAAGCTCTTCATTGAGCAAAGCCCATGAGCCCTGTACATGTCCCCTGTGCTGCTGTTGAAGGAATTCCCTTGTTCCCTTTCTTATGGAAAACAGGGAAGCCACATTTTTACCTGACTTAAAATTTTCAATAGCTGAAAAAATTAAATTACATGTCATAGTTTTTGTTTCTCTTAAAGCAAGCAAAGCGACTTCTGCAAGTTTTTGTGCTGAGCTGTTCAGTGGACTCTTTTGCCTTGAGATCTGAGGTTGGAGTTACAGATAATGTTAAGGAGAGAGAGACTAGGAGAGACACAGGAGAGGCATAGCCAAAATCCTCTGAGAGCTGGCACCCTGTGCAGGGTGTGGTGAAGACTGGCTTTTATGTGTGGTGCTAAAGGCCAGGGTGCGACCTCAAAGGAAACCTTCTGATTTGGTTGTAAAATATCTTTTTGGAGGATGGCAGTGGGTGGAGTGAACTGCTGCATCATGTTTTTATGTCTGACCTGTTTAATAATGTGATTATTAAGGGGTTTTTTTGCACGTAGAAAGACCAGCCTTTATAGGAGAAAACGTTGCAGGGGTAAAGGCAGACAAATTAAAAACTTCACCATTAAAATGGTCAGTCCTAAGTAGGACTTAATTAGATTTACCATGGAAAGCTTGTACTTGAAAGACTCAAACCTACACAAGGAAGGCCAGACCAGGAGACCAAGCTGACCTTATGTTTGCCTCAAAAGCAGATTTTTTGTTTTCTCCTTAGCGATGCAAAATCTCCAAGTACTCACTTGTCATTTTTGAGACTGATTCATCCTTGTGAGCATGTTTTAGGTTTGGTGCATGTCTTTGCTGGAACCATTTGTTGGAGGCCAAACTTCATTTTAAAACGCTGATGCTCTCTGGAGAAGGCCAAAACACTGGTGCATGTAAAGGATAAATCATCAAAACCCCAATTTTATTGCCCTTTGGTTTCAAAGGACAGCTTTGCTACTCGTGTATTAAAGTTTGCTAGTGTGGCAATACTGGCAAAGCATGTGTAGACCAGCCCTTAATGGCTAATCTGGAGCAAAATCATTAATTTGGGAAGACAGCTCCTTTCCAAAAGACAAGTGTCTCCCTCTTGTCTCCTGCAGTCTGGTTCCTGACACCCTGCAGTGTAAGTAGGTCACTGAACTGCCGTGACGTGAGAGCAGGTAAAAGTTTTGTGGTGCAAAGCATCAAACCCGAAGTGGCTGCCTCTTCTCTCCCAGATTTTTTGATGGCTGTTCACTGTAAATATCAACCTGCTTGTGGTGGATGTGGTCTGGAGCATTCTCGTAGGCACAGTTTTTGCAGACAGGTGTTTTCTTTGCTTGTTTAGGTTCCAGTATACCAGCACTCTGAGGATTAAAGCTTTCCAAGAGTTGTGCTCCTGTTCTCTGTATAACTTTTGTGACCATTGTAAAAACACATCAGTTGTCTTTTCTTAATAGTTTACAGATAAGGGAGAGATTTCAAAGATGAAAATATTCCCACAAAATTATTTCTGACTCAGGAAAGCAAGTGGTGTTGATGGTGGCCAAGTTCTTAATTTGAATTTCCATTTTGTTAGTTGTTTTGTCTAGTTGAGTTTTTAAAAGTGATTATTCTCCTCCTATAAACTTTCAACGGTAAAATGTAAGAAAACCAAGTTTTCGGACACATGGATTATTTTTTTTTTTCAATCTACTTCTTATAAATCTTAACTGTCCCACAACAATGCTTTCATGGGGATTGACTGTAAGGTTGGAAGTATTGGTTGTATTTTGATTTGTTTGGCTCTTTTACAATAACAGAAAATTGGAAGTTTCATCCTAATTTTAATTAGTCTTAATTTACCTGTTGGTTTGCTTTTTACTTTTGGTTTTTTTTTTATTACTTGTATCTGTTTTATGTCATTAGATGTAAATTATTGTTCCTAGCAGTATCAGCTCCAGTTCTTGAACCTGTGTTTTAATTTTGGGGGTTCACCTTGCTTATGCTGCTTACATATACAGAAGAGGTACTGGAATTTTTATCCTCATTCTGCCTCATGTAGAGCATTTCAGATGACTCATTAGGATTGTATTCCTTAAGTGATGTGGAACAGCAGATTCTAAATTTGTCACACAGACAACATCAAAACACAACATCAACCCATTTGTTCTTATGCACTGGCTCAAGGTGTTGTGTGTGCCAGCAGTTTTCCTGACAAGGCACAAGATGTTGGGGTGGATGTTGGGCATTTAAAGAACAGTTTTATGTTACTGGAAGCAATTTCAACTTATAATCATGATCTTAATTAAAAAATGGAAATTATTGTTTTAAAACGTGTATGGAGTCAGGTTGTTCAAAATTAAGTTACTTGAGAAAACAGGATGAAGCAGTTGCCTTGTTTCATTTCCTCCAGCTCTGTCTTGGCTGTGCTCTGCTCCCAGCTCATGGGGCTTTTGGTTGGCTGGGAGGGTTATTTCCTTCTAGATCTTGATGTTCTGGTCTTCCATCTGAATTAAGGAAGACTGAGGCCACCTTTTCTGCTGTGGTTTGACAGCTTGGAGTGCTTCTAAAGTAACTAGAGATGTTGTCCACAGCAGGAAGCTGCCACATGCCCGTGTTAGAAGCAGCTGTGCTGCAGCTGGCACATCTCTGCACCTTGGGTTGCTGCTTGTCACTTCCAGCTCTCAGCCACACAAATCCCAGGCTGGATAAATCACCCTGAGGAGGAGCGTGGCAGAGAGGGCATCCTCCTTCTGGGATGCTGACAGATTGGGAAGCCTCTGCTTGAGCATAGCTGGTAACTTATTTTCTAAAGTGAAATTTGCTAGAGGGCAAGGGTTAAGTATTTCTCCATGTGCTGCCCATTGTCTTTCTGAACTGGGAACAAATGTGTTTGGAAACTTTCTGGTTCTCTGTGTTGTGACAGGGATGCCCAGGCCTCAGTTTGCTGACGAGGTGTGGGTGCAGGTCACAGCTGGTGCTGGGTGATGCAACAGGAGATGTGGCTCCTTGCCCTCTGCTTGCACACCTCCTACTTTTCTCTCCTCCTTCAGCCTTCTTTCCATTTGGACTCATGATTTATATTTTTTTCTTAAACTTTTCCAACCCCAAGCCTGGTTATATGTCCTTGCATCATATTTTTCCTCCCCTCTTCCCAAGAGCCAGTAGCTGTCCTGCAGTTTTGATGTGAGTGACAAGGAGTGCTTCCAGCTGCCTTTGGGAATGGCTCTCTTGGCATAGCTCAGAAGTACTTGTACTGAAATAAATAACCTTGTATTTTATTAACCAACAAATTAAAATCATGTGACAGATGGATCACTATTGCTTCCCATGACAGATGACAGGAACAAAACTTAATCTGAACTGGGAAGCATTTGCATAAGTTGAATGTTTGCCTAGATACAAATGTCTGTAACTTTGAAGTAATTTGATTTGTTTCAAGGTTATTTTTCTGCTTTGCCTTCCTGTTTTGGCCTTGCTTTAGAGCCTAGGTAATTTCTTTTCAGCTTACGAACTGTTGATGCCTGAGAAAGTACACAGTAATTAGAACATCTACCCTGATAAGACCCAAAAACTCTGAACAACACTTTCTTGTTGCCAGGAGGCGTCAGTGTAAAGTCCACACTATAAGGTGATTTAGCTTGGGTGTGTTCAGGTGATGCTATGATGAAAGTTAATGATAAATAGCACCAGTCCTTTCCCTAATCTCCCCATTAATGCTGCCATCAACATGCTTATTATGTGCTTTGGGCCTGTTTTAAACCTCACAATGTGTTGGCCACCCCAGGTTCTGTGGAGATGCTGCTGTGTGTTTGACCCTAACAGCTGCCTACAGGTACCTGACTCCTGTGAGATCCAGGGATCACCCAAATTACTCTTTCCTGCTGAAGGGAGCCAGACACTGTGAGCCTTGAAACATTTTATGTTAAATTAGAAGAGAGCACCGTTTCATCCTAGGAATCAAGAAGTGCCTTTTTTACAAACCAAGAATCAAGTGTAAATGGAGGTCGTTTGGATAGATTTGAAAACGCGTGTGAAGAAGCCTTTGCTCTGTTAGAGGTGAAAGGCACATTGCCCTGTGTATGTGCTCAGTGGCTCGTTTGGAGCTTGTAGCCATGGCAAATGCACATTGCAGATGAGCAAGGATGGCTCAGATGAGGTTCACATTGTACATTCTGCTGGAAATGAACATTTGGGACAGGAGTTTTCAGCTGACAAGCTGGAAGTCAGTGCCTGCTATTGCAGCATGAGCTTAATGGGAGTCACATAACTTTCCTAATCTCCTTCCAAGTGTTAGGAAATGAACAATTTCCTAATCCACGCCACGTTGTTGTTGTTGTTTGTGCTGTGACTGGTGCCGGGTGCTGCACAGGCAGGGTGAGGCAGCTCCAGCCCTGGGCACCCGAGCTGTCCCCAGGTGTTCTGCAGAGAAGGAAAGGGACAGGACCACGAGCATGATGAACTAAAGGGCTAAAATTACTGCCCTTATTCACACTTAAAAATAGCTCCTTACAGACTAAGGTTTTATTTGATGTGAGTTACAGCTTATTTTGTGAGAAACCAACTTATTCCGATATGAGTAAGTGAGGCAGAATCTGCCCTTAGCTAAGACCTATTTATGTATTTCCTGAGCATGAGTGTGGATAGCAGGAGGCTGGACACTTACAGCTTAGCAAAGCCACAGCTTTTCACATTAAGAAACTGATTCTATCTAGGGATATATTCAAATGAATGTTAAAAAGTTTTAAAAGCTTTTATTTTAATGTGCTGTGGTATAGAGGTAGGTCACTATATATACACAGAGGTAGTGAAACAAACCTTCTTGTCTTTATATAATGTGTTCTTCATTGACCAAAATGTGGAAAAATATGTTCAAAGTGATCTTTTATTAGCTCTTGTGGCTGTTTGCCCCAGACTGGTGGATGCTGCTCCCTTTTGAACATTTAAAGTTGTCTCTCCTGGAAGAAGTGCCTGCACTGACAGCTGGTGGGAAGCAGAGTGTCTGCTGTGCTATTATTACTTCCTCACCTTTTCCCCTAGCCCCCACCATTCTATTCACAGGCACATCACAGTGCTCCTGGTGTGTTTAAAGAAATGGTTTGTAAGTGAAGTGTCCACTGATGTAGATGAATATTTAAAGCTCTGCTGAGCAGAGCATGGGCTGTTCCCTGCAACTGTGAGTGCATGGCTTAGTTACAGCATTAGGCTGATAACATCATAAACTACACAAAATGGTAATGCAATCCAAATGTTTGTGCTGCCAGTGAATATTCTGATCACATCTGCTAACTCTAATTATTTCTTCCTTGATAAAAAAAGTTTTGGTTTTGTTTTGCTTTGGGTTTTTTTCCACCTTTATCAAAGCAAATTCTTGTGTTTCATCTGTCAGCAGAGCTGCTGTTCTGTTGGAAGGTCTGAGTGAAGTTTTTGAATGCTTGTGATGAATGAGCTGGGATAAAAAATACTTTGGCTCTTTGATGGCCTGGGTAGTTTGCAAGGCTGACAGATTTGTTCCGTTTGCAAATGTGATGAGCAGTATCAGAGGCCATACCTACGTGCTAATTCAAGGGACAGTTTTCCCATTACAGTGAAAAGTTTTAACATCTCTGTTGTGGCTCAAGAGATCCGTATTCTGAGATCTCAGATTCTTCAGAAACTGAGAGCAAGCAATGCCCAGATTTTGAACTTTTCTCTTTTTATTTTCTCTTCTCTTAGAACAAAACTGAATTACAATCCTCCAAAGGATGATGGCTCAACGTACAAGATTGAACTCGAAGGGATATCTGTTGATATCATGAAAGAGATATTAGATTACATCTTCAGTGGGCAGGTATGGTATTAAAAAAACCCTAAACCTCACTTGGACTATTTGGTAAAATAACTTGGGTTTTAACACTGCTGTCCTGAAAGATGTTTAAAGCTTTGTGATAAAATTTCTGCAGAGTGGGACTGTACATATGAAGTAGAGGCAGAAGGCTCTGCAGGAGCTGTCTCTGCTCTTCTTGTGCAGCAGGGGAGGACTTTCAAATTTAGACTCAATGTCAAATGCTTGTATTAAAATTGGTGGCTACCTTCAGTAAGCTGCTTTAAAACAGGCAGTGTTTGTCAGCTGTGACAGAGGACTGCTTTGGTAGCCACAGAGATGGAGACGCCATCTCTGAGCAGTACAGTGCACCAGGCACCCTCCCTGCCCCTCATGCCCACCTCTCTGGCCTCTTGTCAGATCTGCCTGCCAGGAGCCTTAGCAGGAGTTAAAAGTTGGTGTGTGCAGTTTATATGGAACCAGACTGAGATTGCTGAATGAGTTTAGCTTTCAACAAAAAAAAAAATATAGCAGATTTGGCTTGAAATTCATTCCTGCATGTGTGTTTTAAAAAATTATCTATTTATTTATTACACTTTAGGTTCCAAGATGAGATGGGCAATTTTATGGTTGATTACTTCAGGAACTTACCAAAATTTCTGTTCTCCACCTTCTGTCAAGCAAATGCCTTCCCAACCCCATGTTAATTAATAAATGGTTAGCAGTCATATCAGTTTTCTCCTGATTTTTACACTGGCATTAATACTCCATTTTTCAGCCACTGAGAATGAGTGTAATGAATGCAGGCATGTCATGGAACAAATGAGTGATAGTAGCTATAACTTCTAAATTAATTCTTGCAGATCAGGCTAAATGAAGAAACTATCCAAGATGTGGTACAGGCAGCTGATCTCCTGCTGCTTACAGACTTAAAAACTCTCTGCTGTGAGTTTTTAGAAGGTTGCATAGCTGCTGAGAACTGTATTGGTATTCGGGACTTTGCACTGCACTATTGTTTGCATCATGTTCACTACCTTGCCTCAGAGTATCTGGAAACTCACTTTCGAGATGTCAGCAGCACAGAGGAATTCTTGGAACTGACTCCTCAAAAACTGAAAGAAGTGCTGTCGATGGAAAAGCTCAATGTTGGAAATGAAAGATACGTCTTTGAAGCGGTGATTAGGTGGATTTCTCATGATTCAGAATCCAGAAAGGTCAGGACATCCCAATGTTTGTGTTTTGAACGTGGCGCAAATCGGGGTGTGCGTTCTAATCAGTGGGAACTTGAAATAAATCTGTTTCTTTCAGGACTAATCTTATAGAAGTTACTGAATTTTGCCTGAAATGCAGACCATGGCATTGCAGTGAAAGGCTGAAAGCTGTGTTTGTGATATATCATCTGCTGCCTGTATTATTTAATGGGCATTAAGACAAAAAGCACATTTTGACATTTGATGATACAATCTTGTTTACATGGTGAGAAAGCAAGTAGCACGTTTATAGAGAAACTTTGGGGGCTTGATGCATTTTCCTACTAACCCTGTGTTGTATAGTTCATTACTTGCCAATATCATAAACTCTCAAGTGTTTGCTGAGCACAGAAGCATCTGCCAGTGCGGTGCCTGGAGGTGATTTTGTGTCCGGGCTGCCTCCCCCAGGTCCACATGAAGGATGTGATGTCGGCGGTGTGGGTGTCGGGGCTGGACGCCGCCTACCTGCGGGAGCAGATGATGAGCGAGCCGCTGGTCCGAGAGATCGTCAAGGAGTGCAACAACATCCCCCTGACCCCCCCGCAGCAGGGAGAGGCCATGCTGGCCTCCTTCAAGCCCCGGGGCTACTCCGAGTGCATCGTGACTGTTGGGGGGGAAGAGAGAGTGTAAGTGTGCAGATTTATTTATTATCTGAAAACAGCTCTGAAAACACAGGGTGCAGAGAACGTGTGCACCTATTGCTCATTGCTCTGCCTTTGCAGTTTGGTTTAGCTTGGTCACACAGACCTTCGGGGATGATTCAGCAACACATAGTTATTTTGTTTCTGGCATTCAGCATGTAGTAAACTTAGAGTAGGGTTGTTCAGAAGTATTCATTTTTAACTGAATAGACTTAAACACAGAATCATTTCTGATGATCTGAGAAGCATATATAACAAAACGTAGAAGTAATGAACATGTGCTTTAAACTTTTGTTTATAAAAGATGTGGTTAAAAAGAAAAAAAATCATATTATTGGTCTGTCTGAGATGTGAAAATTCCTGTTCCACATAATAATCCCTTTCTTTTTTTGAGTACCTGCTGCAGCAGAAGGAAGGGCTCTGTCCTGCTTAAATAAATTTAGCATTTAGATGTTAGTTCTTTTATAGAGGTGTAGTAAACCAGTAAACCACTCGGATAACGTTTTGCATGTCAGTTTGTGAATCACTTTACTCAGACATTACTAATACCCTCTATCAGTTCTTAGCTCATTCAAAGTTCATGAAAAAGGTTACAGGCAGATGCAGTAGCAATGACGTGAATCAACTTTTTCTGTCTCCAAGTCTGTACAAACTCAATTTACATGTTTGGTTTGGGGGTCTTCTCCTTGCCAGGGAAATGCCACGTGATGAATATACACGAAAACAAGACCAAGCAAGCTTTGGACACGAGGTGTTAACAGTGAACTCGTAAAACTCTGTCTTTGTCTTTCTGTTTCTGTTTGTTCCCTCCCCACCCTGTGTTCAGATCACGGAAACCAACCTCAGTGATGCGGTGTATGTGTCCTCTTTATGATCCCAATAGACAGCTCTGGATTGAACTTGCTCCCATGAGTATTCCAAGGATCAATCATGGAGTGTTGTCAGCAGGTAAAGGGGAACTTTGTCTTTGTAAAGTCAATGTTATGGAAACTTACCAGTGCTTCAAAATCAGAGATACAGCTTATAATAATACATTTTCTTCAATACTGACTGCACTGGGGTTATTTCATGCTTCCCCTTTGTCTGCCCCAAACTGTACTTGATTCTGTGAAAATCCCTGTCATCTGTCTTAAAATCACTATTCCTGCAACATTTTGTGGGAACCTGCTACATCTGTCTCTCCAGGAGTATTTCATGTTTTAAGTAAATTCTAGTTGCTGCATCACTGAATATGTTGAAGGGTATCTGCAGGGGAAGACTTGAGTCCGGTGTGTGTGCTTTACCTTCTCCAGTCCAGAGTCTGACCTGTGACTGGTCTGGATCTCTTGGAATTCTCCAGAATACAGCTCACCAGTTATGTTGTTTTGCTCAGTGTGCAGTTGTGAGTCCTCTTCTTGAGAGTCCTGTTCTTAAGATCATGTTACATTTTGTTTTACAGAAGGATTTTTATTTGTGCTTGGTGGTCAGGATGAAAACAAGGGAACGCTAAGCTCTGGAGAGAAATATGATCCAGACACCAATTCATGGAGTTCCTTACCACCAATGCATGAGGCAAGATCTCTATCTAACTGTTGGGATTTAAGTTTTTACTTTGGCAAAATGTTCCTTTTCTTCTGCAAAATTTTATTCTGAATCTCCAGTCGCTTGCATCTTACACATTCAAAATCATGCTACAGACTGACTTCTGTTTATATCCTGTTGTTCTTGTGGTCTGATGCTGACTGCTGGATCTGGAAAAACTAAACAATTGGTGAAGAGCTAACTGTAAGATGAACTACAAAATTTCAGGAATTTCATAATGAATCAGTCCTATAGTATATTAATGTTCTGCGTGTACTGGCCTTCTAAAACAAGAGACCTCTGAGATGGACAAAGGGATCGGACTGTGCAGAAAAGATGGACAGAGGACTGGCCAACATACAGAACTTGGCTTGCACAGACATATTTAGGTTTGGTTTGAGTTAATGCTTCCTTCTTCATAATTACATTCCATCAAAAGTAACAGTTTGTTATTTGTAAACATATATCCTTAATACACCTGTGTTTTTATCTTTGTAAATCAGCACAGGGTGTTTTATTAAGAAGTTGTTTACCACAGGATTTTCCTCTTTGCAATCTCTGGTTGACAAAGGCATTTGCCTACAATTTTTGTAATGATGCATTAAGTTTCCTGCTTGTGTATGTTTGCTGTGAGACTGAGGGGTAGCTGGGCTCATACATACAGAATAGAGAATGGGTCCAGGCTTTGCTGCTCTAGAGACCTGAGAGCAACAGGTTCATTGTGGAGACCACCACTATGGGAGCTGAAATATGGCTGAGCTCTTTTCTTAGATTTCTGTGTGGTCTCTTTGGTTTCTGCTGCTCTTATTCTTTTATTTTTCTTTTGATACCCATTGTTTTATTTAGTTGATTAAATTAATAATCTTATGCTGGTGTTTAGGATTTCACCATTAAAAAAAAAACCAAACAGAACAAAAGCCAGGCATAATATCAATAGCACTTTGCAGACAGGTTTTCTGAAAAATGTGATTATATTTATTTATTCACAATGGCAGTTATGTTTTTCACTGTTGACTTTATTGATGTTCCTTAGGCACGACATAATTTTGGAGTGGTTGAGATTGATGGGATTCTGTATATTCTGGGAGGTGAGGATGGTGAAAGGGAGCTGATCTCTATGGAGAGCTATGATATTTATAGCCGGACCTGGACCAAGCAGCCAGACTTGACCATGGTTAGAAAGGTAAAAACTGCATCCTATATTATTGTGTTGCATCTTGTTTAACAATCAATGTATATATATATATAAATATTTTCATCTTTTGCTTCAAGTAGAAGCTGTAGCAAATAGTCTCAAAATGAAATGAGTGAGCAGCTGCTTCTCTCTTTATACAGCAAAACAAAACTGTAGCTGAGCATTTTTATGCTTCACATTGTTTAACACGTGGTACAGGCAACCCAAATGCCTCTGTGTGTGTGTATAGACAGCTTTGAGCTCTCAATACTGTGCATTTGTGTGTCATTTTAGATTTTTTTTTTTTTTTCTTCCATAAGATTGGCTGCTATGCAGCTATGAAGAAGAAAATCTATGCAATGGGTGGAGGCTCCTATGGAAAACTCTTTGAATCTGTGGAGTGTTACGACCCCAGGACTCAGCAGTGGACAGCAATCTGTCCTCTCAAAGAGAGGAGGTGAGGGGAAATGGAAAGGGGGGGATTAGATTGCTTTTCCAGCCCTCTGATGGGAGCAAAGTGTCCTTTTTCTGATGAGTCTGTGAAGATGGGCTGTGGCTCTCACCAGGTCTTTAGTTAACATGAGGCTGAGCAAAGACAAGCATCCAAGCAATAAATACAAATTTTGTTGAAACATAGCCCTGATGTTACAAGCAATAATTCCCTGATGCAAAATGAAAACTAGAAGTTACAGTTCAATTGGAACTTCAGAATATTTTTAGAGAGAAATAATTTTACTGGTATTTTCTTTTGTGATCTGAATTAGGTGCTTACAGTTAATATCCGTGATTTGTCCTGTCTTGTTGGATATTTAAGGTGTGTGTGTATAAATAAAAGAGTAAAACATGAAGAAAGTTCAGAAGGGTATGCAAAAAGGTTTTGGTACATTGCATTAATACTTTCTCCTTGTTTGGGTTTTCAGATTTGGGGCAGTGGCCTGTGGAGTTGCCTCTGAGCTTTATGTGTTTGGTGGGGTCAGGAGTCGTGACGACAGCCAAGCCAGTGAGATGGTGACATGCAAATCAGAATTTTATCACGATGAGTTTAAAAGGTAACTGGCTGCAGCTCTAAACATAGAAAATAAGTTGCCATCCAGTCATCTGCATATTCCTTCACCCCTTGTTCCTGCACTCCAAAGCACATGAGGTCTGTGCCATTACCTGTTGCCCATTTCACATTTTGTCACCCAGTCTGGCTGTTACTGAGGGCCCATCCACTCCACCTCCCTCTAACCTGCCAGGCCTGGAGCCACCACGTGGGTCTGGAGTGCCCCTGGGGAGGAGAAGCACCTTGGTCACACAGGGAGTGTGTGGCTCTTCCCCTGCACTCTGCAGCTTCCCCAGGTGCAGGGCACTGCTGCCCCCACCCCTGCTGAGTGCTCATTCCAGGCCTTTCCCAACCTGAAGGATTCCATGGTTTAATGGAGGAATGTATGTATGTAGGCACAGGGATATTCCTCCATGAGCCAATCCTCTCTCCAAAGATTGCAGCTTAGGGAATTCCTAAACTAGAAATAAGAAATTTCATGCATTTCTGTTGCAAGAATTTATAGCTGATGGCACCCACGTAGGCTTTTTTGCCATAGGAAAGACACTATGGATGCTATACATCCCACAACCACCTCACCATGCTGCATGGCTCATCTCCTGTTTGTTTTGAATTTGCTTCCCATTACTTCGTTTGTTATCTCTTGGCTCTGGTACTGGAATCCACCTTACTACATGTGGTAACCATTCAAAATGTGACCTTACCTTGGAATTTTTGTTTAGTCACCTTATTCTCCTGTCATGACTGACAGGCTTGGTTCCTCCAGTGACTTTTTTTTTGCATATAACTGTAAATTGGATTATTCTTCTTTCATAAATTAAATTTTAAAAGGACTTTGTGGTCAGATGTTTCAAGGCTTGTTGACAAGTGAAGGAGATTAGCATGTCTTTATTAGAAGATCAAGAGTGATTTATGACAGTGACCTGTATAAAAGGACACAAAAATAGAACAGTAGATGTAAATTCATTATATAATTTTCTTGCAAGATATGGTTGTAAAGAGACTTTAATTTCTGTATGAGGAGGTTTTCTCTGTTGTTCAAAGTGATGTCTAAACTAGCTATAATCAAATGAAGCTGAAGAAAGACATCCTTTAAATTGGTTAAAGGAAGCAGACAGATCAGAGGGGCTGCTGCTACTGATGCTCCCTTAGTTTTTGCCAGCCTTCTGGAGGCTGGGGAAATGGTAGAAATTTATTAATGTTTTGCAAGAGGTCTTTGAAAGGGAAAGAACTGTGGAAAGAAGTGCTCCCCTCTCTCCTACTTACTATTTTCAGCGGATTTACTTGAAATATTTCCAGCCTGGTTGTGTTCTTCAGAAGATTATAGCTCATGATTGCTCAGCAGTGTCTGCAGACCTGTTTCACTGGTTGATGCAGGTTGAGATTCCATAAAGTGGAATTTGGGGAGCTGGGAGGGCCCAGCCTGGGTGCTGCAGGTGGGTCCGTGGTGCCACCTGCTGACTGCAGCACCCACAGTGGGATGGATTTGTGTCTTTGCTTGGTGCCATCCCCTGGAGCAGTGATAAAACTCCAGCTGCCCCAGTTGCTGTGGGTGTGAGGGCTGTGCTGGCACGGGCCAGGGGAGCAGCAGAGGAGCTGAGGGAGGAGGCACATGGGGAGGGCAGCTGAGATAGCAGACCTGGCCTTTCTGCTCTGCCACTGCCCAGTCTGAGCCTGGAAATGTAACTCAGCATGAACCTGCAGGGCACAGGCTGTGGGTGTTTCTGTGGAGCCTGGGGACCAGGGAGGGCTGGGATGGTGGCAGCCTCTGCCTGGGGACCAGGGGAGGTTGGGATGGTGGCAGCTCCTGCCTGGGGACCAGGGAGGGCTGGGATGGTGGCAGCTGCTGCCTGGGGATCAGGGAAGGTTGGGATGGTGGCAGCTCCTGCCTGGGGAGCAGGGAAGGTTGGGATGGTGGCAGCTCCTGCCTGGGGACCAGGGATGGTTGGGATGGTGGCAGCTGCTGCCTGGGGATGGTGCTGCTGGGGTTTGGAAGGCCCCAGCTCAGCCCAAAGGTGCTGTAGCCAGAAGAGGGTGCTAAGTCTCTGTGCTGTGTTCAGCACTCAGCTCCAGGGTCTGTCAGTTATCCCAGGTTTTGGTGCCCTCAGAGATCTGTGTAGCAGATCAATTCTAGCAGTCTCAAACCAAAATTCACAGTGACTTTTTTGATAAATATGTGCCAATATTGCATTCTTTGTTTCGAGCTGTGAACTTCTCCAGGTGTTTTTAAGTGCAGGACTCCATTATGTTCACTTTGTCTGTGGATGGAGAGAACTGCCTGGACTGAGTTCAGCTGTGGGATGGAGCTGGTTATGGGGACGTGCAGCAGTGCACACCTGTGTCATCTGCACAAATTTCCATGTGTGCCTCAGGCCTCATTGCCAGGGCACAGGGTCGAGAATCACCCCAGGCACCCAGAGCCTGAGTGTCTGAGTTACAGGTTTTACTCCAGTGTGAATGTCTGAGGATGTACTCACATCAGGATATAAACATATTAATTCATGTAAGCTGCCATAATTCTGGCTTGAATTGGATTAAAGGACTGGACTTGTTTAATATTGTTTACTTTGACAGTAACTTACTCCAAAATAACTCACAGTGCAGAGTCTTTCAAAATTGTTATTCTTAACCATGACGCAGACTTTTCAAAGGCTGGGGATATGCTGAGATCTTCACACTAGCAAAAAAATAAACACTGAGACTCCTGTTAGGCTGTGCTGTATAAACAAGTAATAAAATAAATGAAGTGAGACAGAATGGTAGCATCCACATGAAATGTGAACAGGGTAATGTAGGAAATAATTCTCCTACTTGAAGGGCTGCTGTAAGTGAGATTTTTCAATTAATAAATATTTTGGTAGCCTGTCTTTAGAGTCATGTGCATGAGTGCATTTAAGTGAACCCTAAGATAGAAAAAGCTGCATGTCAGACTGCAGAGTTTCTGCAGGATGTAGATTTTTTTTTTCAAAGGCTGTAGATTGAGCTTTGTGTGCATTGTATCCTGTTTTTTTTAATTATTGATCAAGCTAAAAACAGATTTAATGAATGTGAAAATGGAAGATGGAAATGTGAAGGTATCCTTCACTCAGTGATCCAGTGTTGGTCTACTCCATAAAAAGCAGGAAATCTTAAATACATACTCAAGACCTTGATGGGTCAACCTTTTTTTCTATCAGAGTTCATAATTTAGAATACACCTTTTGCACCATGTAGATGAGTGAAGAATTGGGTGATGTCTGTGCACACTCAAGGTTTTTCTTTTCAGTGTGGATGGCTAGAAATATTTAATGGAGCCCAAACTGACTTTAGGATCCTGCTGGTGTATGGCCACTGCTGCCTTTCCCTGGTGGTCTGTATGCAGGGTAGGATTTCTTCCTTCTTTTCATGATTCAAAAAAGAATTATGAAAATTTGCAGGTATTAAGGGGGATAAAAGCAAGAGACAATTTTTAGAAGCAGTACTTTCATAAAATATCCTTTATAATGTTCTTTTTGCTCCTGGAACATCATAAAAATAAGCAAGAGCTTTCAGCAGTATGTAACTAGTGAACTGAACAGTCTTGTAACATAATATGTGTAATTAGCAACATTTCTCCAGTCAGCCTGCAGGAATTTCATTAAAAGCAAGTGCTTATGCAAATGTAATGAGAACACTGACTGGCTGGTAGCACTGTCAGATGGGAGGCACATGGATTTTCATTCATTTCCAAGCTTCCTTTCTCAGCTGGGGTGATCTTGAGGTGACGTGTCTGGAATATGTTGGTTCTGTATCACATCTTTATTTACTTCCCACTTGGAAATAAAGCAGTTACCCCCATCCCACTCATTAATTACAGCAGCGTGGATGGATCATTTTGTTTGTCTCACTTTATGACTGAAAAAAATCAGGATTCCTTCCCTCCTTTTTTTAAATTGGGTGGGAGCCTGTTGCAGTTTCAGAGGCATCACTTCTGCCCGTGGTTGCAGCAGGATTTGCCTTCCCCCTGCTCCTCTTGGACTCGGTTTGAGTGGAGCCATCCCAGGGAAGTACGCAAGAGTTCTGTTCCAAGGACTGTTTTCAGATTCCTGAAGATTGTGAATTTTTGGTCATGGTGTTTTTTCCATACTGTTCAAACAGCAGGCACAACCCACATTAAGCTGGAGCTAAGTCAAATTCTGATGAAATGTGACCCCTTGCCCTTCCTGTCTTTGTTCCTTCCTAGTTTTAACTGCTAAAGCTGCTGTGAGTGTTCCTGAAAAGTGGTGCTTGTTTTTTAAAGTATACACGTTGAGAAAGCCTGAGGATGAATTTTCATAAGCAGCTACAGATACTTTAATACTGTCCTTTGGTGGTGCACAGTAGGAAAATGTTTGAGTAAACCCTGTGGGTTTCGATTTTTTTATTTAAACTCCAAAATCCAGAGTATCTAGTGCAGATAAACTCCTGATTTGAGTTTCTTCCCTTCCGTAATCTGGTTCTATAGTTAGAATAAAAAAATAAAAATCCAGTCTTCCTTCTGCATTTCTCTGCCGCTTTTTTTGGCAAAACTCAGTTTTCAGAATTCTAGGTCACTTGCTGCTAAAAAGAAGTGAAAATACTGTGCCCTCCTCCTACAGTAAGAGAAGGAAGCTAATGAAATATGGTGCAAGTTGTTTTGATCTGTGAGAGTTTCTGAGCCAGTGTAGAGAACTTCTCCTTTTCTCTCCTTAGTTCATCTGTCCTCCTCTGTGACAGCCACAAACCATTTCCTTGCTTTGCCCAGAACGTTAATCCTTCAGTGTACAGCACAGACAAAATAATGGACAGCTAATCCTTTCATTTGCCCTTTAAAAATTGATTTCTGTCTCCACAATAACTGATAAGGAGCAGCATCTCCTTCTGTGCCAGGAGAGTGGTTTACTTCTGAATCAGGAGTTCAGGTGATGCAGAATTTTCAAAGATCAGCAATATCTGGAGGGCATTTTCTAACTTTTTCATTCAAATTAATCCGGTATGGTCATGAAAATATATGGGATGATTTTCAAAGGTTTCTCAGACCTTCATGTTTTCTGTAAATTATTTAATAAAAAGTGTAGGACCAGTCCCCTAAAATGGCCTTGATTTGTACATCTCAGGGTCTGTACATGGGACAGCATCTGCAAAGGTGCAGCAGCATTTTGTAGGAATTTGTTTTAGAACCACAGAGAGGATGCTGATAGCTCTAGGACCTGTTCATAAAGCAGCATCCCATGTGGATGAGGAGTACACCCCTACCTGCTTTCCAAAGGCTTTTCACTTGGGAAGATCAGGCTGATGTGTTGAAATGAGCCTGTGCTTTCAGTGAGCACAGGGGAATTGTGACATTACTGTGGGAGCTGGGAAGGGATTGAAGAGAGCCTGATATGTGATTGGGAAGGTCTGTGGCAGTTCCAGATAAAGGACATTTCTTTTCCAAATTCCATTCCCACTTTGATTTCCAGTCTTCTCTCCCTTGTTCGAAGTTAAGCATTGCCAAATGCTGCATTCTTCATAGCAGGCACGGATTTGTTGTCCCTGATAAAGCACTGTTAACGAAATTGAGGAATTATATGAGAGAAACACTGCTTAATAACAAGGTTCTGCTATAGCAATTTATTTCCCCTACTATGGATCATTAAAACTTATATGTGTTTATTTTAAAGACAATTTAAGGACTAATTTTAAGACAAAACTGCCTAAAATTTTCTCAGTAGGGAAGATGATTGGCATAGCTGTTGTTGGCTCTCTAACATGCCTGCTTTCTTCCAGAAGGTCACACTGAGTGCCTGCAAGAATTTATTATAGGTAGATTACACAGATGAGTGGAGCAATTCTGAAATTAAGTAACTTCAGGATACAGCAATATTAGCTGCTTTTCCTGGCTGGGAGAAACCAGGGCTGTCCCAAACTGTACAATGTTCCCTTTGCATAACAAATTTATATGTACTCTCTGCTTTTGAGTCAAAGATTACAGCTGCAAGAAGATTCTGGAATGTTTTTTTAAATGTGCTCACTAAAAATCAAATCCTGTTTTTTTAATTGTTGTTTTTGCAGGTGGATTTATCTAAATGACCAGAACCTATGTATCCCAACTAGCTCTTCTTTTGTATATGGAGCTGTGCCCATTGGAGCCAGCATATACGTGATTGGAGATCTCGATACAGGTCAGAACCAGGACTAAAAACCCTTTTATGCTCATTTTATTCAAGTATAAAAACCCCTTTATGCTCATTTCCTTCCAATATTTTGAATACTTGGCACAGCTAGGACTGAATGTTTTAAGAATAAGAGGCTGGGACACTTCTGTCACTGTGGGTCAGGGGGATTATGCTGGACATACAGAAACACACAGGTTGGTGTTGCACCTTTTCAGTAGCAAGTTCAGTGCTAGGAGCACTGGGTTGATTTGGTTGATTAGTTTAAAGACCACGAGAGGTCAAGACTCAGAGTGTGTTTGTGCTTTTATCTAAGTGTTAGTGCCTGAGGTTGTAGCTCCTGTCTTTGCAGTGGGAAAGAGGCAATTCTGCATTCCAGGGGCATTGCCTGGTGGTCCATATGGATGTGATAGTGACTTTTGGCTCTCTACCCCAACCAAATAGATGTGTGCTGTCAAACTTACTCAGTTCTCAGCTGCCAGCAAGTACAAGAGATTTGGAAGACTCTTGTGGTCACGTGTACGTGTATGAGTGTGTAGCAGGGCTTTCTCCAAAATACAAGCAAACAAAATTCCAGGTTTGGTGTGTTTAAGTAGATGAGAAGTGTCACAGTGGTTCCCTTTAGATGACAATTTCCCCTGCCCATCCAGACACTGATCTGCGCTCCCGAGCGCGCTCTCGTATTTCCCTCAGCAGGGTTCAACGCCTGCAGCGAGTTTGAAACGTTTCACCTCTTGTTTTCCTCGATGCAGGTACAAACTATGACTACGTCAGGGAGTTCAAGAGGAGCACGGGCACGTGGCAGCGCACGAAGCCGCTGTTCCCGTCGGACCTGCGCCGGACGGGCTGCGCGGCGCTGCGCATCGCCAACTGCAAACTCTTCCGCCTGCAGCTGCAGCAGGGCTTGTTCCGCATCCGCGTCCCCTCCCCGTGAGCCCCGCGCCGCCCGGGGAGGAGCCTGGAAAGAGTCCTGTGCAGTCCACCATAATCTAGCTCTATTTAAAGGAAAAGCTGAGAAATTACAGCTGAAACTTACACTGTATGCTGTGCTTTGGTATGGTAACTGTTTTTGTTTTAAATGCTTACAAAGCTTGAGTCTCAGTACTTGTTTGGGGAACAAATAACTTAAGTACACATTAAAAAGAAGAGAAGGGGGAAAATAAAAGGGGAGATGGAGGAAACACCTTCAGTCGTTACCATTTGGAGTTTCAACCGTGTTATTGAAGGAGGATTTTTGTGTCTGAAACTGGTGGGAATCGGTTTCCTTTGGCAAAGCTTATTGAAAAGCAAAAAAAAAAAAAAAAAGATTTCAGGTGCGTTTCCCCTGCGGGGAACTGATCCATGTGCTATCTGGAACTGGATAGCTGTAATACACAGAAGCTACACGATAACCAACCTCCCTGGTGTGCTGCTGTTGGAGCATGAGGCCACAGGAGGCGTTGGTCATTGCACCTTTTATTTCTAGTCCTTTCTCAAAAGATAAGGTCTGTGCCTAAAAAGCGGTGGAGGTGTGTACATACGGTTTTTCATTCATTTGCAACGGTTTCATTCTGACAAATATTTTTAATATATATATATAAAATGGACTAATCTGAAATGGATACACCCCAGAAAATGGATGCAGTACACCACAAAGAAGTAAACTGGTTTTTTTCTACATTGTCATTCGAGTAGCCCGATGAACTGGTCTGGAGGTGGGTGGCATGCACTTCTGAGTGAGCTTTGGTGGCTGTTTTCCTTGGAGTGGAAAGGGAAGACGTGTTTGGAACAGTTAGTGATGATTGCTGCTTTTGGTAAGAGCAAAAGGACAAATTAAATAGATTGTGTTCCTTTTTACTTCAGATTGCTTGCAAGATAAGGATGGTTTTTAAGACTGAGGATTGTAGAAAGGTGCATTTTGTGTCTCTTAGAACAGAGGTGAAATATGACAAGGATATATTTATATTGCAGAAAACATGAGTTTTGGACTAAGAGCTAAGGAAAATTTGTATAGTGACTTTAAATTGGGATCAAAAGTTGGTTTACTGATGATTTTTGTGCTACAGTACAGTCTTGTTTACTGCTGTCTGACTGAAAGCTGGGTTTTATGGTGTGGTTATAGTGAAGAACTTAGTATCTTGCATTTTATTTCTTACTAAACCTTGTTCACATCAGTAGTGATATTTAATTGACTTTTTTTTGTAGTCAAGATCAGCTGGTAGAACAGTTTTACCTCAATTTTTGATTTTCATTGTTGTTGTGATGGGTGGGACATAACCTGTATTTATTTAAAAGGAATAAAAAGGGAGAGGTGGAAAATAGAAATAATACCTCCTGCCCTTCAGAAAAAGAGACTTTGTACAACCAGTATTATAACTACTTACAAGACTTTCCACTCTGCAACTCTGTGGACCTCAGACAAGCCAAACTCTGCCCTCAGTTGTGTTAGTGTAAAGCTTCATCATCTTTATTAAATCATCTTACATGTGTTGAAATACGATCCCAAACCAGTTAAAAATGTTGGTGTTTCACTAAATAGTCCTTGAAGAGCCATTCTGAAACTTCTGCTCAGTCCTTCCATGGCACTGATGTGGGGTTGGAAATACTCTGATTCCTGAGCAGAGGAGTGTGGGAGGGTGGGGAAAAGGGCAGCAGCCAATCCATTGACCTTTTTTTTTTTTAAATTTTATTTTTTACAATGCTGAAGTGCTGCAAAACTTGAACTATATACATCAATTTTCTGACCTATATTAGTTGGCATATTAAAAGGTTTATATATTTATGCATTGCAGTAAACTTGGTGTGTGTATATATATGTCTTTAGATTTTAAATTTATATATAATGCTTTACTACAGAAATGTGAACCACTATTTCCATCCTTGGCTGTCTTGTGAAATAAATCAAGTGCTGTTAGTTTATCTGTAAAACTTCCCTTTTTTGAAAAATCTTATATGGATCAATTTTTTTTTTCCTCAGACAAAGTGCCAAGATCCCATATTCAAAAGTGATGAATGTTCCTAAGTATCTGTTTCACTTTTGAGCTCAGTTTTCTAAGTGGCTTGGAAAACTTCCGAAAATGTTATTCAGAATATTGCCAGCTGCTATCTCCAGAGTCCCTGTAGCTCCCCAGTACACTTGAGGGCATTCAGCACCCAGAAAACGTAAGTGATAAATGCACATGGTAAATCCAAGTAAATATTCTAGCAGTGTTTTGCAGTTCAAGTTACTGAACCAAATGTTTACACTTAGAGTAGGACTAACACTAGGTGTTCTTAGTTTGTTTTTTTTTTAAAAAGAAAACAGAAATAAAGCAAACAAATCTGCTGATGATTGGAGCATGTTGCAAATGCACTCAGTGAGATTTGACCAAGTTTAAGCCTCTGTACCTGAACCAGTCACAGAGTGAATTTCTGAGCACGCTGTATTTGTGTCACATTCCATGTGGCTGGGGACCAAGTCTCCAGGGATGCTCTCCAGGGGTTTGGGGTGCATGTTCAAGATTTAGGCACTCCTGAGAGCTCAAAACTGGCTTCCTTGGCCTTGCCTAAGGGGATGGGGCCATTCCCCATCTGTCTGTGGCACTGATCCAGGAGCTCTTCTGCCCCTGTGTGTGCAGGAGGGAAAGGATGGGTCTCCAGGAGTCTGACTCCTGTCTGTCTGTCCAGCTCTGATCTGTGAGTGCATCCCATGGATTGTGCAATAACCAACTCGATTTCCCTCTGAATCTGGAGCAAGGCTTTGAAGCCAAGGCTCCTCTTTCTCCTGGGGTTGTACCAGTGATGGTGTAGGAGTGAAGAGGCAGAGCTGACCTCTGACTTTTCTTTCTCTTTTCAGAGGGATGGTTGACTTCAGAAGGGGAGGGAGGCTGTGATGATACCAGAGGTGCTGAGGGGTGGGAGGTCACCAGTTTGCTGAGTGTGTTGAACTTGCTGTAGATTGAACTGGGTTCACTGGTAAATGCCACCCCTCAGCTGTCCCTGCTCTCCTGGCACTGTGTACCCCTGCACACCATGGCTGAGCCACATGGAAAACAGCTCAGGAGTTTTTCTGAGTTGCAGTCCAGGGGTTTTAGGTGGTTTGGCAGTTTAGAAACTTGCTTAAGTTGTCCTTGCTTGGCACAGTGGCCTTAATTCCTCCCAGCTCATGAGTGGGCACTGACATTCAGCCAGGTCCTCCACAGGTGACTGAATGTGTGTCCTGGCCAGCTGTCCGTGCAGGACAAGGACTGGCTGGGCCACTCTGAGCTTGAGGCACTTGGGCTGGGCCTCTGCATCCTTTTTCCTTTCCCTGCTGAGGAACTGGACTGACCCCAGCTACTGAAATCAGAAAATCACCAAATACGGGGTAGGAATTGTGGAAGATGGAACGAGTGGTGGCTTTTTTTCTCCCCTCATTCCATCTCTTCCAACAATTCCCCCAATAAAAGTTTTTTTTCTTCCTTTCTTTCATGTGCTACAGATAATTTTGGAAAAAATTTTGAAATTGTTAATTTTAGGGGAAAAGTGGAGGAAAAAATATATGCTGCTATAAGCATGCAGCAGTGTCCTCTGTGCTTGTTTTACACTTGTAGTCCTGTGGCTGCTCTGCACAGCAGAGGAGCATTACAGAAGCAAAAGTGTAAAGTGCTGTTGCTCTCATAAAATAAATCCCTTGAGTTTCTGAGGGAGGCACATGCCTGGCCTGGCTCTGTTCCTCACCTGGCCTTGACAGATGATCATATTCCTAAAGTCAGGATTGGATTTCAGATCCTCTCCCTGTCTGGTGTTATAACCTGAAGAGGCATCATGAAGAATCTTCTGTTTTGCTGTACCATAACAAGGTCTGGTTGTCCTTAAATATTTTGTCAGCTAGCCCTTAAATTTTAGTTATCATAAAAGTGCTGTGTCAACCCAGCTGCTTCTGGTCAAGTGAATTTTTGTAGCTTTGAGGGTACTTCATCTTTAAACTGAAGGCAAATTAATACGAAATTACGCAGAAGGACAGAGGTGAATCTGAAAGCAGAAGCAGCTCAAAATCAGTTTGCTGATAGCTGTGGGCAGGCTGTGTCCCTGGTGTTTGCACAGCACGTGCCTGGCACACTGCCTGCCTTCAGGAGCAGATATCTTGATGAAAATAAGGTTTTTATCAAAGCTACTGAACCGCCTGGCTTATGAACTCCCCTCCAGAGCACAGCAGGCAGCTTGGTTTGCAACATTCCTGGTGCCTGCGTGGCTCAGGAAATGCACAAGTACACGAGTGAGGGGTCTGGGGAGCTTTTTCCCTGTTTTAACTGCAGTTTCTCTGTTCCATAAATGCTGTGGCCATGCAGCCTGCATGGGCTCTGCTACCTTGCATGTGCCATGCACAGTGGAAGATGCAATAACAAATGCAAGATGTAACAAGTGCCAAACTTCTTCTGTGTATAACAATAATTCAACTGTTCTACTAAAATACAGAGATGCTTAAAATTCACTGTGTTCCAAAAAAGAGCTGTGGTTCTTTTTTTTTTTTTTAATGAATGCTATTGAAAGCAAGGTAAATCTACTTTTTTTTTTTAATACTTTTCTGCAGGTTTGTGTTACTCTTCACAGCTGCCTTGAGCATCACTTCATGTGATGCTTATGGACACTTTGCTCTTTATTAGAGCACTGGTGCCATGCAAGTGTATAATAAAAGGCAGCTGACAGCAGGCTTTAGTATTTAAAATTATAGCTGTTTAGATTAAGTGCAATTTGTTTGCATTAATCAACCTGCAGAAAGGAAACTGTGCCTCGGGAAGTGTGGCTGTGCCCAGGGACACAGGCAGGCTGAGCATTGTGACTGAGGTGTGGTTTGGTGCCACTCACAGCAGTGCTTCCCAAGGAATTATATTTAATTTAGTGTTAAATGGATCCTTTCTGCCTCTGATTTAGCTCTGAGGATTTGGGGGTTGTGTTCTCTTTAGCTCTTTGGAGTACTTAAATGGCTCCTTCAGGTGGGTGGGAGTTAATTGCATCCGTGTTTGTAGAAGCTGCTATTTCCATCTTCCCAAAGGAGCATTTCCTTTTCCCGTCCAGGACTGAGGCCAGGCCTGTGTTTCAGTCGTCACTGCTGCAGCCTTTTGACATTTGCCATTTTCTGTTGCTCTTCCTTGGTTTTTCTTGGAGCTGGGAGCTGTGTCCCCAGGTTCTGTGTTTCCAGGGCACATTCCCTGTGAGAGAAAAGCACAGGCCTTGGGAAGGTGAGCCAGTAAAAGCTGAAGGCAGTGGAGTTTGGGGGAAACTCTGCTCATTTTCTGTGGGGGTCACCTCTGTGTGCTCTGAAGTTTATTAATAAGTTTGGCACCAGCTCTCCATCATCCCTATGGGCTTGGGTGTGGGGTTTTTTTTCTTTTTTTTTTTTTTTATCCTGGGAAATTCCTTGCTGTAGGAAGGACTGCAGCCAGGTTTAAGGTGACACCTCTGACCAGCCATGCCCAGCATGACTCTGCAGTCTGACTGTGCTCCAAAAATCAATTCTCTCAAAATTTTCATTAACAGGTTGCCTAAAAGCATAGACTGAAGCCATTCAAAATGCCCAACTAGATAAATACCTGCTTAAAAGAATTAAGGGCAATAAGAGAATTAAACTTAAAAGTTGATTTTTTTTTATGATACAACGTCTGAATAATATTTTTTTTTAAAGTTGCTTATTCTAGGTAGCTGCTACTTAGTTATAAAAGTATTTGCAATACATAAAGGACTTGTATAGAATAATATTTGGAGGTTATTTGAAATAATCTATTGAAATGTCTTGAACAGTGAGCTGGAAGATTGGAGCTTTTCAATGGAAAAAGGCTAAATCTTGGTGCCCAGCAGTTTTGCAGGGTTTCTGTGAGAAGATCCCCCCTGCCAGAGCTCTCCAGTACAGGAAGCTGCTCAATGCCACTGTCTACCTGTGCCCTTGAACTTGCATCATGAAATGAGGCTGTTCTGAGCCCTGGTAAAAGCTGCTGGGTCTGACTCCAGTAATAGAAAGAAACATCCCCAGTGTAATTAGTGTTATTTTATTGATAAAACATGATTTTAATTTTTTTTTAATAGTGGGGACTTTGGAATTGCCACCTTAGGCACTTGATTTATTTAATATTTTAAATTTATTTGACTTTTCCTGTATTTCTTTTGAGTTAATGCTGAGACATCCTCAGTTTTTGTTGAGGGCAAGTTTCTTTCATGTGTAGTTCTAATCCCTGTCAGAGCCTGACAGACCCCCTGCCACAGGCTGTGCACTTGTTTCACAAGTGACATTTCTGTGCATTCTGCCATTGGGCTGCCACCTCTGCCAATTTCAGAGCAGGAAAAAGAACCCTGTGGAACAGTTTTGTACCTGATGAAAGCAAGAGCCATTTTGGAAAGCTTAAATTTCCATCTGCAATAGGCAGTGTGCTACAAAAACCTGATCCCTGGCTGGCCTTGAAGTTCTCTCCTGAACAACCTCACATGCAAAAGCTTTGAGTTTTCTTAATCTGCTTTATTAATTTACACATGATAGCAGAAAAGCATCCCTGTCACTTGTTTCACTGTTTTTATGTCTTAAAAAGCAAAGCCTGCTTATTTATTAGAGTGAATAAAGCAGTACACGGGTATCTGCCGAGGTGATCAAGTTAAACACAGCTGCCATTCTGTAAAGCTCTTGCTATAATTTCTTTCTGAAGGGAAGCCAGGGAGTGCCCTCTTAAGAAGTAATTTCAAACCCTTTCAGAGCTGGTCTTAAACTAGTCCAAAGGACTCCTCTGGATTGCTTAGAGAACATGGGGTTTGTTCTAGCTTTTGTTTGCTTGGGGAAACACCTGCTAAGTCAATTTAAAGTTTTTGTGGTTTTTTTTTTTTTTAATTCTTGACTTCCAAAACCTGAGTGGTTTGCTTCTTGTGATTGAAACACGTTTGTATTTAAGGGTCTGAGACTGCATTTTGCAATGCTTGGTGAGTGCTGTGTCCTGTCTTGGTTACATGCTGCAAACACAAGCAGTGTCCTGGGGGCTCCTGGAAGCTCCTTTACAGTGCTGAGGGGTGAGAAGGGTCAGGGCAGGATCCTCCTCACACTGCCCAAGCCTTGCTGGGAGAGTCAGGTGGGGCTGGGTTTGACCTCGGGGAATTGCCACTGCTGGCTGCCCTCAGTGTTTGGAGCCCCAAAGCCCATCAGGGGCAGGTCCTGGGTGTCCCATGGACGTTTCCTCCGGCCTCAGGGTTTCCCCTCTTGCTGTTATTAACAGGATTTTGCTGTCACCCTCTCTCTGAACACACAGCCCGTGGTCCCTGGGAGCACAGAGCTCCTGTGGCTTGCAGGGTGGCCACCCCAGCTCTCTCCCTGTGGCTTTTGCACATCTCTGCACATCAGTGTGTGGGGATAGTGCTTAGTACACAACGAAATGACTTTCCATCGAGCTTGTGAAACTGCTGCCAGCAGCTCAGAGCTCAGCTGAACACCTGTAAGCAAACCTGCAGGTAGAGCTGCTGTAGCCCAGTCCCTCGTGTGTCACTGTGGCTGGAAATCTGGCGCCTTGTCCTGGGGGGGTAAAGCCCCTATTCCCAGCTACCTCATTTTTTCTTTCTTTGCACTTTGTCAAATATTTTTTGTTTTGTTTTGTTTTAAATTGCGTTCTGTCCTTCAATTAAAAAAAAACCTAAAGGCAGACAAGATGCAGGACAGAATGGTACCATTGCCCAAGGACAGTTTAATTTCATTTAAAATTAATGTTTCTGTACAAAAAGACCAAGGTTGACCTGCAGCTGCTGTAAAAAGTAAATAAAAATTTCTATTACTTGAAAGTAACTATTATACTTGGAAATGAGAGTAGCAATTGAAAGGCTGTCCTGATTATTTTTAAATAGGAAAAGATCTGTTTAAAAAATAGAAGTCTCTGCTCTTTTAAGGACAGATCAGATAATTTTCTCTCTGCCTCTGCTCTGCTCTCAGTGTTTTGCCTGTGAACTTGATCCATTATCTCAATAGACAGACTCACTGATTTTTCTGTAATGTCTAATTAGATATTTTTCTGTAGAGTTCCCCATTTAATCACCTGCAGAGGAAAAACTGTTCAAGTCAATACCTACCATTCATACCTGGACTTATGTCATTGCCCATTCCTTTGTGATCTTCAGGTATGTGGGGTTTTGCATAGGTTGAAGAAGTCTTTTAAAAAATGCGTTTTCTTCTGCTTCTAAAGGTGCTATTTTGACATAGTTTTGAATTCCTTACACTGTGCTTGACTTGTAAAAGTACCAATATAAGCTGGTAATCAGCTTGTGTTTGTTCTGTGGAGTTTCTCTTTGAGTATTCAATCTCTATTTTGAAAAGCATCCCTTTTCATAAAGACAGCTTCCAAACTGTCAAAGGCCTTAATAATACAAAATGTAATGGGACAGTGCTACCTTTTTCCTTTCTTTGTAAAGGCAAACCCAAGAAATGCTTCACAGAGAACATCTTCCTCTAAAATTTTGAGGAGCAGCTCATACTAACTTTGAATTCAATGTAGCAAACATTTTAGTGGCCATGCACAAATAGTAGGGGTGAAACAAGGAGCTATTCATAAGTGTGCAGACTGTACCAATTAGCTGCTAATTCCAGAGCCTTCCATTAGCATCATGGTGGCTATTCCATAAATATTAATCTTCCCTGGCTGGGTCCCAGGGCCTGGCTGTGTGTCTGGGACACGCTGACTGGTGTGGCTGGCAGATCCCTGGGGTGTTGGGCCCGGTGTGGGGTTTGTCTGAGCCCCCTCCTGCTCAGCCCCCAGGGTTTGGGTGCCACAGGGGCTCAGGAGGAAGGAGCAGGGAAGCTCCCAAATGCTGCCATTGCCTTGGGCACTGCCAGGAGAGGCTCTTGCAGACACAAGCCATGGAGGAGAGAGCTGAATTTGAGTCCTGCATAGGAACTTCGTTGTTGTCCTTTTTGTGCTGTCTTTATTTTTGTTTGATCCATATCATCAGTTTGGTTACACTGCTGCAGGAAGGTTTTTCCTTCTCTGAAGCACATGAAGTCTTGGTCCTGCCCTGTCTGAAGCAGCAGGAAGGATCAAGGGTTGTTGTTTGAATTTGTCCCCTCTCCAGACAGCAGGTTATTTATTGCCCTCTCGTAGGCTCTGCAGTCCCAGTGCTGTAGCATTGCTCAGTTGTGTTAATCTGAGAGCCCTTTAGCCCTTTGAAAAGAGTCCAGAGGCTGCCTTGTCCTTCTCCTTTGCTTGCTGGGTGCTGCCCTTTGGACCCTTCAAACTCATCCAGGCTGTCACTGTAGAGGAGCCACCGGTTGGTGGCCTCACAGGAGCATCTGTGTTACCTGCAGTGCTTCTGAAAAAGCAGCTGATAAATGAGGGGCCGTGGAGAAACCACTGAGCTGGCAAATTCCTGATCCTCTCATCATGGGGAAGGCTGAGGAGCAGCAGCACTCCTTGCCTTGCAGCTGCTCCCTGCTGCACAGGTAAGGATGAGTCTGCACTGTCCCTCACATAAGGGTAAGGTATAAAGATTTATGGGCTGTTATAGGAGATCCACTATCTTGCATTTGTTGTATTTAAATCTGAAACTTCTGGAGCTATGGAACTGTGGGTTCTGGGACTATGTCTGCAGTGTGGAACCACACTGTGGCCTAAATAGCTGGGGAGCTTCTGGCCACCTGTTTTTCCACTGCACTTTTTTTCTTTTTTTGAGAAACCAGGAGATGTGAAACTGCATCCCAGTTTGTATGCCCACTGCTTCATAATCCAGAGTGGGAGCCTGATAAGCTGGAATTGTTTTACCTTCAGAAGGAAAGAATAAAATTTCTTCACAGTAAATGCTCTATGTTCAGAGTTTTCCCTCGGTAAACCTTGTTTATTGAGTTCCATTTTTCTTGTGGGATTGGGTTAAAGAATATGAATACATATTATAATAATGATAATTAGTGTACTTAGTCTGACTTTGTACGGTACAAATACTCTATTTTATCTTAAGAGAATGAAACAACTATTGAATAACACAATTATGATATCTGTATTCCATGAACCAAGTAATAGGAGGGTGTTGGAATGTGATGTCACATTGCTGCCACTCTCCTAAAGGTTCAATGTTCTGTCAAATCTAAGATCTTGATAATTACCAGGATATTGTCAGAATATTTTGCCATTTGGCACAGTGGTGTGGTGAGGTAGAAGCACTCACCCCTTGTTTCCCATCTGTGGCATGCAGCTGGACTGCAAGGGTTATCCCCATCATCCAGCTGCTCTGGCTCCTGCACTACACATGTGGTTACTGTTACAGGCTTTTTATGTGTGAACTGTTCTGTGGCTCCTTCTGTGCTTTGTGTGGGAACGGAGTTTTAGATTTTATGTGTCCACACCAAAATCTTCAGAAATGAATTGATGAATCACTTGGGGCCAGGGTTTGGAACGCTCTGATCGGAGTATGTTGAGTTACTTCTGTTTAAAACAGGGAAAAATAAGACATAAATGCTCTTTGACCTCAATCAAACTATGCAAT
Organism: Thryothorus ludovicianus; assembly: GCA_013397245.1. NCBI lineage: Eukaryota > Metazoa > Chordata > Aves > Passeriformes > Certhiidae > Thryothorus > Thryothorus ludovicianus. The sequence continues at coordinate 1,620,556 of VZTB01005271.1, read as the reverse complement.
ACAGCACACCAGAGAGCTGAATTCCTTGTGATACAGAAGTGCAGCTCCTGTGTCCTTCCAAACCCAGTCCTTGGTCCAAGGTTAGGAGAGCTTGTACTCAATGGCTGCCCAAGAATATTGTATGCAGATCAATTCTAGCTTTTCCTCCTGCCCCCTCGCCTGGCCCAGCAGTTATCCAGGTCAGGTTGTTGGGTGTTTTGGCTGGGAATGATGTGATCTCCAAGTGTGTCCCTCCTGTCATCCCGTGGAGCTTGTCCTGTGACCCCACCAGCGTGGCTTTCCCCTCTGGAGCCACTTGCCCTGCCCGAGAGCACATCAGGTGTTTGGGGTTTGTGTACCCCTGTGTTGGTGTTGTTTTGTTTTCCCTGTGTCTGTCAGTTGTGGACCTGGTGCTTACAGTAAAAAATCCCTGTGACGTCTCAAATCCAGTCCAAGTACGTTTTCATTTCTGCTGCTTCTGTGTGAGTTTGATTTTTCTGCTTGTGGCAATTCAGGGATAAATGCCCATGTGGTCAGGACTGCTGGTAAAGGTTCTTTGTTCTCCCATTGCTTCATTTTTTTCCAGTGAAATTTGTCCCTTGTGTTCCTCTTCCTCCCCCTATTAAGAAACGGGTACAGTTTTTCCTTGAGGAGCTCTCCTCTCCCAGGTGATCCTGAATTCTTCATTCACTTGACCCACCCTGCACCTCGTGCAGTTCCTGCCTCCTGACTCCCTTCACTGTTGTGTCTCTCTTTAATTCAGATTGACCTCCATTTCTTTCTTTGCTTCCAGAAAGGGATTTTGGTGCATAACCTGGGAGAGAGGCAGGAGAGCTCTCTGCAGGTGTCTGTGCATCCATTCCCTGCCCAGCACACGCAGTGTAAGGAGCTCAGCCTGTTCCATCCCTTCCCCCAGGGTTCCCCTAGTGCTAAGCAGACCACAGGCTGAAGCCATTTCTTATTTCTTTTGGTAACTGAAAATACTAGGAGATTTTCTTCTTTGGAAATAGCCACTGCAGATGAGCAGCTGGCATGAGAGAGGGTTGCTATGCTTCCATATTCAGTATTTTTAATTGAGGAACAAATAATTTATTTTGGGGAAAAATGTAAATTTTTTTGTATTTGTATGTTAAAGTGGCCTTTATAGGAAAAGCACATAAAATATTTAGATTAAAATTGCTTAGTTGTGTAATTTCAGTGGGGATTTTTGTATTGACAGGGTTTCTATGCATTTTTCAAAATATACTTGCTGTTTTGTGTTAGAATTATTGGAAATCTTTTTAAAAACATGTATTACCACATTTTCCATGGTTGATCCCTTTACTATCATTCCTTTTGAATACTAAAAAGATTACAATTAACCCTGTAAATTAATTTTCCCCCACAAATATTTGCATTACTTCAATATAATGAGTTATAGCATGGGTATGTAGCTTTAAGGGAATAAGCCTAGTAGTGCAGTTTAATTCTGGAGAGATGTGTTTGCAGAAGGGCAGTACAGCAGCGTTTCAATTGCACTTAAAACACTAAATTAGGAAATTTAAGTTCCTGCTGTACCTCACTAGGGTTTTATTAAACCGTGTCCATCCTGTATTGTTTACACTTGAGCATTATTTTACTGTGTATTATTTGTGCAGTTTGCAGTTCTCTGTTCTGTCGGGATTATGTGGAAAAGTTTGGGAGTGAGTGGTGTCCTCATGGGTTTGACGTGACTTTGGGGAGGGAGGAGAGAGGAAAGTTAGATCCATTCGTGTATTTTTTCCATTTAATTAACATTTTCACATTAGCTGAGACTGAATAACTGAGCTTACAATTGAACTGTGAGTAAAATCAGTGGTTTGGGGGTGGGGGAAATGAAGGGGTTGCAGAATTTCAGGCAAAAACCCTTCAGCTGCACTGTGGTACAACTGCCCTGACTGCCTGTGCAAAGCATAGCCCGAGGGGATCCATCAGACCCTGCTTGCATTGCTCTGGTTTTACTTTCTCTTCTCCAGGTGTTGCTGCAAGCTTTGCTAAGTAAGACCTTCCCAGGAATGTCTATAACTGAGACTTGAGTTTTATCATTTTATGTTTGTAGTTTTAATTTTCGTTCTCGTTTCTGTTTCGTAGGAGATCCCACTTGTTCACAGGTTAGTGTAAGTGCAGGCTTTCAGGTGTAGCACCAAATGAGTGTTTCATGCAACCATGCATTCTGTAACTGAAGAAAAATGTGCAATTCTAATGGCACTTTCACCCATTGCTGAAACACTGGGTTTTGCAATTGAACAAACTCAACAATTGAAAACACTCTGTTGTCTTCATTAGATGTCTTGAAGGTGAAGCAAAAGGCAGTTACTCCAGTTGTACCCATGGATAATTTGGTATTGTTTTGTTTTGTTTTTTTAATAGTTTTATGATCTGTTTTGAGAAAAACAGTTGTTTCTTGGTTTACTTTAGTTGCCATAAATTGCCCAGTGCAGAGTCTGGCCCACCTCCATTCGTTTGTTTTCATGGAGTAGTTGCACAAAACTGGTAACAGCAAAGTAGGAAAGCTCTTTGGTTACTCACCAGTAGCTTCCCTTGCAGAATTGCTTTGTGGCTCACACATGGTGTGAAAAGGGACACGGGAATTTTCCTGGGTTCAGCAGCACTCGCTCTGTTTACGTGTTCAGTAGAACGTTGGGTGACTAAAGGGAGGCTCCCTTTTTAAAGTATTTGACTTGTGCTTTGAGGACTTAGTTGCCACTGTGCAAATTGTGCTGTAATATTGTACCAAGGATCAGTGAAAGTGTTTTATCTTTTTTAATGTCGTTTGTATTTGACCGGGTTTTATAAATGTAAGAAAACAGAGTGTTGTATTTTGATCTGAAATTTGCGTGTGGTAAAAGTAACTTTGCTTTATGTATTGGAGGTTTGTTCAGAACTTGAATCATTTTATAGAAGGGTACAGACCAAAATTAATTGTCTTAAAGGTGTTTAATAAATTAACCAAATAAAACATTGATTGTTTGAAATCTTGTTAACTGCACCTTCCGCTTTTTTTTATTTTAAAAAGGAAGAACATAGTTCAAGATTTTCTCTCAAGGCCTTACAAAAAGTAAAAAAAAAAAAAAAAAAAAAAGGAGACGTAAATTTTATAAATATCATCTCCCATGAGTTATCTGTTTTATTATTAAACATTCCAACATGCCAGAAGTTTAATCAAAGGGGAAAACCCAAAGGAAATAATGGAGGAGGAAGGGCAATGAGGAAATGAGGGGAGGCAGGATCAGTCCCTCCCTGGCAGTAAATGCTTGTGGTTGCTGGGCTGAGGATCTTGTCAGTGGCCACCCCAGGGGAAATGGGAGTGGGAAGGAGCTTCTGCTCACCTGGAGAAGCTCTCATGGTTGTTTCAAGGTGTCCGTTCTCCCCAGCATTCACCTTCGCTCGTCCCCCTCACTGCTCTTCCATGTGACCTTTCAAAGCAGAGGAGAAAAATATGTGAAGCATAACTGCTCCCAAGGGCAGGTACAAACAGCTCCTTCCAGGGCTGCCTGATATTCCAACCCTTGGCTGTGTCACAGCGTGCAGACACAACCCTGCAAGTTCAGAGACCTGCACATTTTTAAGATGCCAAGCAGCTGCAACTCCAGTTGAGCAATGTTCTACCCCATGCTGTGCTGCTCCCTGCACTGGGGTACTGGCCCTGGCCTCTGCTGGGGCTGCCTCCCCTGGGTTTGATCTTCGGGAAAACACCCAGAGCTCTGTCTACCTTTTCCTAAACAAAAGGACTGAGGCAAGGCCAAATGTGAGGTAAGAGTCAAGAGGTTTGGGGCAGCTGGGGCAAGGGGAGTGAAGGGGGAAGGCAGCAGCGTGGCTTCAAAGCAGAGTGCAGAAACCAGCTGCTGTAAATACATGCTGGTGGGAACTAGCACAGAAAAACGAGTATTTGTTCCATAAATCCCTTTTCTTGCTGAGTTCCACAGCCATCCAAGGTCCAGGACTGCCAGCCAGGTTGGTGCAGGGAGCCTGAGGCCTGCAGTGTAAACACAGACTGATGATAGGGAATCTCGTGTTGATTTACCCTTGTTGCTGGTGTTCCCATGGTTATGGCTGTGTAGATGGGCTCTGCCATATCTCCCCTGTCTTACTGAGCCTTGGAAACAAAGACAGGAGGGTGAACTTGGATTTATCTTTATTCCACAGCTTGGAATCCTAACAGAAAAGGAAGAGGGCTGCTGCCTGGTTTCCTTTACCTCTTATGCACAGAGGAGATATAACTTTTGAAGTTCCCATTTCTGCCTCTTTTTAACCCCTCAAATTTTTTTCCTTAAGTCTCACAGGGGAAACCCAGAACTGGTTCCTCAAACAGGATTTTCAGCTGAAGCTCTTGGTGCCTGGGAGCAAGGCCTCTCTGTGCCTCCATAATTGCAAGGTACTTGCCAAGAAGGCAAAGTATTCCGTTTACGCAATCGGACTTGTGACTCTGGTGATTTCTGTGTCACAGGGAGTCACAATTGTTCACCAGCTTCTACCTCAACCTGAGAGAGGAGTGTCCCATCAGCTTTCTCCTGGCAGGAATATTCTAGGAGAGGCACACAGTTGGCAAAGGATCCCTGCAGGTTGGAGCTGCTGTGGAGGCGTCTGGGTGTGTGAGCAGCCCCAGCTTTGCTGAGCCAGGCTCTTCCTAGGGCTGGTGAGGTGGCATCTGTGTCCTTCACACAGCCCAAGTTTTGGAGTCATCTTTCAACAGGCTGAGTTTTCCAGGTGAAGAACAGGCTTCTGGCCTTCAGAATCTCAAATCAAGCAGTGAGACCCTGCTGGTCACTAAGCTCCATTTCATTGAGTTGTCCCTTTGCACAATAATCACTGGAAACAGTAAAAATTAACAGAAGGATTAACTGCTATTCAGAATTCAATGCAACTCATAACTTTTTGTCTGGAAGCAGCTGTAAAGGCAGAAAAATAATGTGGAGTTTATGTGGTCTTGGTACAAGTCATTTGAGCTGAATGTTTTTGCCACTCTGATTTCTCTGCTTCAGGTGAAGCCAATGGCAGCAGGATCAGAGCTGTTACTTTTGCTTTGTCCCCAGTGCATTTGGACGTGCACAGGGCCAATCTCTGTCACGTGTGGCCTCTAAGGAATCATGAACCCCAACACTGTGGGCTGGGCTGAAGGAGTTGGCTAATGGAGAATTTACGGTAAGAGCAAAATGTATTTTTAACCACCAGGATATGCTTATCGTCAGGAAAGGGCAAGCAGCACTCCTATCTCTCCAGGGAAGGGGAAGTGTTGAGCGTGACTTTATTTTTTTCCAACTCCTTTTCAAACTCTGAAAGGTTTTTTTTCTTGCTGAGACATGTAGTTGGATTAAATCAGGGAGTTAGACATCAATCCTGGGTCACAGGTGAAAAATATTAAATGCCAAGCATGCAGTGTTTTTCCATTGCATGTGATGTACGTTCAGGAAAGACCTTTGGAAAGAGTGCTTTGAAATGAGTCTGTTTTGCGTTTTAAAATACACCAAGAGCCCGTCCAGAAGCTTTTAATTTTTTAGGATGGCTTTGATGTTTTCTGTGTTGAAGAGGAAAGCAGATTCCCCTCCTTGTACCCCACCCTGTGCCTCTGGAACAAGCAGCACATCAGGTGCCTGCGATCGTGGGCTGCTTTTGGGCTCGGGGTGCTTTGCTCAGAAGGGGCCGGACACGTCCCCTGGTTTGTCACTGTGCCTGTTAGGACTCTGCCACCCAGGACAGCACCCAGGGACCCCTGTCCCTTTGTCACTGTGCCTGTTAGGACTCTGCCACCCAGGACAGCACCCAGGGACCCCTGTCCCTTTGTCACTGTGCCTGTTAGGACTCTGCCACCCAGGACAGCACCCAGGGACCCCTGTCCCTTTGTCACTGTGCCTTGTTTGGACTCTGTCACCTAGGACAGCACCCAGGGACCCCTGTCCCCTTGTCACTGTGCCTTATTTGGACTCTGTCACCCAGGACAGAGCCCAAACACCCCAGGCACGCCTGCCCTGGCCTCCAGCGAGACCAGGGTTCACCTTACCAGCAGCAGCAGGCCCCTGGCGTTTTCCATTTTTCAATTCCCACAGCCGGCGCTGCTCTCCCTTTCCATAATCCTGCCCCGGCACCAGGAAAGCCTTTGAAGGAGGCCCCGCGATTTGCTTGCAGGACACAGCAGCGATGCCTCTCAGGCCACCTCGGCAGGAGGGGCTCGGCTGATCCTGTAAATACCTGCTTGTCTGTTTTAGTCAGCGGTTGGAGTCACAAAGGAAAGAAAGGCTTTGAAATGCTAAAAAGCCGCCTGACCAAAGAGATGGGCTGAGGGTGTTCCCACCCTGCCTCGTCGCACTCCCCCGTGCGCTGCCCACCCTCTCCGAACCAGTCTCGCCTGTCCTCCCGCTGTGTCCTCAGCAGCCGCCGGCCTCCCTCTCCCCCTTCTCCCGGCTCTCCCCTGTCTGTCCTCGGGGAAGGTGTTGGAGGCCGTGGAGCTCAGATTTAAAAGCCCACGCACAGAAGCGATCGCGCAGAGCAGCCGAGCCGCTGCCCACCGGGGCCTCCTCCCGCTTGGCCTCGGTTTTCCCCTCAGAGCCGGCGGGGATGGCGAGGGAGGCTGGGCTGGGCTGGGCTGCTGCTCTCTCGGAGGGGCTGGGTGTGTTTGTGCCGCTTTCCTTCCCTGTCTGAGGGTGAATCACGGCAGCCTGGGCACGGGCAGACGCTGCCGGGGCTGCGCCCTCAGGCCCCGGGAAGGGCCGATCGCTCCCCAGAGGCTGCCCGGGAGCTGAGGGCACAGCTCTCCTCTGCTCCGGCTTCAGGTGCAATGATCCTTTGCCTCCTGTGCTTCAGCAGGTTTCGCTGATTTGCAATTAAATCTCCTTTCATGTTGGTTTTAATTGCCTTCTCAGTTCCCCATACTACAGAGTAATGCTGAAGGATCCATTTTTAGCCTTTCAATTCATCTCCTCATTTCAGCTGTCTGTGCTTTTCTCCTTGCTGTTGTAGTGTGAAATATTCAGGGAGAAATGTGAAATTCCCTCATCTGAAAGTCATGTACCACATCTTACAGCTTGGCATGAGGCACGGGAATGTTCCTGGCTCTACCTGCTTTGAAGAGCAAACAAAGGAAAGCTGCAAGCACCACAGTGTCTGGTCTTGGCAGATGCTTTGGAGACCAGCCCATTTTCATGGAAATTAGGTTGTTGCTATTAGTTTATTTTTATTTTTTTTTGTCCGGACCTGAGCGATTCCTCGATCACTTTTCCATTTTCATGAAGCACTTCGTGAATCACATACATGTAAAAGAAGTTAGCAAATGCTGCTTCCCTTTGATGTATGGTAATCCTGCTTTCTCCGTTCTTAACTGCTCCCTGGAATTTTCCATCTTACTATGAATATTTCAATGAAAGATAACAAAGAAATCCCCTCACTACCTTGTCCTTGTTTGAAGACAACAGGGAGGTTGTGAAAGCTAAAATGAAAACAAAACTGGTTTGCAGTTGAGTGGTTGTGTAACCCCATGTTAAGAAATGAGAGGGGAAAGGGCTGAGAAAGAACTTTCAGAGACAAACCCTTCAGGTGTGAGGCAGTGGTGAAGGTTAAACAGTCCCTGCTGAGGGAGGTGTGCTGGACTCACTCCTTGGTACAGGTGTGACATTGTGCCATTGTAGCATTCTCCCGTGTTGGAAAGGTGGCTTTAAGCACAGACATGTTCCATTTGTCTCCATTTGGAGATGTAGCATCAGGATCAAGTGCACCACATCCCAGTTCAGTGTTTACGTCTTTTCCCAATTTTTTTTTCTTCATGCTGAATGGCATTTTATATCCTTGAGATATTAGTCTAGTGATTGGCATAACCCAAAATCTAACAATTTACCTGCTCTCAACTGCCCAGCTTTCTGGGCTCTTATTTTTTTTTTTTTTCTTAATCCAACCTGTTTCTTGGAGCTGATGTAATTAAAATGGCACCACCCTCAGACCCTGCTCTGAGATGACGGATGCTCCTTGGATTTGCTTTTCTTTGTATAACACATTGTTATAAAGGTCCTAAAGTTTAACTTTTTCTTGCCTAAATAGATGCTGGGAATAACTTAGGGGTGTCACCACTGTTGCCGGCTTTATCCTTGAGTTTGAAAAGAAAGGTATAATATTATTCCAATTTTTTTCATATCTGTAGAAGTTAATTTGAATGAGAAGTCTTCTCTGTTTCCACTTTTTCAGTCTCATTGGTGGCGTGGTGAGAGAACATCTTCCTACAGGATTTCCCTGGTACATTCAGTTCTCTGGATGTGCTTTGAATTTGTGGTTAAATGGAGAGATGTCCTCTCTTTCTTCATGACTGCATTTAACCATTGGGAAAAGACAGTTACTGATTTGGAGAACTAGGACTAGAATGATGTTGTTTACTACAGGAAAAAGCAATCAAAACAGCCACAGGCATCTCTATTCCTTTGTTGGTTTCAGAAAAATTGGGAAAGAAAGAATATTCCACAAAATTTCTTGGGCTGAATCAACACCGTGTTTCCAACATGTGATGTCAGTGTCTCTCTTGGGGCTGACCCTGGGTTATGAGCAGTGCTAAGATCTCAAAGGAAGGCCCCAATCCAACAAATATTTAGAGCTCTCCTTATTTTATCTCCTTATTTCTTTTATTTGCAAAGTCTTTGCTCTGATATTGAGAGGCACCTGTGAATGTAGCAGACTGCTAGACAGGGAGGTGTTGCTTGGACCTGGAATGGCACTTGGTTGAAAGCAGAACAGATTGGGAAATCTGAAAATTCAGAGGACCAAGGGAGTGTGTTCTCAGCAGAGCTTCTCACAGAATCTTCCACCACTCCCCCACGGAACGAGTTTATTAAAGAGACCTGAAAAAAAAAAAAAATCCCTAGTTCTTGCCAGCCTGGGTGACTCCTATCAGAGTTATGACAGGTTTATTCCATTTGCAAGTCAGAACAAGTTTCTCCTCTATTTTGCAGGTACGTAATTATCAAGATCATCCTTATTGCTACACCCGTTACCATTGCCTATAATCTTTGGGTATTTGCACTTTCCTGGCACAGTCCTGACGGGCAAAACAAAGCTTGCATGTGTGATAAGTTTAGTGTAAGAGACTCTTCTCATTAGTGCTGGATGCCATGAATCAAAGTGATTAAGTGATTTGTCCAAAGCACAAAGCAGATTTAGTGTTTCTGCACTGCAGTCCTACTAAATCATGAATGTTATCAAATTCACAATATTACCTAAAAATACTAAATCCTAATCTTGTAAATGTGAACTGTTTCTATTTATATTGGAGGCCTCAAACCTTAAGCATTTGTTTCTTCCTTTCAAAAAAAAGAGGTCCTAGTAACTTGAAATTATGGTCATTTAAATTCCCTTCATGCCCAAAAAGTGCTGTTTGGTATCAGAAAAGCCCCTAAAATGTTTCCCTCAGTTAATTGTCCTTGCTTTGGCCACCTGGGGTAACACACCTGCTGTGTGTCAGTGAGTGAGCTGCAGGTGAGATTGCTGGAGAGCTGTTGTGAGAAACTCAGCAGAGGTGAAGACAAATGGTCCAGCAAGAGGCTGGAGAATTGGTCCCTGTTTGCCTCAGGTCTGGTCCTTGCCCTTTGGAGATCCATGTGATGAGCAGGTGAAAGAGAGGCAGATCTTCAAATATGCCAGAAAGTTGTTCAGGATGATCCTCTGAGCTCTTGGCATCAGTCAGGTCATACCTTGGAGGAGCTGCTCCTGGCAGGGGAGCACAGAACTGACTGGCCCTCAGTGCTGACCCTTGGTGACCAAGGCTCTCACCCCTCCTGAACGAGGCTGTTGGAGCTCCTGCGGTAGCTCCAGAGGTTTTTTGGGGAGCAGAGCCATCCTGATTGTGTGCAGACATGGGGGAGGGAGAAAAGGCTGCTCAGGGAGGTGGCTGATACCATCACGACTGGAAGGACTTTCCTGGGAGCTTCTGCTGTCAGCTGACTGTGAGATAAGTGTAATTTTTTGCACCACTCCTGCTCCGAAACTCCCCCGTAGCTGCAGGGACAGACGGGTGTCTCCTTTGCCACAGAGCCCAGCGTGATGCAGAGAGCTCACCTTTAATGCCTCAGTGCACAGCAGTGCTGCTGGAAGGAGGAAGTATGAACAGGAGGAAACTCCTTCAGCACCTTCAGGCCTCTCTGCTCACTCTCTATTCTGGTCATCTTAATCCTCTCCTGCTCAGCAGAAACTATTCTCGAGAGAAATGAACCTCCTGTGAATGCCCCTGAGCTTCTGGTGGCAAGAGGAATGGGTTCCTTCCCTTTCTAAAAGAGCCTCTTTGGTAGATTCATGTTTCAATTTGTTTTCGTGAGGCTGCTTAGTGATAAGTGGTACCATAACCTTCTCTGAGGCTCCCCACCCAAAGTTTTATGCAAATTGTATGTAAACTTACTCTCACCATGAGTGATAAGCAGGAGGTAGGTTATGCTTGAATGCCATTTTCTTCATGGCTGTCCTGGGACTCACCAGTGCCTGATGTCCTAGCAGGAATCCCCAAGGCATGCACCAAACCTGTAGCATCCCCAAGGGGTTGGGAATTTAGAGCAATGGTAACTCATGAAACTTCCTGGGTTCCAATTCACACTCCCAAAGCCCTCCTGCTGCAGCATCCACCCCTTCCATGTGGCACTGGAGTTGTTCTGCCACATCAGCATTATCGTGACTCTGTCCAAAAAGGAGTCACAGAAAGCCTGCACCCACAGGGAAATGAACCCACAGTAGCCACTCAGTGCAAAAAGCTCTGTATGTGGCTGCTGTTACAGGCAGAAATGGCCTGGCTCCCAAAATGGGATGGTGAGCTGCCTGGGTGGGCAGTGCAGGAGAATCCCACATGTCCCTTCCCCCTGGTGCTGGCCAAGCCCAGCCTGCACAGGGCTAACCCAGCCAGGGCCACTGCTTGCACACGGTGCCAAATCCCACTTCCCCTGGTGCTCTTTCAGTATTAGCAAGTCAGGTCATGTGTCTGAGGGACAGGGAAGTCTGATCAGGGCCTTTAGCTCTGTGTACATCTGGTGGGGTCTGCTCTCTTTCTGTGGCTCCTCCTGGGCCCTATTCTTGTCTTTTATTCCTTTCTTTTTTTCCCCCTCTTAGAAGGGAGTTGTACCTACAAACAGTAAGCACCCCAGGGACTGCCTCTTTGTTTTCCCCAAGATCACCACTGTGTGTTGCCATGCTGGAGAAGGAGACTGGGGTGTCACCCAGACACATGACTTTTGGGAATGAAGAGTGGTTGGTTGTGATTTATAGCCTGAGCCCTAAATAATAGGACATGAATCCATGCTTCATTTGCACCTGCTGGCTTACACTGAGAGATCTGTGCAGGCTACTTTTGTCTTGCTTTTTCATCCCAACTTTGGTGTAGCTTTCACATCACTGCATGTAACTACACCAGCAAAGAGGGGCTGCAGGGTTTGAAGAACCGAGGAAGGTTGGCTTTTCCAGTTCCTGTTACAGAGGCAGTAACTTCTGCAATGAGTGAGGGAACAGGCAATTGTCCAGTCACTGTGCAAAGCCAGGGTGTCAGGCCACAGGCAGAAGCAGCAGCTGTGTCAGCTCCCCAGGTATTTGTGAGCCTTCTGTTCTGGTGCCACCAAAAAAATCACAGGCATTTCTCATGCACTACCCTGAGAACAACTGGACTGTTTACATCACGATTTTCTGGAATGGGTTTACATGCCATGCATTCAGACTTTAGTTTGCTTTGTCCCAACTTCCCTGTGCAGGCAATCTCTAAGTAACCACGTTGCCCAAAATTACTTGCCCACTTGAATTTGGATAAGTACATGCTTTCCCAGCTGGCTCATTGTTCTGCTGCTAAATATTGCACAGATATCCTAGCCATGCCAAGCCTGATTTTTATCTGTGGATTCTGCAAGGCAAGCTGTGCAATGTAAATTATTCCCCTGTATTTGCAGGTCTGTGCTGAGGAGGAGATCCCTGGAGCTTGATCCTTCTGTTTCCCAGTGAGTTATTATTGTTATGTAGGTTGTATTGCCCCACCACTTTGAGATATGAAATACTGGGGTTTTGCAGGTCACTTGTCTTTTGTAAAAGAACACAGGGTCACTGTGTGTGTCTAGCAGGAAACCAGCATTCCAGTGGTGATCACACTGCTGCTTGTATGCAAACGATTCTTCCAAAATCTCACCCCAAATTTATCTCTAGGCAGAGGCGTGTCCCCTCAAGGCTTCACAGTGTTCAAGTGCTTAAGGAAGGAACTCTGACTGCAGACACTGACTGTTAGCATAGCAAAGTCTAAGGACAGGCAGCAGCTTTCTGCAGGCCCTTTTGTCTCAGGCCAGCAGTTTAAACCTTTGCTTGCACTTAATAAAAGAAAAGGTGGGGGAATCTTTTGATAATTATATGTTCGTTTGATAGAGCGCCCATAAATGACTGCTTGAAAATGTTATTAACTTTCGAAGTTACATTCCAGTTGCTCTGGTTTAGGTGCCCTTTCTAGATAGAGGAAGCAGCATTATCTGCCTCGATGTGAGAGAGTTTGTGGCTTCCTTACACGGAGCAAGGCAAGAATAGGTTAAAAAATCTTCCCCCACATAGTACTCAGCTATCTCTCTGCAGTCAGGCTGGGTGGATTAGCTGCTGTGCCAGGAAAGAATGATGATCCTCCTGCACCCACTCGCCTGTGGGGAGGGCTGACCCAGAAGGGAGCTGTGAGAGGGTAGGGAGTGCTCGGTGAGAGCCGGCACTTCTGCCTTGGGAGCAAATTAGAGCGTGTTTGATCACTGGATGGATCTGGGACATCCCCACAAAGCTCCGTGCTGCGTGAGAGGTCTTATGGATTAAATGAATGTCTGGATCCAGGGATCTGAATGATTCTGGCTGCCTCCTGCTTGCTTTGAGTTTCCTCTGAGCTGATACACACTGCCACGGTGATGTCTAGCCCCGTTTTGGCACAGGCTTGGGTTTTTGCAAGGAAACCCCCGAATTTCCTCTGTTTGTCCCTGCTTCATGCAACCTGCCCTCTCCAGAGCTGCAGCAGTGGGAATGATGTGGACACTTGTCCCTGGCAAGGCACAGAAGGATGCAGACACAGCAGTGGTGGCCTGGCAGGACAATGGGTGCAGGTTCTGAGTTTGCCACTGATGGTCCTCTGCATAGAGTGAGGGGTTTTCAGACTGTTCTGGAGACCCAAACCAGGCAGTTTAAGTGATTTCAGCAAAATGAAGGCCAGGATTTGACTTTAAGTACCTTTCCTTGTATCCACAACAGTTTTTAAAAAAATGCTGTCAATAAAGAGCAAAATGTTGCTCACTTTAGCAAATGCAAGAATACAGACTCTTCTATTTTCTCTATTTTCGTGCTTTATTTGACAGTGGTTTTTGACTGACTTCCAGCAAGGCAATAGTCAACCTGACTAGGATTTGTCACCTCCTATGAATTTAATATAATTTGCATTTTATTCGCCTTATAGTATTTCTTTAACAAAATGTAAACATTTAACTCACTCCCTGATGTGAGTTTTTGCTGGAAAAAAGAACTGCCCACATTGCCGTCCTTACGCAAAATAAATAAAATCTTTCTGTCTTCTTGCCACATTTAGATCTATATATATCCCTGGTACACAGAGGAGATATCAGCTTGGGAATTGGCACACTGAGGGAAAATAAATGAATTTACAGTAAAGCCTGGTTATTGTTTTTAAAGACCTATTGAAAGGAGAGGACTGTTCTTAATTTTCTCTCCTAATCTCATTTCAAGATGTTTAGCTCATAAAGTTCTGTCAGAACATGGGGCCTGGACTTTTATCTTCTCTCTCCAGTTGAAAGCCTGGAGGACACTCTGGTTTTTCACTCCTGGCTGTGGTCACGAGGAGAAGCCATGGCCAATACAGATCCTGTGAGCCACCTCCGGACCAATTCCTTGTCCAGAAGTGAAAAGAGCTGTTAATCCTGCCTTGTTTGCTTTGCACACCACACCCCTGCTTATTGCCTACAATCTAAATTACAGAGGCAGCCAAACATGCTTCCTGCTCCAAACAATAGCCCTGGCTGACACATCCCCTGGAAATGCGCGGAGTAAAGTGCTGGAATGGCCGTGGTGGGTTTGATGGGCTGGGGCTCTGGGCACTGCTGGGCCCCCAGAAGGGTCACCACCTGCACCCCAGATGGGATGGACAACAACTTAGGGGCTGGAGAAAAATGTAGAGGCTGCTGTAGTGTGCTCTGGAAAAAAATTACTTTATGGAAGATGTTAATTAGAGGAAAGATGTCTGGAAATATGGGGAAAACTTCCTTAAAAGAACAAGTGTGAACAAGATTGTCAAAGGCTTATGAATTTAGTAGGAATTCCTATGAGGAAGCTAGTTTGCAAGTGACCAAGTGTCTCAAGGTTTGAGTCATGCTTTTCTCTGTAAGAAAGACATTATTTTGTTGCAGAAAATATTTTCATTCAGTAGTTTTCATTTGAACGATCATACATAGGAATATAAGTGCAAATATCCTCAGTTTGTTTTACCTCTTCTAGGAAATGTATGCAACAATCAGAGCTGATGTTACTCGTGTTTAGCAGCTCTGTAGGGAAGAGTTGTGCAGTGTGGGAGTCCCTCTGCAAAGGACAGCTAGAAAACTTCCCAGGTATTTCTCAGGAACTGTACTGGGTCACAGCCAGATGTCACAGAGGACGTAGGTAACAAATCCAGTATTTCCATGTACAAAAATGTGTTCACAGTGTCTGCCTGACAAAGGCCACTCCAAGGTGGCATGGGCACGTTGCTCTCCTCGGAATACCTGGATACCAATGCTGAAAATTTCTGCTTCTGGTATATCATGATAGTATCTGTGGTCTTGGGGTGTGTAACAGCTTCCAAAACAGGAATTACCTTCCTCTTGTTTGAAACAGAGAATGTCACAGTGCGTGGACAGGGCCACTGCTGCTTCCCAGAGTTTCCCCTGGTGAGGTGCTGCTGGTTCAGTTGTTTACACTGCAGCTGAACTGGGAGAATAGTGAGTAGTACAGAGAAGGGCTGGTGAGTCAGGCCCATGATTAAGTGCAGGAAAACAAGCTGTGTGTGCAAAGTGATCTGGGCACTGGAGCTGGAAAATCCATCCGACCTCTTTTGCTGCTGGTTTGGGGAGACTCGTGATATGAAAGTGCTTCTGGGCCATTATTCAGACTTATTTTTCAGGGGATGCTGGCGTGTTGGGAAACTTTGCATTTGCTTCCATTTTAATGTCCTTTTGTTCTGCATTCTGACTCAGAATAATACCTTTCCCTGTGAGCCAGAATTACAGCTGGAACCAGGGTACCAGGATACCAGATACCTTAATCTGGTATCTTAGAAATCTACCGCACTGACAGCAGCTAGAAATCATTTTCCCTATCTCTACCCCCAGTTTCTCAGGGAATCCTGGGCATATCTTGTGAAGGTTCTCTCTCCCTGCTTTTATCCTTGCTTTGGGATCAGATGACGTCTGGCTCCATTGCTTTCTGAGCCTTTGGATAATTTACTCTTTCCATTTCTCTTCCAGCATGATCTATACAATCCTCCCCTGAGACTTTTTAATGTCTGGAATGAACTCCCCCATCTCCTCCCGAGAAGACTGAGGCAGATGATGAACTGTAGCCAAATCTACCCCTGTTTCTCTCTAAATTATCCCCTACTGTCTCCTTCCTTCCCTTGGTTTTAACGAACAACCTCATGAAACATCTGACTTCTTGTTTTTTCTAGGGAAAAATTTTAAACAAAACCACATTCAGACACACACACACACACAAGGCAGACAATGAATGCTCAGAGACAACCAGCAGCATGCTCACAGAGGCAGGCTTATATACAGATACAATGACGTAAATCAACACCCAGAAGCATTTATTAAATTACCCAGATATATACACAGAGGGACAGGCAGATGGGTTAAGGCTGCATTTTTATTGGTGGATAAATGAAAACATCACTTGAATGCCCACAGGAGAGTATTTTGGAAAAGCAGTGGCAGCAGCAGATATTAAAGGTGATAACATCTCTTTATTCACTCTTGCAGACTAATTGGCTTGTCCTAGGAAAGGTCAACTACTGCTGCATAGCAAGTGCAAACCCATACACATTCATAATCAAAAATCAGTGTGAAAGCAGCATAGCAGTCAGTCCCCAAATCATCCCCTGTTCCCAGGCAAGGAATCGTTCCTGGAACTTGCATCACTGAACTCCCATTTTTGATTGCTCTGGACAGCCAACTCTTCCTTTTCTCTTGTTCAGAGATATGAGAGCAAACTAAATCCCTGTGTACAGTCACAGAAAGAATTATTCTGAGAACCCAGCTTCACAGCTCTTAATATGTTAAGTGCACTTTTCCTTGAATCATCCATCCCATCATCCTCAAAGTACGGAGCATTAGCTCCCACACCCAATTAAGGAGGCATTTTAGCCATAGATGTAAATTAACTGAAACAAGTGCATGAACTAAAGTGGACAAATGTCTGTCTTTTCAGGCCCACATGCAGGATTTCTCATTAAAAACTACTGCTAAGCTATTTGTAATTTCCTTAGATGACCTTGAATCTTGGGACTCACCTGTATCTTCATTGTGGTTACAATAAGGTGTAAGTTACCTACTATGAGGCCTCTAAACATAACAACTCAGCCCCTACTTACACCTTCCTACCCACTGTCCCAGTCCTGCTGACTTTTCTTTGGTTCTTGTCTCACTGTTTAATTCAGGTCGTGTTTAGGACTGTAATGATCTTTGCTCTTGACTGCAGGACAAACAAGAGGCCAAACCCCACCTGCCTGCACTCACAAACAGGGCCTGGCACACACAGAATGCCTTTATTCTCCTGCTGTTGATAATGATAACCCAACCCTGCTCCACACTGCCCACGTTGCATCCACTCCCTTTGCTCCCATCACCTGTGTGGCTGTGGTAAACAGATGGGAATTGATATCTGCCTTGCTGCAATTTGCTGGTGGAGTTAACCAATCCACAAGATGTTTTGCAGCAACAGCTGTACCATCCCTAATGCTCTCAAGGTCTTACTAGGGGCTCAAGGGCTGGTGCTGGAGAGCTGGTGTTTTCCTGCAATGTCTCATTCTGCATTTTTATCTTAAAGCTTTCTATAGCATTAGTGAAGAGCTTAATCCGAATGTTCTCTTTTCAGCTTATCTTTTTCACGTTCTGAAAAAATAGCCTTATATACTGGAAGAAATTTATATATCATAGAAATCACTTCCATTCTGCAATGTTGTAGGAGCTCAGAAACTCTGATTTTGATGGTCAGCTGCAGCCTTGGGTACTATTAAAGTTACAGGCACAAATAGTTTCTCTTTTTTTAATGATTTTTCTTTTTTTTTTTGCTTATGATGTGTGATGTATTTCTTCTAGTTATATGGTACAGTCTGTCTATTACTGACCATCTGTTATTTTCAGAGAACTCTCTGGATTTGCCATCTTCTTGCTCTGTTGCATTTCACCTGGGGACTGTCCTAAGTAAATGACCAGGCTTTTTTCTATTTTCTGTTGCCTTTTGGATTGTAAGGCCTTCAAGAAATAATCTTTGCTCTGCTGATGAGCAGGTAAAAATGACAAGGTATGTAATAACCAAAGTGTTCCTTTAGCTGTATCCGTGAATCTATAACCATGAAAGATAATCACATTAAATTGATGCACTTCTCTGTCCTTTGTATTTATTTGCTTAGACTTCTTAGGTCAGGGTCTGTGTTAGATGTGTTTACAATGTTCTTAGCACAGCAAAGCTCCAGCCCTGGATGATGAGCATTATCATCAGATGGGAGTTTATACTTTACTTTATAGCCCAGCTCATATTAAGGTAAGGAAAGGACTGTGGAAAAGTGGGAGAGTTTCAGCTGCCTTTTGTGTAACATTGTTTTGAAGGGATTGTAACACAGGAGTTTCATTATAAAAAAAGTAATTAAGGACATTTTATCTTCTCTTTCTATGACACCTCTTCACTAGAAGATACTAATCCTGGTAACGCTTGATGCTTTTTCCCTATTCTGCTTTTTTTTCTCCCTTTGGTCTTTAAAAAAACTAATCCAAGTCTTTCTGCAGTTCATCCACTTCTAATTTCACTTCCCCATTTGTTGGTGCAGTGAGAGAAGATACACTTCCCTAATCTGAGGACGACTTTTTTCTTTCTTAGCTGTTCTTCCTCTCTTTTGGGGAAACTTCACCTTATTGTGACAAGCTCAGAGCTCTGCATTATACCCCATACTTCCCTTTGACTCTTTATGCTTGGTTGTGTTACACTGATGTTTTATATGTGTCAAGAGCTAATAGAGCATTTCAAACTGATTAGCACTTGCACCTTGGAATAACTGCAAGGGTGTAATCTACTGATGAAATAGGAAATATTAACTGGAGATGGGAACAATAATGCAGGCAGTGTAATGGAAATGGTGACTTTTCACTGTGTCCTGCCAAATGATAATTTTAATGTACATCTTGATGACTGTAAGCATGAAGGTAAATGGAGATGGCAGCCTGATGGGAGCTCACCTTTTCCAGGGCTTTTTTCACACCTGGGCATGTGGGTGGCCCTGGAGGAAAGCCATAAAAAAGAAGTTTAGAACTGCTGTAAGCTGGAAGGGTGAAGGTGAAGGATACCTTAGCTGTACTATGTGGTGGATGGCAAAGCAAAAAAAGAAATTTCAGGCTCTTTCCTCTCTGAATCTTTTGCTTATCTCTTTCTTACTGACTATTTGATTTATTTTAATTGCTTCTTTATTTCTATTTGTCCAATTCAGATTTAGACCTGATATTGTAGGAGTTGGGACTTCCTCTTTCCACTTAAATTAATTGCTTCACCACAGAAACTCTGTTAATTCTGCTTCATTTCAGATACATTTAACTTACCTTGTACAGTGCTTCATCCCACTAAATCAGATCTGGGAAAAGTCAGACTGGAGTGCTGCTCAGATCAGCAGATGGCAGGCTCCTTCTAGCAATTGATACCACCAGCTTCATCCTACATCCCCCTACATCAGAGCATCTGATGATGACAGGCAGGAAAAAAAAAGTATTTCTGCATCGTGCACTCAAGAGTGTGCATTATGTCAGTGAGGAATCAAGGATGTATTCATCCCCAGGGTCTGCACAGCCCTGTGCTGTAATGTGCATCTGCTGGGAAAGCAAGAACCCAGTGACTGAGTAATTTGGAGAAGAATAGAAATCTGAATGCCAGAGATGTCAGAGAATTGCAAGCTCACAGCAGAGTCTGATTTCCCACTTACTACTCCTCTGTGAGGTGTCTTTCAGAATTACTGTTAGTCTCAGGAGTGGGTAAGGAGAAATTTGGGAAAAAGAAAGAGCTCCTCCCAAATCCAATCTTTATTTTATGTGCCTGTGATCAGTGGTGCCCTAATCAAGGCCTTCCTTTCCTCAGGGGCAGCTACTTCTTGCAGAGTGGGTTCCTTTAATCTTTATCAGTTTAGGTTTAAATGTCTGTCACCCCTTTTGGGAAGCAATTCAGTTGCCCAAAGTTTTATGACTTACTGGATCCTCTTAACACCATCATACTGATTAATTTAAACACACTTCAAATGCAGGACTTTTAGTATTACTGAGACTGCATCTCTTTGATGTTTTAGGTGTTTGCCTGAATGTGTTGTATTCCCCAGTTTCTCTGAAGAGTGGTTTAGAAGTATTTTTTAACAATACAGCATTGTTATGAAAATGAGCTGACTAGTGAGTCTGATAGCAGGAATTTGCTCTGAGTCAACAGTGGCAATTTGCAAGCATTGACTAATGAATTCCATAATCCAGGCAGCACCTCTGTGAATAAGGGAAGAAAGCTCCATTATCTCTAATATGCATCAAGGATCCAAACATGAGAGGAGCAGCTGCTATGTAAGAGTCTAAACGGATACTGAATACAATTTGGGAAATCCTGGTCCTTGTTGCTCTGCTTGGGAAAACGGTATGTATCACATCTCTGCACAGACAACTCCCAGAGAAGTGCTAAACTGACAAGAGAAGTGTGGGGGTTTTTTGTTACAGAAAGCATGACTGTGGTAGGGCCTTATAGATTCTGATAGAAAATTTCTATCAGAGTGAGAGACAGTAAAAGGACATTTATCTTTTCTTCCCTCTTTGATTGACTGGGGAAACAGTTTGCCAAGTCATGTGTTAACGTTGTTAACACTGTAAAATGAACCAGGAGAAATTAATAGTGTAGAAAGTGATTAATATTCCTTTTTCTTGTTTTCTCTTTTAAAGCATACAACAAATCCTGCAAAGCCCCTTTGGGGACAGTGGTCAGCACATCCCCTGTTGAGGCATCCAATTTTCTGTGTCTGGCCCTTGCCACAGCTGCTCTGTTAGTTCCCTCATTGACAGGTATCCACTGTATGGGTTTACACTCAGACAAGGTGACTTTAGTCAATATTTTTTTTTCCTGCATAGGTTTTGGCACCTCAAGTGTTATCTCATGGGTATTCCAAGCCCCTCACCACTATGAAATCTGTGTTAGTGGCACTGAGCACTTGACACAAATTGCTGCCTTCTTTTCCTTCAGAATGTCACATTTCTTTTGTTTTAAGATGTGGTTGTAGGTGGGTGTTACTAAGCTTAAGAAGGTATGTCAGGACACTGCTTCTGTTTTTGCACCCAGAAATGACCTCTTTGGAACATCTGATGGAATTGAGTGTAGATCTCCAAGAGACCAAACGCTGGAAATACATCAAAAGTGGCAAAAGCTTTTTCTTAAGACTGGAATCCTAGGTATTTGCAAGTGATTGAGTTAATGCTCTTTCCTGGTTTTACAGGCATACAACTGAGCAGATGAATATTCTGAATAACATATATCACAACTGAATTGGTTTTGGAAAAGAGGGGAAAAAAAGTCTGTTGCTGACCCAGAAGTCTTACCTGCTTTAAACTGGTAGGTTTACCTCCAGTGGGTGTACCCATGGTGGGTATATCCCAGGTTTCCAGGCTACAGTGTCTTTCAGGAAGCAATGCTTCTGTTTACAAAGCCTATTATGAAATGGCAGTGAATAATAAAAAGAGGGCAAGATACAAAGGAGTGCAAATGAAAGGGCAGAGTCCAGGAGTAGGGTACAGAACTGGATCTGAATTGCCCTTCTGTCAATGTCCTCTCTCCTGGAGAAAACATCTTTATCTCTGCTCATTTTCCTGCCAGCCCCACTTTTTAGTTTTGATCCAATTGCACTGATATTTCTGCAGTATAGAACAAATCTCTATCTCCTTTCCTCTTCAAATTTGACCTGTACCTAGAGGCCCTGACTTAAAGTTGCTTCTACTTGGTAGAGTATCAAAATAATGAATAAAGTCTTCAGTTTTCACTTTCAGAGGTTGTGTTTCTCTCATAGCACAGAAATGAAGTATTTCATTGAAAACCTTACAAATTCTTGAATTATTCAAAACTGGTATCATGCCCAGAAGCACCTTGTGAGTAGCTAGAGGTATATTTTCACTGATGTGCTTTTTTATTTGCTCAGTGTTTGTTATTTAAATGAATCATTGTCTCATATTCACAATAAATTTCTGGTTGGATTTGTTCATTTTGGGGGAAAAAAGAAAACATGCAGCAATTCCCCGAACACCACCTTGAAATACTGCCAAGCATGTATACCTGAGATGTCTGTTGTGCTGCGTGGAGCCAGAAGAGGAAGTCTGGAAGAACAAAAAAAAAGCCAGGATTGCAACTGATCCAACTTCTGTTTGCTATAATTGATAGGAGATATGGGGAAGGGTGTTAATTTTAACGTGTTCAGCCCTGGGTCACACACTCTGGCTATTTATTGTGGGTTAGATGGCCGATGTGCATTTTGGCGAGCTGGGCAGCCAGCAGCCTGTTTCAATTTCACTTGTCTAGACAGGGTTTTGGGTTGCCCTGTTCTGGCAGGCCATGTGAGATTTCATGCCTTGATCTTATCGGGCTATGCTGAGTTTACTTCAGAGAGAAGAACACCTGCAGCCTGAGAGTGGGGATTCAGGGGGAGCTGCAAAGGCACAGCAAGTCTGAGGATTTGGGCCTCTGTGCTTGACAGGTGTTGCTAGGAGTGGCTTCTGCAGAATTTCAACACTTTGGAATGGTGGATTTCCAGACTTGGATCCTTTCAGGTAACTCATGGGTCAATCGCTATAGACCAGCCTTGATTTTTCGCTGCTTTCTGTGGAATCCAAGTGGAAAACAACTATTCTGATTTGCCAGGAAATTCACTTAAGGACACCAGACTCTTACATAACATCCTCCCGTTGTAGTCGAGCAGCTCTCAGAGAGGACAACTGTGGTGGATTTAAAGCAGTGGTTTGAGCAGGTGGTTCATTTGCACAGAGTTTCACTGGAATAGTCCCACTGGTTTTATTTCTGAGTGAAGTGTTGGTGCAGGTGAGTGTTTGTGAATAGCCCTACTATCGACATGATTATCATTTGTACCAGAACAGTGCCTCAGGTCAAACGAGAACAGGTCTCCCTTGTACCAGGCACCCTATGAACTCCTGGAAACAGACAGTTCCTGCCTCAAAAACTTGCATCTAAACAAAGCTGTCCTTTCCTACTTCGGTTTGCAAGTATTTTTTATTATTATTTTTATTGCAGTTCCATCCCTATTTCTAGATATGAGTAGATGTTGGTTTGTTCCAGGGTAAATGCCTGTGTCACTCACCCCTTGCAGTATATGATGTACAAAGCTCTGTGGGAACTGCCTGTAATGAGGGGTAAGTGATTATCAGGACTATGAGATACTGACAATTTGAACTTCTATAGAAGAGATTTTTGTCTTCCTGTTGGTTGTATTATTTATGTCATTAAATGAGTGGCTTTCTTCTAACCTTTGCCAAGTTGCATAATTCTGCATCATTTTGTCAACCGGTACTTGAGAGTGCTCTGGAGACTTCCTCGTTTTTTATAAATAATTTTGATGCTGACATGCAACAAAAGTATCCTTCAGATTTACTAGTAATTGATAGGTTAGAAACCCTTCTTTCTGAAAGCGTTTAGACAGCAATTCTCCTGTCAAATGCAAGCCTGTTTCAACAGAGCAGCGCTGTAACAACACCCGTGATGGGCATGCTCGCTGTGATTGTGGTCAGCCGGTCATGCATTGTCTTTGACAGCAGCCACTACAAAAGGTTTTATGGCAAAGGCTCCCAAGCCCTTCCAGTAGCAGCTTGCCTCTCCAGCAGATAATCTGTGTGTGACTCGTGATGCACAAAGATCAGATGAAAGAGCTTTCTCTGGGGTGGGCTGGTGACGTTGCCCACAACTGCTGGCACCCCTCTTGGCATGGTGACCTATCCGAGAGCTATGGCACGGGGAGATGCCACCAGAAACCAAGTCAGGGCACACGCTCTGGAACAATCGGCTCACCACAGAGCAGACCTTCTCCCAGCCTCCCTCAATCAGGGGTGAGCTTACACTTGTAAGTATAAAGGTTTATACTTAAGAACAATATGCTGCAAGCACGATCTAAAACAGCCCTGTTGTCCTGGTTTAGGGACCTGTAAATTCCTTCTAAATTCTGGACCTTGGTAATACTCATTGTGAGGGGCCCCACAGTTCAACGGCATGTGCATGTATTACATAAAATGTATTGTCTTTAGCTGGTTCTAACCAAATTGTGCAAATGAGGAAAATTGGAAACAAGATCTGAGTTCTACCACTGAGAAGAAAAAAAAAAAGTATCGATGGTATCATTTCTCTAGGCATGGCATCCATATTGCACACAGCATCCCTCAGCTCTTAAGCGGTTTAGAGGGCTTAGAAGGGAGTTGGTTTTTTCATGGCTTTCATTTTTTTTTGATAAACGATTGAGCTGCCTCGCCGCTGGTCGCAGTGTGACAAGGGGCTGCTGTCCCCGGGTTTCCGAGGGCTGGTGCTTTGGGGAGCGCAGCCGTTCCCAGTTTCCCCATAAAGCCAGAGGAAAGGGAATATCACTGAAGCGCCAGCAGCTTGGCACGGGCTCCTCGGCCATTCTCTACAAGAGCTCAACGCTGGGGTGAGGATGCTCAAAAGTCAACCTGCGAGGATTTGTCACCTCCAAGGAGAGGTGGTCACAGCCCCTGCCCGGGCTCCGGCGAGAGGCGGACACTGACGGCGCCGATCCGCCCCTTCCCTCAGCTTCCAGCCGCGGGTTCCCCTCATGGTGGAGGGCCCTGGCTGTGCCCGCACACCTCCAGCCCTGCCCAGCCTCGTGAGCCGCGCTGGGCGAGGTTGAGCCCGGGCGTTTAGGGGGGGATTTCTTCACAAAAAGGGCGATTAGGCATCGGAACGGGCTGCCCAGGGAGGCGCTGGAATCGCCGTCCCTGGAGGTGTTCAAGGCAAAGGCAGGACACGGCACCGGCTGCCGGGGCGGCGCTCGGTCACAGGTCGGTCACAGGTCGGTCCCGGTGATCCCGGAGGATCGCGGGGCTCCGTGAGGGGCGCGGCGCTTCCCGCGCACCTCCCGCGGCCGCCGCCGCTGCCCGGAGCGGCTCCGCGGCCATTGACGTCAGGCAGGGCGGCACGTGACGGCGGCGGGGCCA
>VZTB01005271.1:1559592-1595584 GCA_013397245.1 Thryothorus ludovicianus | reverse complement strand
GAGCGGCCCCGGGGGGCTGCCATGGATCGCACCGGCGGCTCCGGCGGGGGCAGCGACCGCAGGCAGCCCGAGGAGAGCAAGCCGCTGCTGGGCGAGATGTCCGCTCCCGAGGGGAATAAAATGGGTGCCGCGCCGTGCCGGAGAGCCCTGCTCCACTGCAACGGCATGAGGTACAAGCTGCTGCAGGAGGGGGACATCCAGGTGTGTGTCATCCGGCACCCCCGGACGTTTCTCAGCAAGATCCTCACCTCCAAGTTCCTGCGGCGGTGGGAGCCGCACCACTTGACCCTGGCGGACAACAGCGTCGCCTCGGCCACGGTAAGAGCCCGCCCGGGGCCCGGGGGATGCCCGCGCCCGCTGTCCCCGAGCGGCCGCACCTGGCGGGGACCCTCGGTGGGCGGGGGGGGGATCGGCTCGGCTGAGTCCCGGAATGCCGGCGAAAATCCTGAAAGGATTTTTTTTTTCCCTCCCTTGTTCGCAATCCTATGGATGTTTATTTTTCCAGTTTCGGTGTTGTTGTTGGGTTTTTTTTTTTTTTTTTTAATTTTCTGAGCGGAACTACTATTACTGTTATTATTGTTGTTGATTTTTTTTTTCCCTTTAAAAAAAAAAAAAATTCCTTCCCTCTCAATGACCCTGGCATGCAGTCACCATACTGAGCCCTTTCTGTCCGAAACCAAAGTCGGCAGATACCTGCTGGCACCTTGGCCAAGTTGGAGGTGAGGGAGGTGGAGGATGCTTTTAATTCGAGAGCGAAGGCTCGGGGTTGTGCGCGGACTTTGCTGTGCTTCGGGCCTGCTCTGGGGGCTCTGCTTTGGCCGTCACATAACCTGCCCAGATACAGGCAATGTGATTGGAAAATATGGAGATTCCTTCAGGGTTTTTCTTCCTGCTGGAAAATGATGCAAGAGAAAAATGCGAGGGGGTGATATCAGCGTTACGGAAGATGTACAATAGACGGATACAGTCTTGAAAAAATATGATCTATATTTTCATATGCAGCTTAAAATTTCGTGGTCAATATTACTCGAATGTTTCTGGAGTATATAGAGTGATTGCAAAGATTTTATCTAATAAGCGGTTAACAAAAGATATTTTACACTGCTCTTTAATCAGTCGGTACTTGGATCCTGTCTTTTTTTGATTTATACGTAAATGCCTCATTTTTCTCAATGGCTTCATTCTGGCCTTCCTATAGGACACTGATACGAGAGAGTGGATTGGCTTTTGTGTAGATTTCTGTTAATGGTGTATTTCAATGGGTTTCATCCAGCCTGTGCTGTGCTCGGAGGTTGGGTTTTTTCACACCTCGGTACACAGACACTGTGTGTGTAAATGTCTCTCCTGCATCTTGCTCTGCTCTGAAGTATTCAGAGCAGGTTTTCAGTGGGAGCTACTTTAACCTTCAGGTAGGCCAGCTGCCTGTTCTCACAGAGCTCTTTTTTTGTGCCACAATGACATCTCTGCTTGCCGTTTCCACTGGGCTCTCGAGGATGTTTCCAAGGGAGTATTTTCTTTCTTTGATAGAACTACTGACTAAAGGGAGAAGGAAGATTTGGTCGAGCACTGCTGGAGAAAGCTCCTGAAAGACACGAGCACGAGGAATCTTTGCAGTTCTTCATTTTGTTAAGATAGCGTCGTCGTAGAGGGGGAGTTGAATAATAGTGGAGATGAGGCATTTTCCTGGCAGTATCCATAGCTGATTATTGCTGAGCCGAGGAGGAGGGTACGGGTAGAGAGAGGCACGATCACGCTTCAGATGTTGTTCTCTGCAATGTGGCAATACCAGGCATGAAGTTGTATTTTTACAGGACACGTCAAACTCCGCTCGCTGGCAAAGCTGTCACCGGAGAAACCATCTCTGAAAAGATTTCTGAAGTCCTGTGGGGCTGTGCTTTAATTAATGTTGAGGTGTTCTCATTCCTAATTATTTTATGTGTATAAATAGCAAGAAGATACTAAAGCATTTGTGCGTAGCATTGCAGGCTCCATTTTGTTGAGCAGTGCTCTTCATGCTTGGTCTTGAGCCTTGCCATTTTTTCCCAGTGCTAACTCACCCTACAAATACTGTTGTTCACAGAAATATCTGTGCTTTATTGTTTCGAGTAGTGTCTTTGGTTTCCAGGGTGCAATTAGGGCACCAGGGTAAAATCTGCATTCACTTGTTGCCTCCCTGTGTGGGTAGGTTTAGCAGGTGTCTTTCAGACATTGGGTCTGTGATACCTACATTTTAGTCTTTCTCCTTTTGAGCTGGAAAATGTGATTTAAGTAAAATTCGTGGTAGTTTAACCCCCACCCCCTACAGAAATGGGGTTAAGGCACAATTGCCAAAACCTCCACAAACTGGAGGTAGATACTTGAATGCAACTAATTTGGTTTTCAAGAGCTGTAGAAAAATTCTGTCCATTGAAAGTGACTGTTGGGAGCACTCAACAGCTTTGATAACAAGGTCATTTTTACACATGGGGCTTTCGACAGGCAGGATGCTTTATGAGCAGCCAGTAATTAACCTTCACATCATCCCTTTGCAAATCCTCTGGCATGACGAGTTTTACTGCATTCTGTATAACATGAATAAAATTGAACGGGAGAATAACATCACTTTGTTTTGCATTTGAAAGCAAAAGTTGTAATGACAGCTAAATCCAGATCTGGCAAATGATGTCCCTGAGTACAGAGGATAAGTTATTTGTTGATTCTAAGCACTTTATATCCTTTTTATTTTCACTTGAGACATATATATGAATTAAATTCTTCTCCCCACAAGCTCTTACTTGTCAGTCCCTGGGCTGCAATATAGAAGTTAGCATTAGCTTGTGTATGGATTATTCATCTCTAGTTTATTCCATGAATAGACATGGTATATGCCCACATATATAAGTCTGAATAATGAGGCTACCTACATTTTTTTGAGAGATAACTAGTTTTGTTTTTTTATTTAGGCAGCTACAATTCTTGTGCTGACAAGATAGTTTTTGGTAGCAGAAGTGCTATGCAAGAATGCAAGGGGGCAACTGTTAAGCCATCTTATTTTAGCAAATTTTAGGGAGGAAAAAAATAATATTCTCTCTGAAGTGCATTTTTTGACATTATGACAAGTGTCTGTTTCAGTTAAAATAAGTCCACATTAATCAAATAACAATAATAAGTGTATTCTGAATTGGCATAAGCACCCAGTTAACAAATGTGGAAATGTATTAATTTGTGGACAGTCCCATAACTGTAGGTGTTAGGATTTCATCTGATTTATGTGTGTTTCCATTGTTTGCTTTGTGTTCTTATTTCTCAAAGAATTGTTTAAATATAGCACAGTGTCACCATTGCAGTTTCCCTCGCATCAAGTTCAGGGTTTCATTCTGGTTAAGGGTTTTTTGGAGAAAGTGAATACAGATCTGTAGCTTTTTTTTCTGTTTTGTTTTGTTACTGTAAATGCTAAAGTCCCAGTAGGAAATTCTGACACTTAGAAACTTTGTTTGTCAGACAGCAGCTTGCCTGGGGATGAATTTGACTTTCTCCCCCATGGGAGGAATAATGTTTATTTTATAAACACCTACCAAACTCAAATGTAGCACCCTTACTAATTTTTTTTTCACCAGTGAGATCTGTCCTCGCACAGCTTGAGGGGCAGGGATAGTAAAAACAAATACAGAAATGAACTCCAATTTAATATTTCTTAATTTTTTTGGGGCGGGGAGGGGCAGGGTGGGGTTAGGAGTAACCCTTTCTTCAAGAGAAATGTAAAATTTGATTTTCAGGAGTTTAAACATAGGTGTCACGACTGCTCTGTGTCTTTAATACCCTTCTGCATTGTCTCTTTCATATCTCTGCCCTGCTTTTCCCTTTCATTCTTTCTCTGGCACCAGTGGGGAGTAGATGTTGAGGACAATGAGTTTTAAAGTCCCGGGTTGCATGGAAGATGTGTGATCCATATGCATGTGCAGCAGACAAGGAAAGAATAAATAAGTGATTCATTGTCTCTGGCTAGGGATGACCTCTCTAATTCCCATCGGGGCAGATAAGGCTTTATTGAAACCATGGAGTTACTCATTAATATCCCTCAAAGAGGTGGGAACTTTGACTTTTCGTGCCCGTTTCACATTTCTGGGTTTTGCCTTGGCAGGTGGGTTGGGTGTAATGTAAATGTTTTGTTCAAAGCTGGTGACAATCCTGAAAAGACTTGAGTTTCTTTTAAACATTTTGCTGTACAGACATGATGGGTGAGGACAATAGTTTATTGACAGGCTGGCTAATCGTAAATGCATTTGAAACAAGAATGTAAGTGGATTAGGGAACTGCATTTGTGTTTTTTTCTAGAGACAAGAACATACCCAATTAATATTAAATGAGGCAGGGCAGGATGATCTGTTTCAAACAGGAGAAGTGGAGTAGAAAATTGTCTTCTAATTGTTTTCTAAAATTCAACAATTCTGCTACTGCATAGGTTTCAGCATGCTATTACACGTCTTTCCTTCCTTATTTTAGTAAAGGTAGAGGAAAAATTCCTATCAAGGTGGACTCATTATTTACTTTAGCACAGGTTCCCATTAGTTAGAAAAACACACTTTTAAAAATTAAATTTCCCTTTAAAAACAATTAGCTCGAGTGGGAAGTATTATGCAGAGCTCAAAAGTTTCAAAACAATCTTACAAGAATTTTTTAAAGCTTTCCTGGAAAAGGGATATTGTAGTATTATCCAGATTGCAAGTAGAATTAATATGAATTTTTAGTAATAATAATAACAAAGTCTGTTCAGTTAACCAAGCGCTGTTTTAAGTCCTGCACTGTTGATGAGGCTCTACAAATGTGACTTTAAACTGGATTGGTGTGTCTGCCATCATTACATGTATAAATAAGTATGAACACATAAATAACAAAGCAATTGAAGGTAATGTTTTGATTTGTTATAATAATGGAAGGATAAATTACTATTTATATTTAATATTTCTTGTGGTTTACTGTTGCAGATGATGTCTCATTTGATGAGAAGTGGTACCTATAGGTTTTGGGTGTACATATATTTGCCTGTTCTGGGTTGTTGCTGTCTCCCAGTTATTTGGTTCAGGTGCATCAGAAAGAGCACTGAATGTCATAATTTGCATAAAAGTCATGACAATTTAGAATTCTCTGCACATTGAGAACAATTTTCTCCATGTTATCTGTACTGATGAAATTGATATTCTCTTTCACAAGTGAAGGCAATCACACACCTGCATTAACAAACCTCAAATTTTTCTGAAGACCTGGTGATTTAATTGAATATTGCTCTGCTGCGACAAACTTATTTTATTGCTATATTAGTTAATAGTTTGACATAAGAAACCTAAAACAATATTTCTTTAAAGTTGTTTAATGCCTATCAAACATACCTTTGCATATATAGTTCCTGCAGTGGTTAAAAAGCATATTTATAAGTCAGTAGTGTTAAGGTATGTGTTTATATGTCACAGAGCTTGTATAAAATATGAAAACAGAAGCTATATTCATTGACAGAGTGAGAGCTCTCAAGGCTATTAGTGTTAGCACCCAGCCAGTAAATTTTACATGTTCAGGAACATAAATAAAAAGGATACTCAGAAATACTTGTGCCTCATTTTTCGTTTTGGCTGGGGAGTAAAGATGTGGTGCTGGTAACTACGTGGTGGTAATAGTCCCCATGGGAGAGACTGTAAATTGCCTCTGGTTCTCCAGGGGACCTGATCCTGCATCAGAGCAGGGCTTGGAAGAGCTCAGCATCCCTCACAGGCCTGGGCCTTTGTGGAGCTCTGAGATAATGCTTTATTATTTATTTTTTTTTTATTTTTTTTTGTAGTGGAACATTGTAACTGTGATATAATAGTGATTGGAAGAGTCTGATAGCTCATCCAAGGTGGGGTGTACTCCTTCCAGGAAAGGATGTGCTGTCCAGAGCAGCTGTGGCTGCCCAATCCCTGAAGTATCCAAGGCCAGGGTGGACAGGGCTTGGAGCATCCTGGGATAGTGGAAGGTGTCCCTGCCTGTGGCAAGGGAATGGAACAAGATTTGCTTTGTTAGCAGCTGTGGGAGAAGAGTGGCTGAAGCCTTGGTCCCACCAAAATCATTCACAGAACTGTGTTCACTGAGGGGCCTTTTGGAGGAAAAAGGTGATAGGTTTAGTACATAGAAAAGAGTGATTTTTTTTTGTTTAATTTATTGCGTATAATTGGTTGGTACTTTTGAAGTTCTAGGTAACAGATGAGTTTAACATGATACAATTTTCTTTGTGTTAATAATAAGCATGGCTAACCTAATAGGGTTTTACTCATCTCCTCGTATAGGATTTATGAGAGGAGAGACCTACCTCAAATAGTTCAAGCCTTTTGGAGTCTTTACAAGTAATTAGGTTGTGGGTTGCATGGGTAGATTGTGGCTTGTTTATTGGTGTTTGAGCAGTGCTAGTTGCATCAGTTTTGTTCTGTGTGTTCAGAGATAACAGAGTGCCTGATTCCACAAACAGCCAGGTGTTGGAAGATGATTGATACTTCAGCACGTATAATCCACTCAGAGAGCTTGTGCATGTATGTGCTCTCAATAAAATAACTTTTTTTTGCACCATCTGCTGATGCAGTGTCATTGGCAGCAGTGCTGGCTGAGTCAGCCCTGGCCTGTGCCATTCATTTCTGCATCTGTGCCATACCCTGTCAATCCATCCTTTGTAAGCGCTTAACAGTTTGCAGGGTCAGGTTGAGAAAAATCTCTGTGAGCTGGCTGGGGAACACTCTCTCTGTTTGAACCTTTTGCAGGTTTGTTGTCTGTCTTTTCACTGCATCAGGGAGGTGTTTCAGTGCACAGTCCACCAGACTATTGAGGAAGAAGAGAGCAGGGAAACATGGTGGGCTGGAACTGGTGCCAAAAAAAATGTATTATTAAATCATTGCGTAAAATTTTCCTGTTTTGCACAATATTTAAGAATGCAGGGACAACACCAGGAAAAGGAAAAGACAATTGAAAAGCATACATTATAACTGATCACGTCAGTGGTGAGTGAAGTTTTAGCTCTTGTGGTTGTGGAGGAAAACATGAAGAAGTCAGAACCAGATGCTAAGTTAAAAGGCCTTTACTTCATAGGCTTAAAAATCAGGAGAATTTAACAATACTCTTTAGGTTTTGGAAGAGGGGACTCATGTTCCAGGATTTGTGGACATTTGTTGTTACCAGTGCTGCCATTTCCAGTACTTAAAGTGATTTGTTGACTTTGCCCCTTGGGCTGTCCCATGACTGATGGAACAGGGCCAGTAGAGTGGGAAATCCAAGCAGGTAACCTGCCAGGGCACGAGGGTATGGTGGAGGCCATGTTCTACTTTAATCTGAGTTTTAGTAAGCTTTTAAATAATATTAAGTATTTTACCTTTTTTGAGAAACTTAATAAAAAGACGTATGTTTTTTCTGGATTTGAGCGTTTCTGCTAGATGTGTGCCATTACTAACTGAGCTTAAGAAACTCGTCAAGTTGCAATTACTTAAATCTGAACTGGAAGTACACTCAGTCACGTACATTCTTGGTCTCGCTCTGTTGAAATCAGGAGGGTAATTTGAGGAGAGGGATTACCATTCATTGCCTGGAACGTGAATGGCAGGATGTGCTGTTCAGAAAGCCAGGAGGGTTCAGGGAGGGATCACTGTGCAGCTTGCCTGCTGGCCGGGGGACATGGCTAAGTGCTCTGAGCCTCACACAGCTCTCAGAGCCCCAATTCCTCCCTCTGCTTGGGGGTTCTCAAGGTGCCCAGTGACCTGCAGTGGCTGGAATGGCTCTTCCATGAGCAAGAGGGTTGCTGGAAAATTCCCTGCTAGGCAGAGCTGGTGTAGAAGCTGTTGCTCTTTCACCCATTTTTTGCCAACATTTAGATGACGCTGTCCTGGTGGAAAGTGAGTTTGTGACATTCATCTGTGGGGAAAACCTCTCTCAGAATCCTCCAGCCATCACTGCTGCTCTGTGGGGTGTGTGCCAGCTCTGTCCTGTCTCCCTTCCTCAGACAATAGAATTCTAGTAAGAAAAAATGCTGCTTGCTGCAAGTAGCTCTCTTTTCCCCCGTTTGGTCTCAAAATCTGCTGAAATTCTGCTGTGCTATGTGGTCCTGGCTGAAGTTTGCAGGAGGGTGGATCCTCTACAGGGGCAGCTGCTCCCAATTCCTTGAAGATGTGCTGCTGTTTCTGCTGCTGTCTTGCTTAATATTTGCACCTGTGGCTATTTTCACTTCAGAGGCCGTGGCAAAGTGGGAGGTTTAAAATGGAATAAGGCTCTTCTGAGCCCTTGGAGCTCCTCTCTCCCCTGTCTGCTCTGAGTGTCAGCTTGTTTCAGGAATAAGAGCTCTTGCAGTTTTCCAGGTATGCTGCAGCATCCCTAAAGTTGTTGTTCCTGTGGCTGAAGGATTACTTAATTGTTCTCGTTGATGAAAATGAAAATTTCTCAGGTGAACAATTTAAAAGGAATAATCACTTTCATCGATTAATAGAATAATTACCAAGACTTCAAAAAAATATGACTTAAAAATGGGTATCTAATGCCTCCTAAACTCCAGATCACTAATTTCTTGATATCAAGAATGGGAATGTTTAATGCTAGGCACTGTCACTAAAGAACTTCTTGGATTTCTAGTGCTTAAAGAAAGGCTAAATAAAATATTTTTCTCCTTTAGAAAAATTTAAAACTCAAACCTTATTAGCACACAGAAATGGATGTAGGGTTTCTAAGATTTTGTTTTCAAAGATGCCACGTGTGGTACAATAAGTGTTGTCTGAAGAAAGCTGAGATTAAGCTAAATCAGAGGGTTTTGTTGAGTGTAGGTGATTGTATTCCCAAATACAATATTTTGTATTTATATTTTGCATAATGTTTTTCTTAGGCCTAAAGAGAAACTGTACTAGCAGATGAGAATCAAAAATACTATTTTTTACTTAGAAACGAATTGTACATATTTTGAAGTCTGTGAAAATTCATGCATATTTTATGGATTCGGTTTCTGATGATATAAACCCAAAGGTAAGGCTAGAATTTTGTAAACAAAAAAAAAGGCCTCATTTTTTATTTATGTATGGACAATTAACATCAACTGAGCAACGTTAGGTAATTGCATTTGCAGTGAGACAGTTCTGACAGATTTTAAAATAACATTTTTTTCCCCCCTCCCTAAATCTCCTAAAGATACCCCATGGTGTGTTCCCTGCAGTGCATTTCAAACAATACTGAGCAGGTACTTCTCAGTGGTGAAGCTGTGATATTTCTTTTTTTTTTTAAATGATTATTCCAGTCTTTGTTTTGGCTATTTGAATATGAGTGTTTGGGATTGGCAGGTGCCTCTTACCATGGCTGGCTCCTGCTGTAGTGGGATTCTGTTATACCACAAGAGTTTCTCATTTGCTGCTGTAATAAAATTAGTGTGTATTGTTAGCAGGCTGTTTTTGCTGTCTAGAATAAAACTGAATGACTTAGTTATCCATTTCCAGGGATGGGCATTATTAACAGTAAAGCAGGGACTGCTTTTAAAAAAATAGATTTTGAAACCTGCCAAGTGGACTCCAGCTTTTTTAATCAAAATACTAAAGGCGTAGGTTTTTTCCATAAATATGTTTGACCTGTGAACAGAAAAGAAGAGGGATTATTTTTGGCCTTTAAAAGAGGGGAAAAATTATTTTTGGATGACAGTATAATATCTTCATTCTAGTGATCCTTGGGTTTCAGCTTCACTGTGCTTCAACCATTTCCAAGTGCTTTGTGGTCAGTGTTTTTGTATGTGGGGAGAACAAAGAATCAGATCAATGTAGCTCAGCCATGGTTTTGCCACTGTTGGTTCACGCTTAGTTTGCAGCTCCTTCTTAGCTGGTGTGTGCATCTGTGGGCTCCAAGGATCAGTAGAGCCTTGTCCTAATGCTCCTGATCAATCACTGGTGGGAGCTGCAGCAGAAATGATTTTCCTTTACTTTGTCTGCTAGGCTGCATCTTCCCTCCCGATTTTGATGGCTATTCATTTTCTTAATGGTTTTAAATGTCGTTGAAAATCAGTGGGAGCCTGGGGGAGTGACTGACAGCAGAACGTGGCCCAGAGTGTTGTGCTCTTCTTACTACCCTTCAATCTTCATGCAAAGAAAATACCTGCCAGGGAGCCAGGTGCCAATCAGTTCGAGTCTTTGCTTTCTGCAGCGTGTGTGCTTTGTGTATTCTCCTAATAGTCACTTCTGACAACCTACCACTTTGCTCTTGCTTCAGAGGCTGTTAAGATTGAATTCAGAAATAAAGAGGAAGTCAGGGAAACCTTGACTGCACTGAAATTTTCAGGATGAGAATGAGCTTGCAAAATTGTTTAAAGAAGCAGGGAGTTGTGATTCTTTTGTGTGCAGATTGGCAGTTCTCTCTCCTTTCTCAAACCTTGTATTTACTATACAGACTTCTTGGTGTCGAGCTCTTGAATTTAGGAATCCCTTGAGAAGAACATGATTGCAGAGGCATCTTGAAACACCAGGTTTCTCTCTGGTATAATGTAAGGTGTAAGAAGGTAGGAAACTGAAAGCAGAACTTCATGTGGATTCTTAAAGATCTGTGAGCCATTGGTGCAAGATAATGCAGATCTTTCTTCTGGTGGCCGTGCAGTTATTGTTGCTCTGGGGCTCTGAGTGTTGCATTCCTGGCAGATTGAAGGGGTGGTTCCACAAGGAGAGATTTCTTTGCCTTGGCTGTTGATGCCAGGCAGGGCGTTTGATGTCAGTGATGGAGAGCTGAGTGTGTGCCTGCCCCAAATGCTCTGCCTCACTCTGATGTTGTTTCTGTGGTCTTCTGTCATCTGAGCAGCTTGCCCAGTATCCTGCCTCTGAGAAGGAAGGTGGGAGGAGGAGAATGAAACTGTGAAAGGTGATTCTTGAAGACCAGCATTTACTTTTGCAGCTGAGATTTCCATCTCCTTTGCTGGACTATGTTGAATGAGATCTGTCTGTGTCCTTGTCTTGCTGCTCAGCTGTGAAATGCCCAGAGTTTGAGTACCTGTAGATTCCTTGTGGAAGATTAATCATTTTAGTTGTGTTCCTTATCCACAGGAAGGTAGAACAGAGATCTGGGTGTCTGGAGGAAGAGAAAACAACCTCATGTCTCAGATGTCATTCAGTCATTGTTTAAACCAGAAGGAAATCCATGCAACTGCAGTAAACTTCTGCCTTTAGTAAATAGGTTATAGTAGCACAATTATTGAATTGGAGAAGGAGCCTCAGCTTATTCTTTCAGTGCAGGAACACTGGCAATTCTTCAGATACTCCATGCTGAAGGAAGAGCCACTCCAGCTGTGTAATAAGAGCTTGAACTAATATTCCCTATCATGTTTGCTATGAAATGCAGCCCCTATATGGAAGTGAAGGGTGCTGATGAAAGATATTATGCAAGTGCAAATTATTCAACATTAGTTTTTCTTTCTACTCTTCTTGGTTCTTTCAGATCCTCCAGGTTTTTTTCTTTCTTTGTTTTTTTAGGGGGTTTTTTTGGTTTTTTTTTGGTTTTTGTCAAGGCTGTTATGGCAACTTTTGAGGGAAGATTTTGAATTTCAAACTAAAAATTAGCCTGACATCCAGAGCCATAGAAAAGACTCTTCCTATCCCAGAGGAGCAAATGGTTTGAGTGGAGTCTTGCACTGAAAATCCTATCTACTTTGCAATGAAATAATGTGGACATTGAAGCAAGCATAAGACTTGTGTTGGCACAGAACTTTGTTACTGAAGGTGAGAGACATGGTCATCACGTCTTGTCCAACCGAAAACACGTTTCCTAAGGTTAGGTAATTAATCTTTTGTGATTGCTGTGAATGAAACAGGAAATAAGGCTGGAAAAGCTTGAAATTAAATGAAATGTGCAGGACCGGACATGCACTTTGGTATTAAATATTGACACAGCCCTTCCAGGTAACCACCTTGCTTTTGCAGCCCAGCATTTGCCCTGAAGACTGCAAAATCTTCTTTCTGTGGTATTTATGGTGAAAAACCTGTTGAAGCCAAGGAGTATTTCTAGTGCCTTCTTTCCTAACACTGGTGTACACTTCTTTTGGTGCTATGTCACTGCCTCCCTTGAAATGAATATCCTGATTTATTGGAAGTTGTTTTGAATGTCCCTGGTGACTTGGATTGACTAATCCAAGTAACTTTAAATATGGTGCAATGGTATAATCTGGTGTGGGAGTTGGCTGTGTATCAGCTGCTCCCCTGTGCAGGTAGCACAGGAAAGTACTGAGCCCTTGGTGGTGCTTAGCCAAACACAGGAGCAGGTCCTCTGTTGCTCTGTGCCTGTGGATTGGGGTTGGGCTGGTCAGTTTTAAACCTGGGATCAGTTGGGATTGAGGCAGCACTGTCTGCATTCTCTGTGTGTGTGTGTCCATGGTGCTACAGCATAGCCCGAGTGGCTTGGAGGAGGAAGGGGAAGAAAGGAGATGATGGGAGGGAAGAATTAAAGCAGCTTCAGGCTAGAGGTGGGATGGATGTGTGTGTGCCCCAGCTGAAAAGGGAAGTCTCTGAGTTGGTGGCTGCTGTGTGCTTGTGACTGGAACCTTTTGACTCATCTCAGGGGGTGTTATCCACAGTGCAGCCTCTTCACGTGGGGCAGTGATAGCCCCCAGGGTGTGAGGCTTGTGCCATTTACCTTCCCTTTTGAACACAGTTAAAAAATGAAGGGAATGTTTACATTTGGTGGGTTATGTGTTTCCTAATGCCTCTCCATTTATCATACCCACTTTAATTGAGATAAAGATGTAGTGCTCTGTAACATTATCTAGGTTTAACGTCAAGGGTTTGGGAGGTTGTGTCTCTACTTGTCAGATTTTCTTAGCAGAAATAAGAGAACAAACTTACCCTGTGCATCTTCTTGCCTGTACAGTCTGTACCTGGAGATCTTAGTGCTGCTGTCTTGAGACCTTTGTGTCTGATCTAAGGCTCTTGCTGTGCTCAGATTTCATGTTACCCGTTTTTTTATTTTGGAATTGTAAGAAAAACGTGTACAAACAATGCTCTGCTGTTTCCAAACACTCTGAAGTTTCCCCCCTTGGCTTCCTGTTTTTGTAGCGTGTTTGTGAAAAGACCTTGTCTGCTTTGCACTGGAGTTAAGTTTAATGTAAATGCATTCTGCATCAGCTACTGTGTGTTCCAGCATGCAGGGACCCGAGCTGCTCTTCAGCAAGCGTCATTACTCTTTATTTATGGTAAGACTAGATTAAGAAAGACTGGTGCATGTAAAGTGAAAGCAGAGGCAGTGTTAAATTGTGCAGTCATGAGCTTGTTATTTCCCTTCCCCCAGTATGCGAGCCAGTTAGTAACCTAGTGATCTATACATGA
The DNA here is from genome assembly GCA_013397245.1 of Thryothorus ludovicianus. Lineage (NCBI taxonomy): Eukaryota > Metazoa > Chordata > Aves > Passeriformes > Certhiidae > Thryothorus > Thryothorus ludovicianus. The sequence continues at coordinate 1,582,274 of VZTB01005271.1, read as the reverse complement.
GGCTTTAATTGGACATATGCCCAGAGTGCAGATTAGTATGGAAAAGCTATAAAGGCACGGGTTCACAAACTTTATTTGACCACATGAGGACTGTCTGTGTGATCACATGTGGAATGTGTGAGGGATTCGCCAAACAAAGAAATACCTTCATGTATTTGGGCAGATCTGTGTGCAAACCACGGGGTACAGAGGTGATGTTCTCTGCCTTAAAGTCTGTAATTAAATAAGACTTCTTCAGCCTTAGGTGGGGCTTAGGTGCATCTGTAGCCTCTATGTAATTTACTTGACTTCTTAAATTTTAGTTTTGATAATTGCTGGAGGTTTCTCTTTACAATTGGATATCATCTTGGCTGCCTTTGGAGATAAGGGGGGATGTGAATCTCTCTGTAGTGAAATAAAAACAAGCAGATGTCTGACTGCAGCTGGCTAGAGATAAATCATTTCATATAAACTTGCCTGGAGAACATGATTTTACTCTTCTATAAACCTACACTCCAGAGGGAAGGAAGAACCCCCATTAGTCAATGACACCCTCCTGGCCTAATATTGCAGTGTTTCTAGTTTGAAAATCACATAATACACGGACTACTGGCTGTATTCAGCAAAGGCTTTCTCAATTTTGAAAACACTTGTAACACAGATTTTGTATCTCTTCTGGGGATTTTTTATGTTTAATTAAAATTGCAGTATTCCTAAATATGTAAAACCAGCCACAGTCATGTCCCTATATTCTCCAAGCTACTTTAATATTGTAAAATATCTTTTAAATTGGCATGGTATTGTTGCAAAGAGTTGAGAGAGCCCTGCTGCAGATGAAGCTGATATTCCTGACCCACCATATCATGGAGGGCAGTAAAGCATTCCTCCTATCTCAGAACTCTGTTTTTCCTCCCTCCTCTGCATGGTTGTTTGGCCCATGATTCAGTTGCTCCCTGAGGGTGGTGGGATGGAAATGTTAACCTCCTGTAGCACAAGCCCTAATCAGCATGAAGAGTGGGGAGCTGATGGTAAATGTACTCCCATAGTTTCAGAAAATGGGGTAACCTTAATTAAAGTTCTGTGCAGGTAGTTTCAGTGTTTGATTCCAGCCACTTGCCTGACGAAGGCAGGGAATAGTCCTTAGCTCTCTGCCTGCAGCCAGAATATGGGAATTGAGGTGACTCATTCTCAGGGACACAGCAATGGGAATGAGGCACAACTGTGGTTGCAGATAATTCCCTGGAAGTCTCCGTTGTGCAGAATGCATTAATTGAAGAGATTCATGGGCTGCTTAATGTCACATCACTTCATTTCCTCATCAGGGAACTGAAAGTCTCATCTGTGTAGGAAAAAAACAGGATCTCTCTGGTCGCCAGTAAATCTTGACCTTTGTAGAAAGAGGTTATGTGTGTGTTCCATCATATTTGCCCTGTATTAAACCTGTTACAATGTAGCTTGAATTTTCACTTGCCCTATTATCTATCAGCTGTGAGGACAGAGTGAGCTGTGTAAAGATGGGCATTTCTGAGTGCCAAGAAATGTGAGCAGTGCAGGCAAGGAGGGAGCTGTTTGCTGCTGGGTTCCTCAGTGCAGTGCAGCAGAAGGATGGGTGGCTCCTGTCTGGTCACCACCTACAGCCATTGCCTTGGCCACAGCAGCAGGGTCACATCTCCATGTTCAAGAGAGAGGATGTGGCATAGGATACCCTGCAGAGACCTGGGGATACAGCAATTCAGTGTGGCCTGTTCTGGGATGGATGCAGACAGCAGTGTGTTCCTAGCGGGTACATCTGATGCCATGTGTGGGCAGCAGAACATAAAACACTGCAGCCCACCATTTGTGGGTTTAAACTGGAGAAGAGAGTGTGCTACACTTAGGGAAATCAGTCTTGCTGTGTGTGATAGCATGGTTTTCAGGGTCACATGTAGCCTGATTCTGGTTTTGCCCAAGTGCCTGTTTTTCTGACTTGTGCCCACTGCAGGCTGAGGTGAGAGCTGGTACAGAGTGGGTCCGGTGGCATTTTCCATGGTTTACCATGTGACCTCTTAGACAGTGCTTCAGACTGAGTATTTATTAGTTTTATGGCATGACAAACATTGCACAGAAAAATACAGTTTACCACTTTCATAGCTACTTGTTAAAAAAAAAGGATACACTTCTTTTGACTAGAAATTAGCCAAAATCAAAAGTCCTGCATCTTGACTGAATTTTTGAGTGTAAAGGTTGTGTCTCCCATCTTTTGATTTGATTGTTGGCCAAGCAAATCTGGTCAGTGAAAGGAAATGCCCTTTCCTGTGGCTTTATGTACTACTGCTATCTAGAGTTTTGGGAGTGTCAGCGAGACCTTAGGGCTGGTCTTGGACATTTTCTGTCTTTCCACCACTTAATTCCACCAGGAGGTCACAGTGGTTTGAGTTGCACAACTCGAGCTCACACCTTCCACAATCAGCCATAATGTGATAGCTGTGCTTTCATCTGTGGCAGGCTGGGTAAGAAATAAGAAGTACCTTTTATATCCTCTGATAACTGAGTTTTCCTTCATCTATGCCTTTGGGAACATTTCAGTGCTTTGCCTGGCAGTGTATCACTGCTTTGAATTGTGTGTGGAAAAATGTCTGAAGCAAATTAAACAAGATGACTTGTGAGTAAAAGATCAAGTCAAAACACTGTAGAGATGAAAATCATTGAGTTGATGAGTGCAGTGTGTCTGTGACTGGGAAACCTTTAATGATGCCAGGAGAGAGGATTGACCATAGTACAGTCGCGCTTGAGGTTTCTGTGACCCAGAAAAAAAAATAAAAATCAGTTTCTTTATTCCTGTGATTTATTATTTCTGTGATCACATGGCTTGAGGTGTTGCAAATAAATGGGGTCTTAGTGGGAGCCATGAAAGGATGCCTATCTCAACAATGTCCAGCTTGAGACTGAATCTCAGAAAATTAAGGTAGAGAGGAGAGGGAAAAAAAAAAAAGAAATTTTTTTTTTGGCATTATATTTGTGGCTTGGCATGTCTAGATCCTGGGAGTCCATTCCATTGTTTTTACTCATAGCATCTTTCCCTCTTGTTGGGAATCACTGAGAGTGATTTGGCATCTGTGCCACACTAGTAAAAACAATCCTAACTACTTACAATTAATGATTTGTGTAAGCTGCCAGTGAGTGATTTGAGGAGATGGAATAACAACCATAAGGACAATATGAATTCTGCATTCACTGGTAGCATATGCCAGAGAAAGTGCTGCTTTATTTTTCTGACACTGAGTTTTTTAGTGTGTGGACTTGTAAATAAGTAGTGCTTTAAAAAAGTTTATCAGTTGCTTGAGCTGAAGCCTGTGTCTAGGACGGCTTAGTGTTAAAGCAAAAAGCCATACTGAGATCCAGCAAGGGAAAGGAGCATATTCTCAAATGGTGAAACTTGTTCTTCTAGGAGAGAAAATGATACTTCTAGTTTTTCTTATCAAGAGTTAAGCCACAAGAAGATTCTTAAAACAAGCTGCTTATTAAAGAGACGATTTTTTGGTGGGGAAACACTTTTTCAAGCTTTTAGGTCCCTCCTTGAACTGTCTTTAGGATGTATGTGTATGTATAGTTCAGTTGAGAACTGACAGGACAGTGCTTCCTTTGCTTTGATTCTTTTATTCTTTGAGCATTCCTCCTCTCATGATAATCTTACAAAATGCTTCTGCTTCCCTGTGGAAGGAGGGCCTGTTTAGGGAGGATTGATGTTCTGGGCAGTATATTCAAGATAACTATAGATTCTAGAGGAAAAGAAGGCAGCTCAGAACAATAGAATTTAAAAAGCTTTAATTTGTGCCAAGCTGTTTGGGGTTTTTTTTTTGGTGGATTTTTTTTTTTTTTTGGGGTTGTCATAGAAATGTGCCAGCCCATGTCTCTCACAGATGAGCTCACTAAATGAATGGCTGTGCAGGATGAGTCTGGTTTCAATGAAGACGTTTATACTTGAGGAACACAGATGGACTTAAACCACAGCCCAGAATCTAAACACTCCTGAGCTCCTGGGGGAGGGGAGCGATAGGAAATGAAATCTGGATTTTATAGCTCAGGCCTGCATCTGTCCTCCTTGATTTGGCTTTATGAGTTATTATGGGGAAGTAGGAGAGGAATATTATCTGCAGTAAAAAGGGTTTGTTTGTTGTTGGATGATGAGGGAAGATGATTTTGTATTTGGCCCAACTCCATTGGGTTGGGAGGACTTTCCTGCCTTGCTGTCTTGCATGGCCATCCATGTACAGTCTTTAGCAGGTTTTTTTTTTTCTGTCATTTATGTACTCCTGCACTCTTTGTCTTTTGAAATAAAATACTTTGAATGAGAGCTGACAATTCTGTCTCCCACACTGCACGTGAAATGCTGTGATACAGCTTTGGTTGAAGTTTAGAAGTCAGTGTGAGTGACTACAAACGATAGAAGCAACATCAGACCCATGAAATCCCAAAGAATTTGCAGATGACACAACTAATAATCTTCAGTGAGGTGTGTCATTGAGCACTGAACAAATGTAGTGCAGTCATCAAACAGAGTGTGCTGTGTTGAATGAGGCTATGTTCAGCATGGGCAAAAATGTCCTTTGCAGGATTTCATCTCTGGATTGTTTGCTTTGCTTATGAGCATAATTCTGTGAATTCTTCTTGCTTCCAAGAAACCCATTAATTCTTGACTTTCATCTACATTTGGCACTGTCAGAACACCTCAGAGGAGCTTAGGTGTAAAATGACAATAGCTACAGTATCTCCTGGGTTTTCAGGTATCCCAAGGATTTGTTTATCTGCCTGTCTTGCTTTCCTTGGTTTTCTATTCCTGGAGCTGGGCTGCCGGAAATGATGCATGTTGTTGAATGCAGAATAGTCCTTGCTGTGCCAAGGCATGTACTTGGAAGAATGGGATACTATGTCCTATTAATAATCAAGAAATAATCAAGTAGAAATAATCAAGACTATGTACTGGCTGACTTTTTAAAAATTATTTTTTTAAAATGCATTCCTGACAAGTGGTAGCTACTATGTTCTTAGATGAAATCCACCCTTGCCAGAAATGCTCACTTCTGAAGAATAATTTAAGGACTTGCCACTCAAACCTGCTTGAGTATGTTTGAGCCTCAGCTTTGGTCATAGTCCTGAATTCAACTGTGCACACTTTTCTTTTGGTACTCTGGTTTTTCTTGTTATTTGCTCATAACTGTCCTGCTTGAACTTGTATTGGAAGACAGGTTAGGCTAGAATTGCCTTGCCTTTTAAGGAAAATTATTTTTTTCAGCTAAAATGGATTCTTCACATGCTACAATCTTTGGGAAGTGCAGTTTCTGTTCAGAGAAATTCCTTTTCTGCTAGCCTGACTCGTGTTTTGTGGGATCTTAAAAGGTTTTTTAAAGACCTTAGTGTGTCAAGTCATCCTCAGAGAGGGAAGAGGGAAAAAAAGGGGATTCCCCAGTCTTGTGCATGTCGTGTGGACCCCAGCACTTCACTGGCATCTGCAAAGCTCCACTTGGGGAAGCTGCAGGTGGGGAAAGTGTTGAATAAAAGCAAAATGCAGAGTCCTTTCCCCCAGGCATGGTCAGCCCAGTGGGGCTGGGGGCTCAGTGCTCCTCCAGCTCTGCCACTGACCCACAGCCCACCAGGGGCTGGGCAGCCCTGCCTGCTCCCCACCCTGACACTTATTTCAAGGCTCAATCAATTAGGCAGCATCATATGGAATTTTGGAGACAAATTTATTTATAAAACCACTTAGCTTTCTGATAGAGCTCTGTGAATAATTTGTCCTGTATTTCTCCTGCTACCAAACATTGGCAATAGCTGTTTCTTTTCCCAATCATCTCCTTCCATTCATTTTTGTAAGGGCCTTTCTGGAAAGGGAGTGCACAAGTGATTACATTGCATTTAAGGAACTATGGAGTGATCAGCATGGCTGCTGCCAAATGCGTGGAATTAAGATGGAAACAATTAAATGACCATTTAAAAATATTTTTTCCAGTTCATCCTACAACCCAGACCACAAGAAGATTTTTGGGTAATGCCACTGTTTTCAGTGTGCCTTGGGTAGACTAAAACAGTGTCAAAGCAGAAATATTAAATGATCAGAGAAGCTGTGTTTTTATAGCACACATTTGCTGTCCTACTTGCGTGAGAAGTTTGCAGTGATGCAATAATATTGAAAATTATCACTTTCACTATAGGAGCATTGATGCACTGCTATTGGGAATTACTGCTTTCACTGTAGGAGTGCTCATTTTTCTTCTGAGGTCATTAAAATAATCTTGTTTTTTCTTTTGTGATTGGCTTAGGTTGCTCTTCTTGGGGGAGGAAAGACTTTGGATTTTTGTTGGTGTTAGGGTTTTTTTTTTCCCCCCCCACTTTTAATTTGAAACAGTTTTAACATTTGTATTGTTTGAAACAAAAACAAGAGAAGTCCCAACATGAGCAGAGAATATTTTTAAAGGACTTTATGGCTCTAAGTTTCTAACACAGTCCAGATGTCTCCTATCTCTGCTCTTTCCGTAGCATTTTCTGGCACAGTGTCACTGGATTTTGAACTTGGTCCAAGCTGTGTGCCAAGTCCTGAAATAAAGTAAATCAGTGAGTTGTTCTTGGACGTTTCCCCTTAATCCAAACCAACCCAAATCAAACTTCAGCTCTGACCTCAGGACTGCACATTCAAATATTTTCCTTTGCCTCCTCAGTTTCAAAGTAGCAAAAGCAGGAGATTACCACTTTGCAGTATTTAAACAGAGGCTTGTGTGACATCCGTGCAGCTGAAGCAACTGCTTTCCTTGGGACCTTGGTGCCTGTTAAAGCACCAGTGATGTTCTCCAGCACAGATTCTTCACTGGGATTCCTTTTGTTGGGTCAGGATGCACGACCACACTGGAGCAGGGTTTATTTGGAGGCATACATTGTGTAGCAACCAAAGGAAATGTTCCGTGGTGCTCTTCTGCAAATATTTCTGCCTAGATGTCTTGGAAAAATTATTGATAGGACAAATCTGGTAGACCTCAAAACAGCATCAGGACTAAGTTTTGGGATAAAGGACTGTCTTTGGTCTTTCCTTATGCAAGCACTGGTCTCCTTTGTCTTGGAGCACTGCATTGAAGCTGGACTCCCATGCAAACAGACTGAACGGGCAACCTACCTCATGTCATTGAACATTCTGGTGGCACTACAGCTTAGGTGGTGTTAGGTGGTGTTATTTTTAACAGCAGTTTATTTTCTGGACCAAAGGAGACTCAACGGCATGTGGCACAAATTCTTTGCAGAGTATCAGTGGGTTTGAGGCCTGCTGGTTGAATTTTTTTTCTGGCTGGCCAAGTTCAGATAAGTTTAATTGAACTGTGTCTGTTGTCCAACTCTTCTTTAGACCCAGCTTCCACTGAAATTGATATGAAGCCTTCCTTTGGCTTATCAGGCTTTGCACTGGGCCCTCAAAATGTGTGTGGTCTGGGTGTTTAGGGGTAGTTGGTCATCCTTGGTACAGACAGTGGGGAAAGCAGGTAGGATGCAGGAGTCTGGAGGCATTTCAGACAGTACTGCCTTACAGAGCATGCTCTGTGCTGGCCTCTGTTCAGGTTTTTGGGGTCCCCACTTTGTATAATTTATACAATTTGCAATTGTATATACATATTTGGCCACTCAGGGAGTGCTTTTCTGCAGAGTAAAAGAAAGCTCCTTTTTAAACTAGGGAGTAGCAATTGCATTTTATCAAGGCTGGTAGGATTACTTTATTTTCATCAACCAGTTTTGTTTTCCTCTGGTCTTATAGCCAGCATGTGTCTTTCTAGATTCTATATAAACGTGAAATGGGTAACTAATGGATCCTGCCTTGGGGCCAGAGAGCACAAAATTTACCTTTCAGAAGTAGCCAAAACAGCCATATGCATAAAAATAACTTCAGTTTTTGTATTGAATTCTCTCACTTGAGCTGGTTGTTTACCAGCACATTCAGATGCTCTAGCAGCAGTGGGACATGCAATTACCAAGTTGTTATGCAGCAGTGAATACCAGGGGCATCAAGTAAATGAGTTCTTTTGCAGAGAAACGCATTAAATAAAGATCTCAGCCCTTGTCTTGTATTTATTTCGTTGCTTAACAGAGTTTTGGTGCACAAATGAGTGATTCCTCCTGTGAGAGGCTGTGTTTGGTGCTTCCCTCCTGGATGTTCAGGGCTGTTTTGCTCTCGGTGTAGAACATCAGGCAAGGACTGAGCAGTCACCCTCAGCTTCCCTCTTTGTGCACTGGGCAGGGATGTTTCCCCCAGGTGTGGACCTTGTCTGAGCTCCGTGGCAGAGTCTCCCAGCTCTGTCTGTTGGCTCCTTGCACAAGGGCTGGACCTGGTTGTTTTACAGAGTGACCTTTCCACCAGGGCTGACCTGCTGAGCTCACTGGCATGGGATCAGAAAAACAATTTCTGACTCACTCTGGTCTTCTGCTGCTGAATTGTTGTAACATCCTCACCATTAAACATGGAAATCTCCACCATGTACCCCACCTCAGAAATCACCTGCATACAACAAACTGAGTTCCCTTCTTTGTCATGTCAGGAAGGACCTGAAGTTCTCTGCCCTAGAGGAGCTGGGAGTGAATTTGCCAGAGCAGGAGGTATGTGTAAGACTGTGGGAGGTTTTCTCTCTATCAGCGCTTCTCAGAGCTTGTCACTGGAAACAGTTTAGCCAAGATGCTGGGAGAAAGGCTGCAGTGGGCACAGCCTGTGTGTGTGTTTATAGATAGATAAAAACTGCTCAGGAGATCTTACGGCTTTCACAAAGGGATGATTTGAGATAAAGCTCTGTCAGGGAACTATGATAAAAGAACTGAAGCTGAAAATGAAAGAGCTGTTGCGTGATAAGAGGAAACTCCTGTGTTTTGAGAGCTGGACTTCAGCTAGATAAAAATCTTAAAAGCCCTATGCAGATCAGCAGAGTGTTGGTCTTGCCTAAGTTTCTCTTAATTTTCTGTCTGCCACCCAGCCTGGAGGAAGCAGTTTTCATGCTTCCCTGGCAGCAAGATTTTTGAATGTGGGAAACCCGATAGTGTGTCTGCTTAACTCCCAGACTTTGGCCTGGTGCCCTTTCTGGTTTCCTTGTGGAGTAAGTGCAGTGATGGGAAGAATGTGCTCCTTACACGTGTAGTCATCTGGGTGATAGTAAACTGTGACACTGATACCCTGTTAGCCTCCCCTGCCTGCAGAGCCACGGGCTGGGGGCCACCAGCAGCACAGCAAGAACTCTGCTTTAGCTTTAGAGTGCTAAAGAAAAACTGAAAGTGAAATTATTATATTTTTTTTTGGTCTGATTTGTTTTTTGAGAAACTGTGGATGTTTGTTCGAAGCTGTCGAACTAATGCACGTTAATCTAATTTGCTCCGTTGAGACTTTAGCAGTGACTGCTAATGTGCAAACAGGAAGTCTCCACTGTGTGCTAGCAGCAGTTTTCTCAAATTAGTCCATTTTAGCTGTACTTAATATGGCCAGTTTGCCTGTAAAGTATTTGCTTGGGTGTTTAAAAAGCTCTGCTGCGACCCTCTGAATGTCTTGGTGTAGATACAAAAAGGCCCCCATGAATTTTGGACGGTTCTCCCTACAATTTTACATTTGTAAAATTGCTGTGGTATCATTTCATGTGATGTTCAGGTCAATGGAAGGGAATTTAAGTAATGCAAGTGAGAACAGCCACCCGCTAGGAAACTCCAGCCTGGATGTGACTGATGGCTTACTGAATTGGGTGTGTAAAGCTTGCCAAACAAAAGCAACGTGTTTTGAATTATAAAAATGTAAACTGAAAATATTAAAGCGATTAATTTATCCTGTAGACAAAAGGCTCGTAAGGTTGTGAGAAAATATTTTTATTAGTTTACTTGAATTGTAATGTTTGCATTTTGTTTGTTTTTATTTGGGTTATGTGTTTGGAAGATCAGCTCGCTGGGGATGTTGCTCGTTTCAGGCTTTGCTCTCTGGCAGTCCCAAGTGGAAATGAAACTGTAGGTGTCAAGCACATTAAAAATGAATTTAAGATCCTGGGGAATCAACAGCCAGGACTTGTAGATCTTGATTCTGAAATCCTGCTGGGAATGGAGTGCTCAGCATTGGGCAGGAGCCAAAGAGCAATCAGGGCAGGTAAAGGTGGCTAGGAAGGGATTTGGCAAACGCTCATTTCATCATGGCAGAGCTGTCTGTGATGGGAAATGCTTTCAGGATCCTTAGGAGCTGGTCCTGAGCTCCAGCCATGCACAACAGCAGTGTGGGAGCTGGATGCAGGGCCTCATTACAGTGGGGGATGTTTGGGTTGGCTACAGCAGCCTCTGGATTAAATCCTAAGACTTTAGGACTTGTACTTCGTGTGTAAGTAATGTATACACTGAGGAGCATGATTTTTAACAGTTATTATTATTGGAGAGTGCTTTGTTTTTCTGCTGGGAAGTGTGATTTACAAGGAAGAATATTTCTGAAGTGTTTCAGAAGTTTTGTATATATTACATGTCAAATGGCAAATTGTTTATTGGTATGGGGTCATACAAAGGGATGTTTACTTGCACTCATTAAGACTGTCTGGTACAGTTTTGCCACTTCTTAACTTACCTATTGTGGACTGTTATCCCAGTGAAGCTGATAAATCATAATGTGTTTTCTAATTATACACTTTTTAATTGGTCAGTATTATCTGTGCATCTTCAGTGGGGAAGTGGAGCTATGTTATCCAAAACCAAAGTCTCTGTCAGAGAAAGATGAACTTCAGAAGTTCAAGTTAAACAAAGGAACTGAATGAATATTTAAAAAAAAAGAAATTGTTTTGAATATAGATATTTCTAACCCTGATGCAACCTTCTCTTAAAATAGGATGCCAATTGTTGTTACAGATACTTTTGGCAATTTAAGGTTTTACAAGTCAAATCTTATTCAAATACAAAGATTAAAAAAAGAAAAAATAACTGATGAGCTGTTCTTAAAGGCATATTCCCTCCTGGAAGTGCTCAAGAAATTGGACACCTCCTACATCATTAAGGTTTTTGGAGAAATAATGTTTCTAATACTTGGTGACAGGTTAATATCTTCAGATCCCTGTACAAACATGGAATAAAGCATTTAACTATGTGCTACTGGAAAATAAGGTTTAATGTTCAACTGTAGTGCCTCATTGAGCCTTTTCTCTTTTCAGTTTCATTCACCAAGAAATTTCTAATGAAAGGATATTTCTTAAGTCATGGCTGAAGGTATTTTCTGATCCTCTGTCTGTGTCATTATTAATCTGTTTTCCCAGTCACATGTATGAATGGATAATAAAGGCCAGGAAAATAGGTCGGCATCAGTCAGTGTCTGTATCTCCAATGCTGCTAAAACACCTCACTTGTCACATCCTACATTTTACTACTTTCTTGTTACTGCTTGTTTGTAGTCTCTCTGTCTTTGAAGGTCAGAGAATTTTAGAGAGCAGCTTTTCAGCTTGTCTGATGAATATGTTATTAATTTCCATATGTTGCCAGACAGGTGTCTCTTCTGTTTCATTAGCATTGTGGTTGGCAGTTTCCTAAAGAGCTGTATTGGTGGGTCTCCATTTCTGCAGGGGAGAAATTCATAGTGCACCTTGCTAACGTCAGAGGGAGGCTAAGAAAGGCAGTGTTGCAGATTTACCTGAAATTACCTGGTTAGGGAGGACCTCTGCTAAGAATGAAAACAGAGTAATTCTGGTTGGAAAAGTTCCTTTAACTCACACAGTGAATGTGATGTCAGGCGTTTTCTCCATGTGATGTTGTGGCGTTTTCTCCATTTCACTGAGCCAGACTTTTGTTCTGTTTCTCTGGGTTTTTGCAAACGGCAGCAGAGGAGTAAAAACGCTAGGACTGGAACCTTCTGAAAATGAAGGCATTTTTTCCTCACAAAGGGTTTCACTGCACATGAGGAACTGGCTCTGACCAGAACTGCAGACATTTATTGGTGTTGTATTATTTAAAGAATTGAGGGCATTCATTCTCTTTTACCCTGAACAGGCTTTTGCTGTGCTTGTGGTCATCCTGAGCAAATCCTTGTGTCTTTATTTGTGTGGGTTTTTTACTGTATTAGGCCAGTAGCATTCAATAAACAATGTTAACTTTATGTAGCTGTTAAGTACACTGACCTTTAGTATTGGTTTGCACAAGCCATGCACAATGAGAGTCCCACTGAAATACCACGGCTGATTTAAGCAAATTGCTGTCCTACAATCAAAATATGACATTTCTATTACTGAACAAATGCTTCATCAGTGAGAGCGCTATTTCCCAGAGCTAGTTCTCTCTTTCTGCCTTTTGATGCTCTCTCAGTCTCGGTTTCCTCACCTGAAAAACAGAAATAAAAGTTGTGTCCTCGGGAATAGGCAGGTTAATATTTGCTGAGCGTGTTGGAGCTGCATGGTCCCATGATACGCTGCTCGGGGTCAACGTGACTATTGCTAAATCACACTGCAGTCAGAATTACAGTCATTAATAGCTCTGAGTCTGGGGAAAGAGTCACTGCAAATACTCCAACAGCTACTTTAACTGTTTCCTTTTGAGCAAACAAAACCTCTTGACGTTTCTGCTGAGCAAGTCATAATGGCTTAACTTATTAAAATGCTACAGAGTGTCTTGTTCCTCACTGGCCACAGTAGCCTTTTTTCTTTGCACTGAACCAACTGATTAGGGAAATTCCACCCAAAATGATGGCAGTTCTTCAGCTCAGTGGATTTAGAGAATGGCTTTCCTACTGTTACTCAAGTTTGTGTCCTGAGAGCGTTCAGGCTACAGCAGTTCAGCAACAAGAGAAAAGGGGAACCCAGAATCACTGACGCACGTTCTGTAATTCTACTTCCCATTCTCAGTGTCTTGGCTTTGGGTTTTCAGCACATGAATCAGCTTTGTGGAGGGGAATGCCTTGTTTTAACAAAATTTAACTCTCCATTTCCCAGTGGGTTGTTGCTTTTGTAGCAGATATCCTTTGAGAGAGCAGGAGCAGGGAGAGGCTGCTTTCTGGATATATTCAGGCAGCTCTTCTAGGGGATCACAGTTTCACTGTGACAAATACTGTAGAAGAAACTGGAAGTTTTTTGGCTTTCAGATCTCCCTGTGCAATATGCATTGAGATAAAAAGAGTAAGACTACATGTGCATTAACATTCTGCAAGGCAAATGAAAAAAATGGGAGAAGGAGCATCCACAAGATCCAAAGAGTTCTTGGCTATAATATTAACATAAGATAACTTTTTTAATATCTTGGATTTGCCATCTGTAAAATGAAAGGAAGATCTCCATCCTTAATCACCTAATAAATAGCGATCAAATAACAGAAAAACAAAAGCAAAACCATCACCGGAAAGAAATAGAGCAAAGTAAAGTTGGAGAAGCTATTAAACTTTTTCTCAGGTATGAACCGGTCAGAAATTCTTCTGTCAATTCTTTCCTTTGTTTCTTTTACATAGGGGAAATGAAATAGGAGAGTGAAAATATTGGAAGTAAAAAGCACTAGGAGAGAGAACTGAAATATTCTAATATAGCTAAGAAATACTCTAATATAGTTAAAATCTGTGTGAAAGTGTGGGATTGTGTTCTCTGTGGACAGCAATGAAAAGGAGACTGGTTGCCAGCTGAATGTATGTTTGGATGAGTGTGTGCTTGCAAGTGACAGATATCAGGAGAGGGGAAGTGGGGTTAGCCCTTTCATACGACTCTCATTTTGTGGGTCTTGGCTTTCTGCTTTGTGAACTCTTGTGAGAGATGTGCAAGGTGAAAGATTTTATTAGTCAAAAGATTCAGGAAGTGGGTTCAAACTGAAAGATTTCCAGTATCCTACCAGTATCTGTATTCACAGCTGTCTCTTTTTTCACTGACTTAAAAACAAAAAAAAAGAAAGAAGAAAAAACCCCCATCAACCACACCTCCTACTTAGTCTTTGCTAGAATGAGCTGCAGTAGGCAGCTCTGTTGTGTTTTGCTTTTTCTCTCAATTGGAGCTCTGATGTTGCTCAGGCCTTTAATTAGGAGGGCTCCTCTCCAGATTCACACTGGGACTAAGATGAGCTTGGAACAGAGGGGTGAATCTTATCTCATTAATTTCAGTAGCTGACCATAACCATGCCCAAATACATTATTTCTAGGATCAGTGCTATCTTATTTATCCTCTTTCTATCTTATTTTGTCCTGTTGTGAGGATCCTGACTCAATAGGCGAATAAAAACAACCAGAAGCATCAAAAGGGGAGTTACTGGTGCTGAGCTGAACATTTACAGCTGAGGCTGGGTTTCTCTCACATGTTGTCAAGGGCTGAGAACCTGGGGATTTAATGCTTTGTTTTAAGCCTGTTACTCTGTACTGTAAACAAGAGTTATATCCCACCAAAATTGCCACCCAGCCCCATTGCTCTTCTACACCTCCTTGATTTGTGCTGCATATTTTGATTAAGCATGTGATCAACCTGCAGATCTTTTGTCAAATAATTTTATTTACTGTATGGTTCATTTTTAGCTCTCCATTCTCAGTTTAAATTGCAAAATTTATGCTTCTCATATTCCCTTGTGAATGGGTAGGAGTTGAGGGTACTCAGCCCTTACAGGAAGCCCTCGGCATTTTGCAGGATTAGACCACAAAGCGCTGTGGTGCTTAGCACAGTGTGTATATTTAGAATCACGCTGAGATATTTTGGGTGGAAGATTATTTGGGGAAAACTGGGGGAGTTGCTGCTTTTCTGGTGCAGGAGAAAAAAAAAATTTAAATAATCCTCATAACTTCAGGCTGTGGAGGTTTTGTTTTAGCAGTTCCCCTGTGATGGGCGTATCCTGTGAGGAAAGAAATGGTGTTTATCTAAGATGCGAGGCAGTGAATGACAGGACAAAGGTTAGGTGTGTGTTGAAAAGGCTGGGCATTGATTTCCTAAAGATGTTTTTTCTAAGCTGTAGCTATCAGAGAGCAGAGACCTCCCTCTACACAGTTAGACATGTTTTGATCAAAAGTCAGTGAAAAAGATATGTCAGTCTCACTCTTAATCTCTTATGCAGAGATGATAATGCTGTCATCTCTCTCATACTTCACTGAAAAAAGGTTACGGTAAAGTCTGGCTCAGTGATTTTGCATGGACTTCACCCTATATTTAAGATAATTGCTGCAATACATTTCTGCCTGAGAATAAATTGATTTCTGAATGGCATAATTATTTCTTCGCTGCTTATCAAACTGGTCTCTCCAGGCAGTTTGTTTAAAGATCAGATTCTTTACGCTCATGGGGGCACTGCGGGAAGGTTTGTTAATGGATTGGCAAACAATTTAAAAAAAATCCCAAATCAGAAAACACTCTCCTTCACGAAAAGGATCCTAGTAGCTATTTGACTGTCAGGTTTAATTAAGCTTCACTTCCCTCAATTTTTAAGAATAATGCATGGTCTTAAATGGTAACTTCAGAGGGTTTAGCATATGTTTAGCAATCCTGTCCTCAGCACTGCTGAGCCAGTCCCTGCTCACTGTAGGAGAAGTGATGCTTCATTCTTGAGAAAGCCCCAGTATCCCCTTGCTCTGTCCGTGCCTCTTTCCTTCCAGGCTTACTGAGCTGCCTTTGATAAAAACAAAAGCGAGGGAGAGGCAAGAAGCGGATCTGTTGACAGCTATGGCAGAGATCAAATTCCAAACCAGGCCATGGGATTCCTGAGAAGGGGCTACTTAAACAGAACTCGCCTTTGATTAATTGGAGATAGGGTGACACCTTGGACGTCAGAAGTGTATTTGAGCTTGGAATCAGACGCAGAGGGTCAAAGAGATGAGATGCTTAAGGGCTGAAATGTGATCCCTGCTGCTTCCCTCCTTTCTCCCCTTTCTGGCTGTGGTACAAATCTGCAGGTCCTGCTCATGTGGCTTCGTTTTACATTCAGCAGTAGCTCTGCTAGCCATGAGTTCAGAACCTTGCAGCTGAATTGGTGCCTTTTCTGCACTGCCAGGTCTTCTCCAGCACTGACACCCTAAAAATGAAACATTTTAATAAAAATACAGACGTCTTGGTTCAGGCTTTGGAAACTTCCACCCTCTGAAAATTTGCTTATTTTGCCTCAAGCATGTTTCTCAACAAGGACAATGTTTTTTCAGTGGTTAATCACTTTATCTTCTCTGATAGTAGCCCTTCTACTTGTGGGGTTTTGTTTTGGTTTTCTGTAATTTTTTTAACCAGTGCAGATATTAAAAGGACAACAAAGCAAGGTCTCAAAACTCAAGATTTACTACCTTCAGTGCCTTGTTAGTGCATGCTGTGGAGAACTGCAAGGACATAGCCTGGAATATATGTGAAACGAGCTTAAAAATAAAGATTTCCTCCTCAGTGGACCAATGACTTGTCTGATGAATTTTCTCCTGGGCAGATCTGAGAAATGTTGATAGGGGCACTGTGAGATGATGACAGTCTTTTGGCAGGTGTTTCTCCCCATGGCTTCTGGTTGGGCTCCTTTTTGAGTGCTGTTTTTGTAAGTTCAAATCAGTAATATCTAAAACATCCTATAGAATTTCTCATATGCAAACGTTGGAAGGCTGGCTGTTGGGAGAGCATAAATTATTACTTGGTATGTTTTGGAGCAGTGTCCTGGGAGTCTTGGCTATGTTTTTGTTAAGGGAAGAATTATAAATACAGTTGTACCCTAAACTTTGTCAAAATGCTGGGAAGTGATTTGGTGAAGTGAATTAGTGCTCCTCCCATAACACAGGGCCATTAAACAAGAGGTGCTTGCAATACCTACCAGTGTCCTTGCTTTTAAAGCTTTTTTTCCTTATTTGAGGTGATCCTGCATTGAAAACTGTCAAAGAGGAACCACCTCTTTGGAAAAAAGAGGCAAGTGGTGTTTGTGTTATGGCCAGAAGGGCTCTCTGTGGTAGTGTTGTCTTTACCAAAGAAATAATTATGCGAAAACACATGCTAAGAATAACATGGTTGAGGCATTTGATTTACTATCTGAGCATAGTGACCAAAGTTTGAACCCAACATGCAAGTGAGAGGCCGTTTAAAACAATTATGTAGTATAAATGGGGAGGCATAAAAGGCAGCAGAAGTGTAACTCTCCTTGTAGTTTACCTGTGGCCAAAGACCTTTTCACCTTTCTCTGTGCTGTAAATGAGGGATCTCGCCCAGGGTTCTCCCAGCCACCAGCAATCTCTGAGAGCCTGTTCCAAACCCCCAGGGTTTTATCTGGCAGTTCGCAGCCTTCAGTTCCGTGGGGTTTGAATGTGGGCAGCAGGACACGGTCCTGCCTCTTGTGTGATGGAAGTGTCCTCAGATGTGTGACAGGTGAGCAGGACCCTAGCAGGAGGCTGGATTTGTGTGTACTGACCATGAGAACAGATTTTTAACTCTAACAGCTTGCTTGTTCTTCTCTTAAGATAACTCCAAAAGCTTGTTTTTTCTTGCAGTTTTTGCTGGTGATGCCAAACAATATAAAGTTGTCTGCTCCTGGACTTAGCTGGTTTTCTTTTGCTCTTTTTTTTTTTCCTTTCTTTTCCTTCATGGCTTTTGAGACTGGCCTTAGCATAAGCCTTGAGTGGATGCTCTTTTTGTGGCTTTTGGATCATTCTTTGTAAAAATGAACACAACTGAAGAGTTACCATGGAAGCCATGCAAATGGGATTTTTGGAGCACAAGTCAAAATGACAGGGAGACAGGACATTTTAAAAATAAAACCCTCTTTTTAGCTTCTCTTGTTTGTTTATAGACAACACATGTTTTTGTTTACATACATGGTCTCCATAAATAATCCATTTTTACATGTTCTGTACATTGAACAGTCTGTTTTATAGACAATTGAAAAATCTAACATTCATTACATGGTTTTTTGGTTTTTTTTTTGGACTGTTGGGAAGATCTCAATAGTGGAGTGGTTTCATAATCCCTCAGCCTCCCACAAAATTATTTTGCTAAAACTTTGGCTTTCTCTAATGTGTGGTGTTCAGGTTTGGCAGCACAGTGGTGCTTTTGTTGTCCAGCTCATGCAACAGTAGATTAAAGTGAGGCAGACCTGCGTGCTAGAAATAACTAATTCAGTTGTCCCTGGAGCCTTTGAGATTTTCCTGCCCTCCTGAGATAGGGTCACTTGTCTTCAGCACAGTGCAGTAAATGAGAATATTTCAACAGTTTCTATTTGTATTCCCTGTGTCACAGTGAGAGCCCCAGTCCTGGGGCTGCTGGCTGCAGGTGCAGAGCACCAAGGTCCTCCTGCCAAGAGTTTTGCAGGCAGTGGGGAAAGTGATCCTGTGGTCAGTCCAGGCCAGGGGTTGCAGTGAGGTTTCTCCCTTAATCCCTTGTCATGGATCAGTCTGATACAATGGCCTTGTAGTGTTTCATTATTATTTTAATCCTGCTGCTTCTTCTCACTGCACATTTTGGCACCATTGAGCCCAGCTTTTCTCCAGCTGCTCACTCTCCCTTCCTGCCCTAGTCTGGATGCACATCCTTTGTTGTATTTATATGTTTGTTGTATTTATGGTAAGATATGAGAAAACTGTGAAGGCTGGTAGTGCTGGTGGAAGAATATGCTGCCCTTTTCTTCCCTTCATCTTGGAACAGCAATAGACCTTGGGTGGGTGTATTCCCATATTTAGATGAGTTGTTGTGGTAATTGCACAATTTAGGTGTATCCCAGATGAAAATATCGCATTACCTAATTTAGAACAGGTCAGGAAACAATATGATGCTGACATTGCATTTTTTCCACTTGTGTTTTGACGTTGGTTGTTTCCTTCTAGAAGAATATGTGTCCTCGGATAAGGTTGTTTGTGCCACACAAATAACTGTTTCAGCTTCTTGGGCAGTTCTCTGATCAGAATAGGAGATAGTCCAGATTATTCCTATTTTACTGGAAAAGCCACACTAATTTAGCATCTC
This sequence comes from Thryothorus ludovicianus, assembly GCA_013397245.1. Taxonomy (NCBI): domain Eukaryota; kingdom Metazoa; phylum Chordata; class Aves; order Passeriformes; family Certhiidae; genus Thryothorus; species Thryothorus ludovicianus. Next base: position 1,563,444 of record VZTB01005271.1, on the reverse strand, counting down.
TGTAGGATACAGTTATAATTAGTAAACCAGCCTGTGAAGTGAAAACACAGTTGGGTGTTTTTTTATGTATAAGAATTAAACACAAACCTGTTCAATCCTTTTCAGGCATACTGTATTCCTGTATTTTATTGATTACTGACCAGGTTTTACCTGACATCTCAGAACATGATTCATTGCTATTGATCTGCACGGAAACTTGGCAGGAGGTTGAAAAACAAATGAGCAATGTTGCCTGGGCCCCCAAGCCCATGTACTGTCTCAGATTTGACTCTGCCACCCAAATCCTGACTTCTTCATGGGTCTGGCACTCACTGAACAGTGTGGTTTCCTTTTAAATTAGCCTTTTGTGCAAGCAATGCTCATACAGGGTGGAATTGGATCCCAAAGATCTCCAACCTTGGTGATTGTTTTTAACTCCAGCTGGTGCTCCTCAGGCACTGAAGGGTTAGACACACATGTTCATTATTTCCTCTTTGATTTAATTTCAGATGAACCAGAAGTGGGGTGTGATTTCAATAAAAAACAATGCCAGAGGGGTGAAGAAGGAGTTGTTGAGATGTACGAGGAAATTCAAAGTCCTCAGGGCGTAAGAAGAATTAGTCATGGTTCCTCAAAAAGAGGCAGCAACTCAGTTCACCTTTCTAATTAATCAATACTAAGTTAATGAGTTATTAATTCTTCTTGAGCATGAAACCTTTGAGCGGGTGTTTACTTTTGGTCCCTTGCAGTTGATCTCTTAGGACATAAGTCATGTTTGCACGTCTTATGGTAATAACTGTACAGAGCTGAGTGATGGGCCAGGAATTTCTGATTTGCATCTGACCCTGTGCATACTTGTCAGAATGGTATTTATGTTCTCTTTCCACCTTTATTTCATCTCCTGTAAAACAGCATTAATCTTTAACTCTTTGCACAATAGATTATGGGAGTATTACTCACCCAGTGTTGTTGCACTGGGCTTATCTTCAGAGCAGGAGTCACTTAAATGAGCGCACGCATGTCGTGGAGCTGGGATGGAGGAAGGGGTGACTGTGCTCTGAGACATCAGAAGCCTTGGGAGGGAGCTGGCTGAGCACAGGCTGCTTCAGCAGGAAGTGGTTGATGAGTTACTGGTGTTACAGGGTGAAGATGAAACCTGAGCTGCAGTTTGAGCTCACAAATGCAATAAAGAAAAGTCTTTACAGGTGGAACCTGTAGTGTTACTTATTTTTGCTCCACAGAACCTGGCTTTTTCCCTTGTCCAAAAAGAGACCTTACCTAAAATATAACAATGCAGTCAGCTGGAATTTCAAGGAGGAAAAGCTAATTAAAGAAAAAAGCACCAATTAACAATGCCTTGTATTAAATCCAGGTTAGTATTGACATATTCATTTGAAATCTGTCACATCAACCAAGCCCCACGCTGGGAGCGGAAATATAAAAGCAAAATGGTCCTTTTCCAGGAGCTGTTGAAACTCCTTCAATATCTGTAGCCTGTTCTTTGAATCTGTGGTACACAGTTTCCAGGTTGTGTCTGGACAAGGTTACTGTAGTTCTGGCCTTAAAAATCATCTTGGAACAGAAGGAGGAATAAGGACCTTACAACTGGAGTTGTTAAAAGTCTCTTCAAAGCCGAAAGCTTACTTTTTGGGCCTTGATTTTTATTGCCTAGTTCTTTTTCAAATTTTATTTTTGTTCAAATGTAGTTTATGGGATTTTGCAGTGGAATTAACCTACATGGTATTTCTTCCTCCCCAGAGGAGCTGTGAATTGCTGGAGGCTGGAATATTATTCCAGGGGAAATCACAGTGTTTGCCTGTTCTGAGGTGCTTTGCTGGAGGTGCACTGGTGGACAGTGCTGGACATTTGAGCTCACCAGTAAGGAGTTTCTTCTGTTCCCTCTCTGCCAGAGGGCAATTCTAGCACTGGGTGCTGGGAAAAACGTCATCTAAAAAAAGTGTTTAGTTTGGTCAAGGTATTCTTGTGGGCTGAGGGAGGCTGGGTGTGGAGTCTGTGCATGAGGATATTTCTACATAGCTAAGTTATTGCAAGGTAAGCACAGAGAGAAAGTACAGTTAATTAGTTCCTCCTGTATGATCTCATTTGTACACTGTTAAGAACTTTATGAAAGGTAGGAAATGGGACAGAGTAAAGCTTGGACCAGAAGCTCCATGTTTAAACTTAAAAAAACTGGCTTTACAGCTGTGCAGGGCTTGCTTTTGTTCTTTTCCTCCCCGTCTGGGTGAGGGCAGCCTACATTGTGTGTTTGTTTGCTTTCCTTTATATCTTGTTTTATTAATTTAGAACGCTAAAAGGTTGCCACAAAATAGTTTAAAAATGAAAAGTGGGATGATTTGCGGTGAAAATAATATTACTTGTGCCTTTGAGTTAAATTTCTTGGTTGAATCAAAATTCTCCTGCAGGATATGAACAAGAAACAAACAAACAAACAAAAAAATCCTTGGTTAAGTGCTGTGGTTGTACAGGGAGGAGAAAGGAGAATTACAGGGAGGTACTGGCTCATAACTCAAAATTCATTTTTTTCTTGGAGATTCTTCTGTTGGTAAAACAGTGGCCAAACTTCTGATCCAGATGGAGTCCTGACAGTAATTACTTGTACGTGTGCTACAGTCATCACTGCTGCTCTCTCAGCTATTCCTGAAGAGACTTGGGTGGTTTTGTGTTAGATATCCCTCCCTGCTCCCTCTGCTTTCTAGGCACAGCATAACAGTATTTTGTGGGAGTATTGATCTCTGCTGGCATTGATACTGCCTGTCTGGTGTCTCTCAGAACCCAGTAAAGTTGGGGTTTATTTTTGTATTTCTTTTGGAATTTTTTTTTCTTTTTCTTATTTTTAGTCTCCCCTGTAACTATCCAGAAGATGTAAAAAAAAATAAAGTGAATTAACTGATTTCACAGGAAAAAGCCCCGTGTGTTCTCATGTCTGTGTACCTCAGGTTGCATCTGGAAATTCCTCTTCTTCTCACAAGCACCTTTTGGTGAGAGGTGACTGTGCTGTGACCAGGTGGCAAAGTCCTGGCCTGGTGCTGGGTGTATTTTATGGGGAGCTGTGTGCCTGGAAGTTAAATACTGCACAGTTGTGTCACTTCTGTCCCTTTGTGAATGTGTCCCCAAGTATCTGTGCCATCTAAAAAGCCAAACAGAGCATCTGATAATCATGGTTCCGCAGCAATTATCAATATTTTTGGAGGACTTAGATCAGAGAACAAAGAACAAACTGGTGGTGGAGGTTCAAATATAACTTCTGGGATGCAGGACTGAGTCCAGATGGGACTGAGGACGTCAGCTGGATTTTCTGTAGGTGGGGGCTGCCCTGTGGTGAAATAGGGTGGTGACCTCATTGTGACGCCTTTCTCCTGCTCGTATCTGTTCAAGTTCACCTTTGAAACAAGTCACCAGTCTAAATTCTGTTGTGACAACCAGAGTGCAAGCAGCCTTTGTTAATCTGTGTTCCACAGGGATGCCAGGCGGCTCTTTCATGTCAAGAGTGACTGTTTAACAGCCTCCCTCTTACTTTGTCAAAATGTGGCACAGGTCAAATGCAGCAAAGTTAATAAGTAGTTGAGCAGCTGAGGAGACCCGAGCAAGTGCCCATGTGACAAGTGTGACAAGTGTTTCAGATGCCCTCCATGCCCAGTGTTACCAGCAGAGCTTGTCCCATGGAGAGAGTACCAAGATCTTGCTTGGGACTGCATGGGTGAGCATTTGGGCCAGGAGCTGCTAATGCTCTGGAACTCTGTCTCAAAGGTGGGGATGTAGCAGTGCAAGCCAGAGAAAGTGACAGAAAAGCAGTAGTTGGGAAAAGAAGAAATTCCAGAAACCCCTTCCCTTCCCTTCCCTTCCCTTCCCTTC
>VZTB01005271.1:1459588-1555448 GCA_013397245.1 Thryothorus ludovicianus | reverse complement strand
TCATTCATCAGGTAATATATTAAATTTTGAAGGCAACACTGCAATTAGAGAAGATTAACTTGTTGATGTTATATCTGCTTTCACGGTTGCTGTTCTGTCAAGCCTTGAGTTATGAAAGTAAAATGTAAAGGTGGGTCCATGACCTTGTATCCCAGGGAACATCTCGCTGAGCTCAGGTGAGGCTAAGGATTTTTCTCTGGGCTGGAGTGAAGAAAAGCAGATTCTGGCAGCCTCTGTCTCTACAAGTCTTAATGACAGTTGTGGACTCACCCCAAAATACCCTACACAGTGCCCAGGACCACCTGGCATGTTGTATTAGCTTTTTAGATAGAAAGGTAAAATTTGGAGTTTTAAACGTGATTTTTTTTTCCTCAACAAGGTTATTGCCAGACACTGCTAATCAGCTCTACTTCTTTCCAAAAGAGAAATGTATTTGCAGTTTCTGGAGTGATGATAACTGTTACAGAACTAACTTCCTCGGGAGGAGCTGCTTCCCACCATTCACTGGAAAGCAATTGCCAATTGTTGCAAGCTCCAGTGAGAGCACCTACCCTGAGATCAGCAAAGTTTCACTAATATGAGAGTCTGACACAAATAATACCGTATTTGAGCTCACTGCCTTGCTAACATGGATACTGCACTGCCTTTCCAAACCTGCTGCTGTGTACCACACAAGGGCTTTTACCATAAATAGGTAAATGGTTGGCCAGTAAAAGCACGTTGAGAAAGGAGATTTTTATTTTATTGACTTCCCCCAAATGGCTGTTCTGAGCCATTTGGGAAGAATCCACAGGTATTTGAAGTTTAGGCCCCAGATATTCTTCATCAGCCAGTATAAATATCTGCAGTCACGTGGAAAGGGAGTGTGTGGTGGATCTCTCCCTAGCTGAGTGTCTGTGATGAGGCAATATTACGAAGTTTATTCCACAGAGAAGTGCTTTTATTTATTTTCTAGAAGCTCTCTGCTGACGTGAAGTGCTTTGCCTGGTGGCAGCAGACCTGTGGTGGTAAGAGACCTTGCAGGGGAATATCCAGAGAAAGACAGCTCAATTTATCTGGCTCTCTCACTGTCTTTCACTGAGCTGAGAAATTGGCATCTGTATTATTTACTTTCAGTGCCAGCACTGGCTGCCAGGAACTGCTGCCTCTCTGGGTAGGGCTCTCTGATGAGTGGAAAACCAAAGGAGCACAGAAGAGCTGTTAATTACTGCAGATAGACAAATCAGCTTCTGAAGGGCCACCCATGGCCTGGGCACACCAGTAGAATGTGCTTGGGCAGCGAGTGCTTCACTGGGTCTGACCTGATCTAGGTACACAAGCAAACCTTTTGGGCTTTTTTGATGCAGTGGTTTTATGTGTCTGATTGTGCCACCCACCTACAAGAATGGCCAGGAGAAGATAAAAGGGAACTAACTAGTGGAGTTCTCCAGTGCTCAGTATTGCAGCCAGGTCTCTTCAGTATTTTTATCCATCATCTGGGTGAGGGAATCAAGTACACCCTCAGTAAATTGGACAGGTGGTGGTCAGTCTCCCAATTAACAAGTGATAGGACAGGAGGAAATGGCCTCAAGTTGTGTCAGGGGCGGTTTGGGTTTGAAACTAGGAAAGATTTTTTTGACTGGGAGAGTTGTCAAGAAGCAGATTGCTCAGGGAAATGGTGGAGCCATCATTCCTGGAGGGATTGAAATGATGTGCTGATGTGGCACCTGAGGACGTGNAACTGCTGCCTCTCTGGGTAGGGCTCTCTGATGAGTGGAAAACCAAAGGAGCACAGAAGAGCTGTTAATTACTGCAGATAGACAAATCAGCTTCTGAAGGGCCACCCATGGCCTGGGCACATCAGTAGAGTGTGCTTGGGCAGCGAGTACATCACTGGGTCTGACCTGATCTGGGTACACAGGCAAACCTTTTGGGTTTTTTTGATGCAGTGGTGTATGTGTCTGATCGTGCCACCCACCTACAAGAATGGCCAGGAGAGGATTAAAGGGAACTAACTAGTGGAGTTCTCCAGTGCTCAGTATTGCAGCCAGGTCTCTTCAGTATTTTTATCCATCATCTGGGTGGGGGAATCAAGTACACCCTCAGTAAATTGGACAGGTGGTGGTCAGTCTCCCAATTAACAAGTGATAGGACAGGAGGAAATGGCCTCAAGTTGTGTCAGGGGCGGTTTGGGTTTGAAACTAGGAAAGATTTTTTTGACTGGGAGAGTTGTCAAGAGTTGTCAAGCAGCAGATTGCTCAGGGAGATGGTGGAGCCATCATTCCTGGAGGGATTGAAATGATGTGCTCATGTGGCACCTGAGGACGTGGCTTAGTGGTGGCATTGGCAGTGCTGGGTTAATGGGTTTACTCAATGATCTTGGAGGTCTTTGCCAACCTGAATGATTCTATGATTCTGTCTTCTGAGAACTCTGGGAACCTTTTCCTGGAAATAGGAACAAAAAGTTTGTTTTCTGTGTGTGCTGGACTATAGATGTATTCATAGTCTTTTCAGCACTGTCTGAAGTTTCAGCTTTTGAGAGAGTGAGAGCGGTAAAGAGAACGGGCTTGATGTGAATGCTGCAATGTGGTGTGGCATTCTGACATTCTCATAGAATGGTTTTTGATAAAAGTCCAGGCTGATGAAGGTCATAACCTGCGTAATAGATCTCCCAGCAAACTCCTGTCCTGGGTCTGTTCAACTCCTCAGTCAGCTCCATTCCAAACACTGCAGTGCTCCCAGTCCTGTCCCCTCCTCCTGCTCTGCTCCATGTCACACACCATTAACCACTTCAGGGCAGCTGGAGATGAATTTGGCCATTGCACTGTGTGCCCACGTCTAGGGAAGGTTCTTGGATTGGCGCAAAGATTATCCATAAACAAGTTACTGGTGCTTCTGTTTTGGTGTGTGGATTATGTTTGACTCCAGCAAATGCTGGTGTGAATAATCTGCAAAGCACCAAGCAAGGAGTAGGGAAGATTGAAGGGCAGGAACAGACATGCATGTGTTCTCTGCAGTTGCCAAAGATGTAATTTGCTGAAGTTTATCAGGAAATTTGGGGATTGTAACTTCTGTTGGTCATTAAAAGAAAGTGTTTTACAATAAGGCATGTTTTCCAGCAAATGTAATGATAAAGTACATTTGCTGTGGGAGAAAAAATACTTCATGATAGTTGGGAGCATACTGAGTTGAGTCCTTTGAAGTACAACAAATTGTCATGACATGTCATTACAAAATCAGATTTATTTAATAGTTTATTTTCACATAACTCTCCAGTGGTGATTTTGGTAAGCTATACTTTGTACGCTTCTGGTTCAAAAGAATGTCCATATTTATGCCATTTCCACTCACTTTTATCCAGTTCTGAACATTGACTCTGGATGAAGTATAGTAGAAATAAATGTGGGGAAGAATTAATCACTGTTTCCCACACACCTGGGGTGTGTGGCCTTTATTGTGACGTGTTTTACCAGTACAGGAGCTGGGTGGAGGCTATAATCATTTTACTGTTTGGTGTGGAACTTGAACATCTAGTAATTTCTAACAATATTTGACTAAGAGTAATCTGTTCTTTTATGACTGCAAGGATGCAAATCATGAAGAAGATCCTTTCTTATTTCGGAATCCTTTGTGTACATATATTTGTGCATATATATATAGATGTGAGTATATGTATGCATGAGTACTTGGCCTGTGTAAATAGGGGAGAAAATTGCTTGCTGAGGTCTAATCTCATATTCTTGGTGTAAATATTCTCGTATGCTCTATTCCCTCATTGTTTTTCTAACAGCTGCCATCCTCTGAAAAGAGAGCACTGGAGCATGAAGGGAGATGGGAGGAGGGGGGATCTCCCATGCTGTGTGCAAATGTACCATAATTGTTTATGCTCATTTTTGGTTGGGTTGTGAACGCAAATCTTGTAACTCTTCACATCTGTTTTGGGCATTTTCATCCAAGGATGTGACAAAACTTTAATGAATAGCTCCTTTTACAGTTAAGTTTTAATGGCCTGGTTTAATTGAGGGGAAACTGATCCTCTGGAAGATAAGCGCTGAAAGCACGGGCTGGTTGGGTGACTGCAGTGTTGGATCACTGGCTTAAGATCCTTAGGAGTTGTTTTCAGAGGAGCCACTGTGCCGGGGATTTCAGCAGTCTGTGTCCGAGGTGGCTGGGTCCTGTTGGCTGAAGTGAGCGTGACTGTCTCCTCACCAAGAAGTAGTGGGAAATTCCAAAAGTATTTGACTGCAAGAAACTTGGTCATATCTCAAGCATTTGATAGATCTGAGTGGAACAAGGCTCTGTGCAAATGAATCTTTTGCTTTCCTTTTTGACTCTTTAGTCTTTGTTTTACAAGGTTGAATGAACAAGGTACTCAGTTTAACTGGCTATTACCATGAGGTAGCTTCCTTGTTCTTCTCTACTTCTCTTTTATCCTCCCTTTATTCTTTTATGGGCTGAAAGTTAGTTTTTCTCACCAAAGCTGATTTAGGAGTTTTGATGAGGTTTTGGTTAATTGCAAGCCTTAGAAATCTGATATTCTGAAATGTCTAATCTGTCATATTTGTTGCTCATTTGATTGTTCTTTATCAACGTCTTACTGTTCCTACTGGGATTTTTGACACACAGAATTTGAGCTCGTTTATCTTTTGCACAGAAAAGTAAACATTTTGCTAGAGGCTGACAGCAAGGACAACAACACTGATCTCCAATCAACAACTTTTACCACAGGTTGGGCAGGAAGCAACACCCATGCTGTGCATTCACTGCCTGGCCCTCAGAGCAGGCACGTGGGTGTTTCCAATCACACAGCAATCGATTTTTGTTAGAGGCAGCAGCTGGGCATGAGTGGGAACCCTGAGATGTCTCTTCCTCCTGGTCCAAGTCTCTCTGCCTTTCTTTGCTCACTGGCAGTGCTGACCTTCAGATCATTTCTCTCATCTTGGCGCTGACCTCTTGGGACAGCAGCGATTCATAACACGAGCATCCCAAAAATGTAGAGCTGGATGGGAAAGTGTATCACCCATGTCTCAGGCCTGAATCTTTGCAGGGAGGATTGGTCATTTCTTAGGGGATCAGTGGGATTTGATGGCTCACCTGCCCATTCTGTTCCATGCACACTGCAGTGCCTGTTTTCATAGGTGAAGTGAAAGACTCCTTCTTGGTGAGTCTTCTCTTTAGGTTTCTATTTATTTATTTAATTTATCTTTTCTCTGGTGCTCCTCTCTGCAGGTACTTCATACTTTTAAAAACAGAAGCAAACATGCTGTGTTAGCTGCAGCAGATAAAGCAACTGTGTAAATATACAAAGATCACACTTTGGAGCCCCTTTGTTGGAACAGCCACTTTATGAGGGATTCCACTGTTCCTCAGCAACCAGCTTTGGTGCAGGAGTTCGGCTTTTCAGTTCTGTATATGAGCTCACCTTTTCCTTTCTGGCTCAGCTGGAGGAGAAAATGTGTCTGTCGTCTGATTTTTTTTTTTTTTGCTCCTTTCTCAGATAAAATGATTTCTTTGGGATAACCTTATCATTGGCTGATACTTGTAGTTCAGAACTGGATAAAAGGGAAGTGCCCATCTTTGTTGTGTTCACCACTGAACCTGCTAATTCAGGTGTGTGTGGGGATGGGTAGCTGGTTCCTCACTGCAGCTGTAGGCTCTCATGCTGGTGCTTCCCACTTTTGTAGTTTTGCCTTCTGGACCTGCCCTTTTGGTACACACTGAAGGTCTGGCAGAGACAGGAGTGAGGATTTGCATGAATATAAGAAGCCTTTTACTGGTATATCCTTTTCCTTGAGTTAAAATCAATGTTCAGGACATCAGGTAGCTTTCTTAAATTATGAATCAGGGTGTGACCACAGGATTCCTGCAGCCTTCCCTGATATCCTCCTGATGCTGTGCCTCTGTTCAGGTCATCCAGTTTCTGGTGCAAGTGGCAGCAGATCAATGTGTCCCTCTCCTTGCCATGCCCTGAGTCAAGAGGGAGGCACTGAGAGAGAGCCCTGGTTTGGCTGTGTGTGAAGCAGGGTGCCACCTTTATTGCCTGCTGGCTCCTGGGACCAAGCCACAGCAGGCTCCAGCACTCAGGGGAGCTGCTGGGACAGCAGAGACTTCTTGATGTTGGAGCTCCTCAGAGGAGCTGGGCTTGCGTGGTGCTTTGGGCAGCCTGGTGCCCTTTCATCTCCTCCACAAGGAATGTGGAAGTGCACCACAGTCACACACATGATAATGTGTGGGTTACCCTTGTTTGCAAGAGCTGCACATTTTTTGTTGTTCTTTCTCATATAAATACTAGCAGATGTAACCAGCGGTCTCCGTCAAAGATTGGCATCAGGAGAGGAGCCTCTGCGTTTAAAACACATCTAAATACATAAATTCAAATAAACATTTTAACAAGAGGCAGGCCATAAACAGTCTTAGGAGAGTGCTCTGTCCTTTAAAGACTGAGCTTTTTTATTTTCCCCTTTTTATTCTCTGGCAGATGCCAAACACACAAAAGGAGGATTTCAGTGGTGGCATGTGGAGCTGGTGTATATGACTGCTTCTCAAACGGGTTCTTTTTCATTTCCCCAGTGCCAGCCCTTTGGGGAAAACCTTGTTCTGCCACTTTCATTTTAGTTTAATGTTCTTTAGAGTTTAGTGTTGTTGAAATAGGGAGCAAAAAAGAGTGCTGTGCAGTCTTAGTTGCAGAACTTTTTGTGGGACAGTCATTACAAAGTTACCAGTAGGTGAGAGTGAGGGACTATTTATGTACTTAGAGATATCTGAGGCATACACAGGCTGACAGACACAGCAACCTCTAGCAGACCTGAGCCTTCTGCTAAGGCCACTGTATCCTGTTGTGTCCCAAATGGCGTCTGGGCTCTTGGGGGCAGAACATTTTGGGAAGAGCTCTTGGGGACCTGTGGGCAAGCCATTTTTTAACCTTCTTAGTGATTTGCTCTGTAAGAAGAGATGATTTGTTTCATGCCTTAGTTTTCCTGAAAAAAGAATGAGGATGATACCATAACCCATTAGAGCTGCTACCAGGAACGTTTATGTGGATCAGAAGCAAAACAGGCCTTTTCAGTTTCTTCTAGATTTATATACTCTTTGTCCTTCCAGGGAGGGGAAATTAGGTTTGATTTGATTGTTTAAAGTGGTTGGCAGGATTTGCACCTCGTTGCAAATCATAAAATAAATTCCCTTGTGGTTATGTTGCTGCTTCTTACTTAAATGGTCTCTGCGGCCATTTAACCAATAAATTCCAGTAACAGCTGACATATTTGAGATAGAGGAGAAAAAAACAACCCTTAACATTTAGGGCTCTAACAGAGACTTTTATATTGCCTTTTCATTTTGAATATATCATCTTGATGCAGTTGGAGGTCATCCAGACTAGCATTAACCCTTTGGGTAGTGGGAAACATGATGCCATTACCTGTGTCCTTTTCCTACGTTTTCCTCACATTGCCAATCTGTAAAATGTCCCTTACTTCTCTTTTTCTCTGTGTAACAGACATGATAAAAGAGCTCTGGCTGGGTATTGCTTCACAGTTCGGTGTGTGTATTTGACCCAGTAAATTCAACCTACTGGAGTGAATAATTTCTGAGAGGATTCACTGAGTTTTACTTACCTTCTTTGTGTTTTAAATTGTTGTCTAGGATCATAGTTTGTACTATGCCTCAAGTACTACGACCAGCTTTACAAAAAGATAGTAACATCAGTTTCTGCTCCATTTGTTGTGTCCTGTCCTCCTGGAATCTGGGGAGCTGGGAGGGGAGGAACAGATGGGGAGACCATCTCTTGTGCAGAAGCGTGGGTGAAGGAACATTTGCCTCTGCGAGCGGCCGCATTCCTTGGCCACTTCCTGAACAGGAGCTGCCAGTCCCTGTCGTACCTCAAAGGAGCAACTCAATAAACACACCAGCTCCCTGTGTGCAAAGGTATGCAAGAAGGGGAGACCTCAGCCGAGCTGAATCAAACATCAGACCTCCCCAGCCACGCATGGCTGCCCTCATTCCTCTCCCCTCTTCCAGGAAACCACGGCTGCCTCTGTTTATCCGCACCCTCATCACACAGTCAGAAAGCCCTGGGCTTCAGTTTCCACTTCAAAGGCGGCGTTGGCTGCTGTGTTGGAGATGGAGCCTGATAATTTTGGTTGTGAGTGGCTGGTATGTTCCTCCGGCTGGAATTACCGCTGGCAGAGGTGCTCCGCAGGCGGCCTTGCCCAGTGAGGTCATCGGCGTGCAGCGAGGGCAGAGGGCTGGAAAAAAAGGTTTCCTTGCAGTGCTCTGCCCTTGTGGTGAGACCACCTCTAAGAGATCCCGTGCCAGTCATTTCTGGGATTCTCCACAGATGCTCTTTGAAGAGGTGCCAGCCGCTGCCAGCCGTGATGGTGGTTTTCGTGCTGTGTGTACTGGTAACTAAAATCAGGGGAACCTGTGGGATTTGGTTCTGTAAGGAGAGAAAGGGAGAAATGTGTATTTTGCATTACACTACACGCCACTGTAAAGCCAATAGATTGTGTGTATCTTTCAAGAGAAAGCATTTGGCCTGGTCTAACTAATACCTGCAACCATATTTTTACATTTACAGCCAGGTAGCACTGGAAGAAACCAACAGCTTGGGGTTTAGGTTTTGGGTGCTGTGTGCAGTGGCTTGTGCAATAGTATACCTACTCAGAGGATCTCCTGAAGTGTAACTGTGCTTGCTCATTCAGTGGTCAGAGTACAGGAAGTTCATGTTGGTGTGTGGGGTTGTGTTTTTTTTTTTTAAAGGTTTTGGTAAAGTAATAGATACATCATAGGAAATGACGTGGCTTCTAGCTAATCCCTGGATTTGTCCTCTGCTTTCTTCTAAAATGCAGCATTTACTTTAAAAAGCTGTTACACAGCTATATAAACCAAAGTGCAAATGTATGTCTTATATTTTGGAATCAAACCCACCCTGTCTTATTTTGAACCTTTGAGAAAAGCGATGTAGAATTTTAATTACACTTTCCAGCCATGTAAATTGCAGAGTTAATTGTGTACATCAGCATTGTCTGACCTAGTTCTGCTACTGTGCCTTTCATCTGTGGATCTCCAAGGGCCTTGCAAAGAAAATTCCTTCATATGAGGAGATGGGGAACCTGGGACACAGAGAAACAAAGCAAATATCCAGCCTGACAGTGACTGAACCCCAAGGGGAAGCAAGGCTTTGAGTCTCAGTGGGCTGAGTAGTCCTTACCTTTTGTAGAAGTGCCCACCATTGCTGACTGCTTGCCTACCCTTGCTCTACACGCTGTGTAACTACATACTCATCCTTTTCTAGAAAATTTGTCTTTCATTTCTTATCCTAATTGAATGGAAATTGTGTGTAATTTCCTTCTAAGACCTTCAGATTTGGTTATAATTTGTAGATCTGGAGATTGCTGTTGCATGTAAGTTAGGTTTGTGTTTTCTGTTGGGTTTTATATTTCCTTTGATGCCTGTGACCCCCCATTTTCCCTAGGGCTGGCAGTAGGATAGTAGGGAAACAGAGTAGTCATGTTGCATTTCATTTTTTGGCCTTTTTTTTTCCTGAAATTGATTGGTGAAATAGTGAAGCTGATCTTTTCTCTGAAATTGAAATCAAAAGGTAGCTTTCTGACAGGGATCAGTGGCACTTGCACATTGCTCTGAAATGTACCTATTTTAGCCCTGATGAAAGATGTTTGCTTATCTGCTTTCCAGAATCTGATTTTTCTGTTTATCCACAGAGCTGGAGTATCAACAATACAGACTCCCACTGCTACACATCCCAGCCCTTGCTCACTGTGAGGTCAGAGGTGCTTCAACACTCCTGACCCAATTTTTCCTTTGGCCTTTTATTCTGATTTTGCTCGTGTCAGTCCATACCGAGCATGATTGTGCTAGACAGTGGTTTTTTACCAGGCTTTTTCATACAGAAGCAAATAGAAGGCTTTGCTTTCTATTTGCTGGGTTCTAAGATTTTAGAATAAAGAAATTAAGTGGGATAGACAGCGAGATTTTGAGGCTGAATGACGTTGCTTTCCTTCTGTTGGTTGATAACCAGCTGTCACTTTGCGAAGCCCCAGTGCTGTGTTCATAACAAGAGCTTGCAGATCAAGGGCAGGAGTGTGAATGCTGTCCCCTGGCCTAGGGGACGTGTTTCTTCGGAATTGGTCCACTTGATGTAATTCACAGTGATACATCCTGCATGCTCTTGATGTGTGAAGCACCCACATTGAGTATTGATGAGCACGTTGCTGCTTGGGATGTGCATCTTCTGTGATCCCGGGGTGTTGCCTGTGCTTTGTCAAAAGCTGACACCAGTACAGTTTATGGACTGATTGAGCTAAATGAACTATTAGCATTATTTCAACTAATTTGCATTTAAAACTGGTCAAAACAAGGGGTTCTGCTTGCTGGCATAAGTGGCCTTCAGGAATATTGCAGTAGTGGTGTGCAGGGTGTGTGAGCTGCCTGCCCTATGTTCAGGACCTTCTATCTGCACTTTGCTACCCTGGCTGTGCTGTGACAGCCTCCCAGGAGCCTTGGTGATTTATTAGGAAATATTCTCTTTGCTGGTAAGGAGGCAGTGTTAGCTGAGAAACTGAAGCTTGGTGGTGCCTGCAAGGATGTGGAAGTCACAGGCTGCGTGGTTGCTTTGTAAAACTGGCACGTAGTGCGAGCTTGTACCATACCACGTTGTGAGTGGTGCTGTCCTTGCTTTTGCCAAGTTAATTTAGGCAGTTTGAGAAAATAAGCTCAGCTGTTGCGTGCTACTTTGTGATAAGGCATCTTATGTGTGAGATGATTTTAGTTTGACAGATTCTTCAAGTTTGGGGCTGTGCCTTTTTTGCTGCTCTATGGAAAATGAAGTGAAGCAGCTAGTCCTGTGAGGCAGCAAATGGGTTTGGGTCATTCATTTTTTTTGTATTTGACATTCTTGGTTTCCTTTGGCCAAAAATAAAAGAAACTCTTTGATGACAGAAGGCAAATTCTGAGTCCAAGATATTTCAAAATGAGCTGAGCAAGAAATTCTGCAGGTGGACAATGATACATTACCAGGCCTAAGGAACAGCCTAAGGGAAGGTGTATGAAACCTAGAAACCCTCAAGAGCCTTAAAGGTCAAAGCAGCCTGTTTAAATCATCAGAATAGATTTCTGGAAGCTGGGGCAAAGTTGCTGGAAGGGCAGTAACATGTTTGTCAACTTAGGAGCTGATGAGCTCCTCTCCCTTGTCATGCAATTGAAGCAGTTCTGATTTTTCAGTTTTGACTGTTTGGAATGCCTGCCTGCCTCACCAGGACGAGTTCAGCTGCAGATGTGAGATTTCAGGAGCACTCTCAGTGCATTCAGGGCTTGCTGGAGTCCCTTGCTGAGCCCTGGCCGGGGAGCACACAGGGTCAGCCTTCATCTTCCCTGCATGGCTGGCCAAAACCAGGCTTTTAACACCAAACCTGCAGTCGAAGGCTTGCTCTCTGCAGACTTTCCTCTGCTTTCTCAGGGAATAAGGAGCAGAAAGTCCAGTTGCTGACGTCTTTGAGCTTCTGCTGAAGCAATTAGGGAGTGCTGGCGGCAGAGTTCAGCTCTCCCTGGCCGGGCCTTCCAGGCCGTGTGAGGGAGGAAGCTCTGGGGCTGGAAGTGGTTTCATAATCTTGGGTGGGAAGGCAGAGCACGTCACTGCGGACAAACGGCTCCGGCAGCGCCGATACCCAGCTGCAAATAAAGGCTCCCTCCACTCCTGGCTGCTTTGTAGGCCGAGGAGCTGATACTGCTGGAATGTGGGGAGTTGGTGGGTGTGTGGAAAGTGTGGGATTTCTCCCTGGAGGGGTTTGCCTCTGGGGCTGAGCGGTGGCCGGGGTCCCTGGCTGGTGTGGGGCTGGGCTGTGACGGATCTCTCCTCTCTGGGATGCTCTCTCTGGACAGTGGCTCCCTGGCACCTGAGCTTGCTGAGAAAGTCAAAAGATGAATGAACACAGTCAGCTGCTGTTAACAACCCAAAGACCCCAAAGAGGGTCTTTTGTCCCCAACCAGGGCGTCAACCATACAGGTGTCATCTGTTGTCCAGGCTGTCTGATATTCAGTGGATAATGAAAAAACTCATCTTGCCTTCAGGAGAAGATGGTTTGCAGCCATATATAGAAATTATCTGACTTCTTTTTTCATCCCCCTCAGCATAAGAATTGGGGAAAAGCGATTCTTTTTGATTATGTATTGTTATATGGTCTTTTTTTTGGTTATGTGTTCCTTATCTAAGCTTTTTTTCTTGGTAGTTTGGAGTCTCCAGCATATATGTGTTGTAAGAGCTTACAGTCCAGAAATCAGCATTATGCTGCCTGCTGTCATTGCTTTTGTGACAGCACAAAAAGCTGAGGAATAACATGAATGAAAGTCAGTGAATCAAAGTGGTGAAGACTAGATACTACTCCTAAGAATGATCTGTCACTTGTAAAAAAATAATTTTTCCCTCAGGCTGAAAAGGAGAAATAGATTTCAAAATTCAGAAAAAAAAGCTTTTATTTAACAAAAATAAAGCTACTGTTTAAGTGTTAGTTTTAAAATAGGAAGCAAAGCATGAAACCACAGGCAATTTGTGTGTGCACAGTGTTGCAAAAGACACAAAAGAGACTGCCAAGCACAGCAAACCCGAGCTTGGGGGGCGAGTGTTCAGAAAGGGTGCCCAGAAGTGCACAGCAAAATCTGAAAAGAATGCTGTGCCTTTCTCCTTGTTCTTTTTAAGCATGCAGAGAGTGGATGTTAAACTCCCCATGTGTGTATTTAAGGTCACTATCTCTAACTCACACCCTTGTGTACAGGCACATTCTGGTTAGAAGTGGAAGCATTTGCTGGAACACATTCAGAGAGCCCAGATCCTGACTGGGTGTTGCTTAAATTTCCATGCTGATTTTTAAATAGTTTCTCATCTGCACAAATTAAGTTCTGTCGTTACTTGTCTTTTGACATTGTAGACATCAAACTTCAAAGGCTTTCTTGACTGCCAGATAAAATATTGGCATCCTCTAATTTCTAATAGTTGCTAAAATGAAAGAGTGTTACAGGTTCTGAGCTGGAAGGATAAGTCTTGATCATGTTGGAATACAACTGGAATGAGAAATCTCATTTATTCTTTGAGAATAATTTACAAAGAATTTGAGTAGAGCAGGAAGACTTGAGTTTTCTGTTTTCAGAATTGAAATAGTTGGCTCATAATTGACAAAGGAGCCTGATTTTGCAGACACATAATTTGTTATTTAGCATTATAGAAATACATTGTGTTCACAAAAGGGGATTAAAACACCGAGAAAGAAACCATTTTCAATTCTGCTCCTTCTCACCATATGGTGGTATTACTCTTAGGTTTCTGTGAATGAGTTATGCACAAATTATGAAGTGCAGTGTTGTAGAGTGAGAGCACAAAAGACCTGCCATTATGTTTGCCAGATCAGTGCTTTCAGTTTTTCAGGGTTCTTGCCCTATTCAGAAATTTAAAGGCTTATATTTGTACAGTGGCTGTAGAAAGTTGTCCCAGATTCTCTTCTTCCTGTAGTAGAGATATTGTTGCACGTTGTTGATGAACTCTTGCCAGCATCTGAGAAGATGTAATTTCTGATCAGTCTCACTGGGTTTGCAAATTCACTGTTCTGTTTGCTGGAGATTTTGTTAGAAAGAAAAAGAACAACATAGCAATTTTTTTATTTGACTGGGGGAGTATGTGCTTTTTTCAGCCTCTGCTTTTACCATTTCTGATGGATGGTGGTAAACTCATCTCTAAATATTGTTTTAGATAAACAGTAGTGAAGGAAGATACTTGTGAAAACTGACAGGTTTATATAGTAAGGTTTCATATTTTGAGAACTGCAGAGCTTTGGTGAGAGCAGCAGAGTGACTGTGTCCCCTCAGCTGTGATTGCCATTAGCTTTGGGTCCCTGGTGCATTATACAGCGCTAATTAATACTAAAAATCAAACAAAACAAAAAACCCTGCAAAAAACCTTCCAAGAAAAGCCTGCAATATTTCCATAGGGTATTTCTAACAGTTTATAAATATAGATTTTAGGATGGAGCCAGTTTTGTCTCAGGCACTCCAGTGAATCTGGGTTCTAGGGAGAGAGCAGGACTCCTGTTAACACTGGGAGAGATGACTGCTGCTGCTGCTGTCTGCCAGTTCTGTAATTCCCATTTGAAATTCTGCTAAAACCCACTTGATGTCAACACTTTGAGATCCTTCATTCTCAAAGCTTTTTCTGTTAGAACCAAAACACGAGCATAGAGGAATCTGTGCCTGGGTGACACTGAATATTAGCATGATGTGCATAAGCCTGGCCAGATGAGCAGGTTAGATCAGAAGTGCAGTTTTTGCCTCATGAATGTCTGCTTTCTGGGCAGTGAGCTGTCTGGGTTTGGCTCTGGTGTCATGCTGAAATGCCAGGACTGGAATACAGTACAGAAACCAAGACATCTGATTTGAGTCTTAGCATTTGATTCACTGAGAGCTGGATGTTCCTGGGCTTGATTTGGTTGCTCATTGGAACTGGAGAAGCAAGGACTCGGATTTATAAAATTCTTTGGTTTCATGTATATTTTTAATGATATCCCTAGAGCATTTTGGGGCCATTGGGAAGAAAAAGGAAGAGATACAGGAGTGTGTACTTATTTTCCATAATGCAGTTGGACATGGCTGTACTACACTTACTCAGAGGGATGTCTTTTAGCCTCCTGAATTCTGTCTGTAGTCTGAATTCACACCTTTGCTGCTTTCCTTTGTGGAGAGCATTAGAATTGGTTATAGGTCAAGACAAAAGTGTCATAGAGCATCACCTGAATCACCTCCATCCTCAGCCTGGCTCAGTCTCAGCCTTCTTAAAAACGTGCTGATGGTTCAGCTGCTGATTTCTGCCTCCAGATAATGTCAGTCCATACTAATGAATGTCATTAATTGATTAAAATAGTTCACGAGATGGCTGAGCTTCCAAGGAATCCAAACTAAAAGTATAATGGCAGAGAAGCTGCTGATCATCTGTGTCTGACGGGGCTGGAGTAATTTCTGGGAATGGTCTGATAACTTGCATCCAAGATTCCTGTAGGACTGTCATTTTGAAGGCATTTTAATTAGATGTTGGGGAGACCAATTGTGTGATGTGGATTATTAGGGTGAAAAGTAAATTCCATAAAGCTTTGGCCACTGTGGGTTTTCTTTTTTTCCCTAGACCTGTGAGCTGCAGATGCTCAGAGCAGATTTGGATGCTGTAAAGAGGACCAGTAGCATCAAGGTTGTATTCATCCTGCAGCAGCTAGTGAAATGGATGATTTTGGGCACCAAAAGTGTCATCTTCAGCTCTTCTCATCCAACATTTTAATGGTCTGCCACGGCTATTTATGCTTTTGTAAGGTTGGACAGTTCTCATAAAGTGCCTTGTCAATAGCTCTGTTTGTTTGTCGTGGCAGTGTTGCAAGCCTGTGCTACTTCATTCTCAGCAAGGACAATACAGTTGCCATTCTTCTTTGTTCTAGCATGATTTTTTCCTGCTAGTAAAACTGAATGGGTGCAGCATTAGTCAGGGACCGTAGTTTTTAACGCCTGAGAAGAAACATTGTGATTGTCTAGTCTGACGTCTTCAAAACCTCATCCAGCAAGTTTGGCATTGACTTGTAATTTGCAGCTCACAAGCTTTTCATTCTGTTCATGAATGTGTGAAGGAATAAATGACAAGTTTAGGGGTTGAATCTCCGTTCTTTACTCGTGTGATAAAGGCTGTTGCAGCCACTGGTTGCTTGTCTCAAAATGTGTCTGCATTACCTGGGCTTCGAAATCAAGTGCACCAAGAGTTTTCCTAAAGACTTGTCCAAGGTGCCCTTCCTTACTGAAGGACAGAGTTTTGTTTCCCTTTCTTCACAGGAGTAAAACCTAGTGCAGCTTCTGAAATAACCAGTTTGAGTCTTCATGATGAAGCCTTTGTTCATGAAAGCACCAGGACTTGTATTCATCCTGAAGACAGTTTTCTCTCTGCAGTGTTGCTGACTCTTGTGTGCATCTGCAGCTGTATATTTAGAGCCGGATGTAATATTTCTAGAGACACTAACATACTTGATCTAGTGCTAGATTACTGCCAGGATTAGACATGAGGGCTGTGGTTTAAGAAGTGCTGTTAAAATTCAGTGGCATCTCCAGTGCATCTGCTGCCACCGAGGCACTGCTGCTGCATCGCTGCCTCTGGCAGAGGTCACAGCATCAGGCTGGAACGTTGTGTTTCCAGCTCTGTGCCACAACCTCACAAATGAACAACATACTGGAAAGAAATGGAAAAAAAATCAGTAAAATATTGATGAAAATAAAAGAATAGGGGGGCTGATGAGTAGGGATATCTTCCTTGTGGGCGGGCGTGTAGAGACAGTGAGCTTAGATGAGATAGAAAATGGGAGACAAGACAAGAATTATTCAGAAATTTATTGTTCTGGGACTGTGGTTTGTTCTGGCACTGGTGTTTGTGGCTGAGCTCGTAATGCTCTGATATGCACTAGATATGCTCACAGGCAGTTGCACCTTTGAAAATGAGACGTTCCTCCTTCATGCCTAATCCTTGCCTCACAGGAATGGCTCCAAATGCACAGTAAAGCCTTTGATCTGTGCTTCGAGAGTGGTACTGGCAGAAAATTATTAGGATTGGCTGCGGAGGTGTTAGGATGTGGGTCAAACTGAAACTTTCTATCACTACTTTGGATCTGAGTCTGACTTTGTTTTTTTTTCTCTCTGAAGATCAACGTTTGAGGGTAAGGTTCTGAACTTAAATCTGAAGCAGAGAAGCGTCTGTTCCTCAGTTGGTCTTTGAACTTTTGATTTGAATTTAGGGATCCAAAATGTTGAAAATGTTGGAGTATTTGGAAATAATCTGCTATGCTGTTTACAATGTTGAATTTGGTTTTGGTTTCTGTTTTATTCATTTCCAGTAAGACCTGGTAATTTGTTGCAAGAAAACAAGAACAGAATCTGATTTGATTTTCAAAGATCTATATTTTAAAATTATATATTTTTCAGAAACAGAAAGCAAAAAGGTCTTTCAACAGGATGCAGGTTAGAAGAGGAGAGAGGTTGCTTTATTTTGCAGGCTTTGTATTTCCTTCCCATTATTAATACTTCCCTAAAATGACTTGATAACATCTAGCTGAAGCTTGCTGAACACTTGGGCCTTTTTCAGAGATTAAACATGGATGCTGTGCCTTATTTTAGGAAGCTTTATATTTATTTGACCTGTTTCTTTGTCTCTGGGGAAATTAATAAACATCTCTATATTAAGCGTTCTTCTGTTAAAGGTATCTGGAAAGATGTACATAGGAAAATGATGCTAATAATTCTTGATTTTCAGCCCTTCATACTCATTCATACTCAGTTTGATTTGCTGGTAAGCCACATTTTTCAACATAATCGTGCCAAGAGTATCTTTTAGTGCTGTAGTAACATGTACCAAGGCAATTCCTTGGTCAGTGTTAAGATTGTGAGCTGTGAGCAATGGTGTCACACAGGGATGTGGTGGCATTTGTGGATTTTAATTACTTAGAGGAGGGCAGGAATGCTTACCCCTTTTTTCCATTCCTGCTTTGAGTAAATCTGATGCAAGCAGTAGTGGGCAAAACACAGGATGTGTGTTCAGGTGTAGAGTTCAAACATGTATCTAAATTAGAAGCCTTTGTATTCTGCTGAAACCAAAATGTCACCAAGGGGAAGCAACCCATGTTTTCATCAATGTTTAGAGTCCACATCCTAACACTCACTGGTGGCTGTAAGAAAGACTGTGATGGATGGAATTCAGATTTAACATTAAATGCTAATGTACTTCAGCAGTGTTGGCTTTCTGTTGGAAAATCTGTGGCAAATTTAACTTTGGGCAAACAGTTCACTCATGACATTCAGATTTCCTTGGTGGAAATTTTTTAGGCTAGTAGCAGTAAATTATCATTGAGGTCAAAGCCATGAACAAGTGCACTTTCTTTCCTGACTGGAAAACTCAGTCTTGCAAACTTTTGTTTGCAATATTTAAAGTTTTATAGAAATGAGCTATTTCCTTTAGAGATAATAAATAAATTAATACAGTAATCCTGATAGAAGACAAGGATGTTGCTACAGAATTAAGCACAGACCTGACAATATAATTGAGCTTGAAAACAAAACATTTATTGCCATAGCTGGGAGTGAAACTTGCAGCCATTGTGCTGACACAACCT
This sequence comes from Thryothorus ludovicianus, assembly GCA_013397245.1. Classification (NCBI taxonomy): domain Eukaryota; kingdom Metazoa; phylum Chordata; class Aves; order Passeriformes; family Certhiidae; genus Thryothorus; species Thryothorus ludovicianus. The sequence continues at coordinate 1,537,284 of VZTB01005271.1, read as the reverse complement.
TGTCTTGTTCAGCTTGTCTTAAAGGCTGGAGTTACTTTAAAACAGATTTTTGATATGAAACTGGAAGGTTTTATAACACCCATATCTAGTATGCAAAGATGCTGTTTTGGGAGGGTGTTTTTTCACTGAATGTGTAACTCTCAAGTGTCTAAGCCATCCCTGTGTTGATTGATCGTGTGCTACACAACTTTCCCTAACAGCATTGTGGCTTCTTTATGGTCTGGGAATAGAAGTAAGGCCGAGCAGACAGGCAGAGCAAATCCAGAAAGCTGATTTTTCCTGCAGCCTGGGAAGCACTTGCATTTCTTTTCACCTTCAGATGTGCATCACTAGCTGCTGGGTGTGTAAGTAACTGGGTTTTTCCAAAATAGCTTCCCCCAGAGATGCAGCTAGATGATCTGGGGTGTTGGGGGAGCCCCCGGCTCGTCTCTCGAGCAGCAGCAGGGAGGGCAGGTACATCTCTTTCCTTGCCCACGCGTGAGCCCTGTGTCAGAGCATGCAGAGGAAACAAGGGAGTGTGTCTTGTCGAGGGCTGAATCATCCTGTTGGAACAGAAAACGCTCTTGGAGGACTAAGGTGGCTGAGTTTTCCAAAACACACTGTGAGACGAGAGCAGTGCGTGATGCGTTAGCTCCTGATGAACAGGGCTTCTCTGGGGCCATCTCTTCAAAGCTGTGTGCCCTGGGATCCCTGGGGGAACTGTTGCAGTTCCTTGGAATTCTTCTCCAGCCTTTCAGGAGCCACCCAGATGAAAGGGTTTGCCAGTTTCACAGTGCCTAATTGTAGGGCTGCTCTCTGTTCTGCTTTTCAAAGTGTGTCTGTGGAGATGATGATAAGGACACCTTTCTTGAAAAAGTAACTTGCTAGGCTGTTAAATGTTTTATTGAAACAAAATATTTGCTAGTTGGGTATGCCAGTTTCATAGCGCTTAATTCTCTATGAGCACAATGCCTTTCTGATTTAACTAAATACTTAATTACTTTTTTTCTTAAACCAACAAGTCACTTTCCTTTGCACAGAATCCTTTCCACTGTGTCCTTTTGCATAGAAAGAGAGCTTACAAAGGTAATGCAGGTTCTAGCTGGTGTTCTGTGTCCTCTCCATTATGCATTTCCCAGTCAACTGATGCTTTTCACCAATATTTACTCTGATATTTCAGTGCAGTTGCTCTCTCCTTTTCCATTCCCTCACTGTCTCCCTTCCTCAGAGGTGTTGCACATACTTCAGTCAGCTCTGTTTAAATAGCAGCACTCCCTCCCAGTACAAACAGCCAGTCAGATGTTAAACAAAGAGGGAGACCAGCAGTGGAGGAGGTACAGGGTGGATCCAGGCCCTCCAGGAGGGAAGGAAAGGGCACTTTCTGTTCGTGTCATTCTGTAGTGCTGAGAGACACAGAATCGGGGAAATCACTGCTGCAGACATGAGAGATGAATCTCACTTAAAATTCAGTCAACCTGTCCAAGTTCCTGTAGACAGTAAGACAGGTCAGACAAAGCACTGTCACTTTAAGCACGTTTTCCCAGCTCCTGCTGTAGCAGAAGGTGATTCCAAATGGCTCTGACTCATCCCCAGGAGGTGCCTGTTGGTTTTTTTCCTAATAACAGTGTGAGTTTAGTGAGCCTGTCATTAGCAGGATATCTATAGCTTTTTTGAAGGCTCTGCTGCATGTCCTTCCTCTTCTCTATGTACAGCACAGAGCTGTGTTAATATTTTTCCTGGGAACTTAAGACCTGCTCGTATTTTCTCCAGAAACAATGGGATTAGAGCATTTCCTATAGGGAATTCAGAAGCTTAGTTGGGTTACTGCACTCTCTGTTCTGCACTTGTTCATCAAATTGAGATTGGATGTGGTTTCCTGGGAACTGCAGGGTTAAGGGTGCATTAAAAAGAAAAGGAAACATTTGTTAATGGGAATTGTTTGACTGTTAAAGTGTCTGAGGGATTCACTGTTCTGCAGGTAAAAGGCATGGACAGGATAAGTAATGGAGAATGCTTCTTAAAATGAAAAACAGAATGTATATTTTATTTATGCAATGTTTAATTTTGCAACAATTTATTTCTTGTAAATAAATTGTAGTAGGAAATGAGCTGATATGGGCATTGAGGAGGTGTTGAGAACTGTCAGTATTGCAGAGTCCATGATTCACATTCTCTATTTCTAATGGGACCTGAGATCCTGGGTAGCTCAGCTTCCTACGAATTCAGTAATTTACACTCGGATGACTTTTCAGGTTTGACTTAATCTTCCCAGGTGACCGAGGTGAATGTTTCTTCTCTCACAGCCTTCTGCCTTTTTGGTTTGTAAAACCCTAAAATTTTCCATGGGAGGAGCAGATCCTTGCGCAGCGGATGTGACCCTACTGATAACAAATGTGGTTTCCTTCTTCACCTTTCATTGACCTAACAGAGATAGTGAACAGCAGGCCTTTGGGGATCTGCAAACCAGAAGCAAAAACCACTGCAAGTGCAAGGATGATCTGCAATAGGATCATGCTCTTGCCATTACCTAAACCAGTTCTGAAAAACGCAGCTGCACAGAGGCCTCCTGTTCACAGGACACACCAATTTCCAGTTATACAACAGACTGATTATCCAGGTGCCACCTTTGTATTGGAAGCCAGCTGATGACCTTTCATTCCCAGCTCTCAGGGCTGCCCCTGCTTAAAGCAGTCATTAAAGGGGGGCATTTTAATCCAGCATACATTGTCTGCTTGGTCTGAAGTCCTTATATGTAACCCTCTCTCCTCTCTCGTTGAGCAGCACTTGATGCATCTCATGGAGTGTGATACAGCTGATTTGTTGAAAGAGAATTGATAATAGAGAGCAGCCTTGAACAAGGATGTGATTTTGTTTTCTGTTCAATCATTGTTGCTATAGTGACCTAAGATCTGTTTAGCACTCAGTAGGTATATCATATTCTGGGCAAAAGTTAGGGATTTTTCAATGTTCCTCTAACAACTGTCTTACAGAAGTAGGTGTGTGTATGATCTTTCTGCAATTCCCTGGTTCTCTTACTGCTGCTGTATTTTGGCTGATGGTGTCCCTTCTTTGCTGAAGTAATTTCAAGAAAGTTGGATAAATAATGTACCCATCTTGTCAAGGTTGGGGAGTATTTCTTCCCAAAGAATAGTTTCATGTACTGCAGTGATAAATGCAAAAATATGGAGAATAAGAACCCTGCTAAGGAATGGTCGTTCCTATGAATCAATGACCCAGTTTTGGAGGAGGAGGATGTTTTTGAAGCTGATTCACATGATTGGAGTCAGGAAGTCTGAGTTCTTCTCCCACATCTCTCAGGCTTCTCTTATTCCCTCAGGTGTGATCAAGAGCATGTGCAGCTCCAACCTTAACTGAGATTTTCTTCTCAGTTGGAAAGTGTGGGATAGTAATTCTACTCTTGGAGTTCTTTTCATTCCTTGGGGGGTGTTGCAGTCCTCAGTGCACGCTTGGGGAGTTGCTGCTCCAAGCAGAGATGCTTCACCTGGCAGGCCAGTGTCTGTGAAAGTCTCACTGTGTGTAGCACACTGTGTCAAACACAACTCCCTTCCACTCCTGATTTCTGGCCCGGGACCAATTCCTGCCCCTTGGCAGTGATCTGGCAGATTTGGCCACTGTCTTAGTGGCAGGCTGTGGTCAGTCTCCAGCTCTGCAGTGGGGCAGGTGCCCCTGGCAGCATCTTCTCATCCCTGGTAGCAGAGGTCTGACAGCAGGACACGAGGTTTCTTAGATAGGCTTGACCTTAGAGCTTCTTGGACACCAGCAAGGCAACCAATTGAACATCCAGGGCCATGGGAAGTCTCAGGAGGAATTCCCTTTGTCATGTTAAGCTGGCCAGAGAGAAAGGGTTGATTTCTTACAGGCTGCTTAGACAAGGTCATCTTGATAATGGGCCTCTTCAGAAAGTCTTCAAGACATGTCTTGTTTTACTCCCAGAAATTCAAATAAGCAAACCTTCAGAAGTGCTCCTTCAGCTGGGATTGACAGTAAAATGGAAGAATGTTCTTGTTTAAAAAAAAAAAAAATCTATATGAATTTCAGTTAAATAATACATTCTTCCTGCTTATTTGACTCTCCTGTCATGGTAGGTATTCCATTACATGACCTTATTTTCTCTTTTTCTTAATAATGAACTTCTGTGCTTTTAACTTGCTTCAGTTCTGAATTAATTTGAAGTTCTTCCCACTGCTGGTGTCTGCCGCACAGGTTTTACATATTTTAAGCTCGTATGTCCTAATGTTGAGACCAGTTTTTTCTTGTCAGCTCTTTGATGGACAGTTTTGGCCTGTCCCTTTACTAAAGCTGCACACAACTGATATTTCAGCCCCACTGCAGATTGGAAGGTTTTTTTTCTGTACAGTGTGGGGTAAGCTGTTTCTTACTGGCAGCTCTCATATTTTTATCAATTTCGTAAGGTTAATTAATGCAACAGCCTCCAGTCTTGGTTGTCTTAAATATTTAGAGGAAAGAAGGAAATTTATGCACATTTTTGCTGCTGAGCTAGATTTGATTTGAGCTTCTGTTGGATTTCTGAGTTAAGATTCCCAGCTGGTGTAAATCAGTGAAGTTCCACTGATTTATTTTGGATGACCAGCTCTGTGGAGGATCTGGTCTTCCTCAAATCTTGTCAGTGAACCTGAGCATAAGACAGTTGCTACTGTATTTTTGTGTAGAGAATGTGGATATATTTCTGCTTTTATCTGTATGTAGCTATAAAGAAAGACAGGTGTGTGTGTGTGTTTGTACATTTATACACACACAGACATGCATGCAGTCACCCACACCCAGAGAATTGTGCTGGAAAACTCCCTCCCTCTTTTTCCTGTCATCACTACTGAACTAATACACCCTCGACTTTCACTGACATGGAACCTCACTGAAGATTTGGGTCATAGTGTCCAAATTTGTTTCCATGTACCAAAAAATTTCAAACCCAGCCAACCAAAACCCTGCCCAAGCATTGATATCCATCTTGGAGATACTTAGGAACAATGCAACTCCAAACAGAAATAATTTAGGTTTTGCCCCATGGAGAGACCCCTTGGGTCCTTGGATTGAGCACCCATTTCACTACACAGAGCAGGGGGAATCTTTCCTTGTGGTCCAAAAAATACAAACCACAAAATGTGATTTATGTCTAAAACATAAAACCACCTACTTTACCTGGAGGAGTGAGGAATGGTGGTAATGGGCAGGCTGGGAAGTCTGTTGGATTAGATGAGGATGTTGTTCCAAGAAAGCTCAGAGATAGCTTTGTGTAGTTTTGGGGCAGAGTTGGGTGTCTCCCTGATGTTAGTCTTTTTGTCTGTTTTGTGTTCAGGTTAATCTCTGCGAGATTAACGTTGTCTCTCTCAAGTCATTATGACAAGTGAGCGTGGCAGTAAATTCTTCTGTGTCAAGAAAAAGACAAATTGTACTGTACTGCATATTGTGGCATAGTACTACTAATTGCTGAACTTGATAAATGTCTTCTGATAGGTTCTGTAGTTAATGAGCAAAGATGTTAATTGCCCTTATCTGAAATATCTGAATTTACAGCGACGTTCTCTGGAGCCATGGATGTCTTCTAACAGAGATTTATTTCAAATCAGCCATTGTTTTCAGCAGTTTCAGAGTCCATTACCCTTCAGTATCAGCTGAATAGTCTCCACCCCCATCAAAGTTTGGAGAGCAATCAGCTCTTCCTGTGTGTTATTTACCAGGTCTGAGTCTTAGTTATGGAAAACTTCTATGTGATAGAGAGTGCTCAGCCCTCTGGGCTCCAGCAGGAGCATGGCTCAGTCTTAAGAGCAGCCAAGAGAGAAAAAAGCACCTGAGAGGAGAAGAGAGAGGGTCTGGAATAGCCCCATTTCCCCCCCACCATCAGGAGTATTAAATTGGGAAAATCATTCTCCGTTGTTGTTGTGTTGGTGGGAGTTGTCAGTCTAAATATGTTTTAATGCAAATAACCGTCTCTATTTGTAGAATTCATCTTTCCTAGATGCTTTCTTTGGAAAATATGCATCTGAAGGTTTAGTGCATTATTATATGAGTAAGTGCATACAGGCCTCATATTAACAATGGACATCATGTTTATTCTTTCCCTTTTAGAATTTCCCATGGAAACAAGTGGGCAGATTTTTGCATTATTGAGTAGTTTGCCGCTGCTGACTTTTCCCAGAAACACAAGAGAAAACCAGGCTTACGCAGGAGCCTGCATGTTCTTCCAGTTTTGGGACCACTGGATTCCCCTAAGATTTGATTTGTAGTAGGTTTTGGTGTGTGCCTATTCTGGTGCAAAGTTTCAGAGCTGTATGAATAATAAATCTTCATGGAACTGAAAAAAGACCAAGTTCTCACTGAGGTTAAAACATACCTGATTTCCCAGTGGAGAAGTTGCATGTTTCATTAGGGGGCTAAAGGCTAATGGGAAGAGAAAAATGTTTCCTTGTGGGGTTTGTTGTAATAAATTGCATTTTCGTTTATGAATCTCTTACAGATTTTCAGAACATGTTCAACAGCAAACAGTCAGAAGTTCAAAGTGTAACTGTAAATCTGCAAGCTGACATATGTAGATTCTCTGGCCAAACTTTCTTAAGTTAGGATTAATTTTGTAGAGTGAGGTAGAAAAGCCCGTTGTCTTGCTTCGTTTCATAGATTTCAGACTTTGCCAGGAAATATAAATCTCCTTTCAAAAATGACAACTATAAAAATAAAGAGTTACTGTTTTCTTAAATAAAGGCATTTTCAACTGAACTTGACATCTTGCTGCTCAAAATGCTGTGGCTTTAGACTGTCTGATACCAATAATTAAACTGAGGTATTCAAGTCCTCAGCTCCCCCTTCCAAATGATATACTGCCCCTAAGTTATGTTAATGTACTGTTTTCTGTTTCATGTTAGAAATGGGGCTGAAGGAGCTCAAAAGTGATCTGGCAAAAGCTGGATGGGTTCCCTGATCTGCCTGACGCCACAGCCAGACAAATATTTGTACAGGCAGAGACAAAGTGAGTGGATGGAGGTGGGAATGCTGCCTAAGACTAGTATTGATGTCAGATGTTTTGTGGTAACCCGCTGAGGATCTGTCTCATTTTAGGTATTTTCAAACCTCTGAATCCACATTTCTGCCCTTGTGTGTTGTTCTAGTTTGACTTTTCCATGGAGGGTCATGGGGGTGAGGATGCAGCATCTGGGGTGGGTGCAAGTAAGACCAGCTGCAGCACGAGAACCTGCAGCATTTGCACTGCTTATTTATCAACCACAATGATTCACTGTGATTGACGTTCACATACCTGAATGTCAAAATAACCTGTGTTTTAAGAGAAACCAGTGACTCAGGCTGTGGTTTTTACCTCAGGCCATTTCCTGATAAATGGCTGAACTGTGCTTGGTCTTGAGAAAACACTGCTGAGGAACGTGGGCTCTGTCCTTGTATCTGTGTGTGTGGAGAGATTAGGGAATTAGGGATTTTGTGTGGAGCTGACCTTCCCCTTGTGAGTGCCCTGGTCTCTGTGAACTCTGGGAAGGCTCAGCTCTGATGACAGCTCTGTTTTGGGTGCTTCTTCAGGGCATTTCTGCCCATTTCTGTGGGGCATAGTCCTCAGTGCTGGACAGCACAAGTTCAAGGGGCTCTAAACAGTGATAAATCACTGTGCTTGAGTCTCAGTTGTGAAACAGAGGTGAAGCTGCCTGTAACTGGTGTTTTCAGAACTGAAAATATGTCAGTTCTTAGGAGATTCAGGTATTTTCATGAAAGCAGAAGCAATGCATGTGATGGTGCTTACAGGGGTTGAAGCAAATTTAGGCTACTCATTTTTTGAGTGTGTGTGTAGTAACTATGTGTAGTATGGCTTGAGAGGTGTGGGCATGGGATCATATGAATGCTGCATCAAGTACCTCACTGACTTTCATTTAAAGTGACTGACCATCTGCATAATTCCACTTCATGGCTTAGGTAGTCTTCCCATCCTTGGCAAACTGCAGAACTCTGCTCCTCCATTCTCAAGGAGAAGGACTGTCCTGTGAGGAGAGGTGTATGCCTGGGATGAAATCACTTGTGTATGGCTGCAGAGCTGTGGTTGAACTGGCTCAGTTGTCTTTAGTGCTGTTTAAATGGATGATTTAAGGTATAGGAGAAGCTTCTCTTGGGAACAGATTCTGTGAGAATTCCTCAAATCCTCTTTGAAGTTAATGGAGGGTATTAAGGACAGTCAGCACCTTCTTAAAAGAGAAATTTAAATTGCTTTGATTCATTTCATTTTATATTTGCATTAACTGGTTCTGGATTTCTCCCTTCTCCAGTCTTTCAGTGCATGTTTTTGATAACTTTGCCCCCTGAGCATACTAGATTTTATGTTGGCTGTTTTGATATTTTTCCCTGAGTGTTGTAATGCTGATTACCAAAGGATCTTGGGCCTTTGGCTTCCTGTGAGAACGAGATAATTACTCTCCAGTAGGCAACGCATGACGTACAGTATCAGCATTAAGCCACTGGGATTCCAGTCACTAGTGTAGAACAATATTGTGGGTAAATGAATAAGCAGAAGTTTATCATACTTCCTGCATAACAAGGTTTTCGTTAAAGAGACAGTGAAAATTGCTTTTCAGGGGTGGTGCAAAATGAGCACTGCTGAAAAAGATATTGAGGTTGAGTCCTGTGGCTCGCCGGGTTTTTCTTGCTGAAAAGACAGCAGAATTCTTGTGGCAGCAAAGGTGGGTGACAGGGCTGTCACTGCGTTTTTGGTGGATGACGTTCATGGGCTTGGAAACATGTATGAAGTGTGGAACTCCAAAGTACGGTTTCCAGATGCACCACCTACTTAACTTATGGAGGAAAGTTGTACCAATTAGAAGTAGAGATGTTCCAAATGCAATTTGCTTATTTCACACTCGCCCCCAGGAATCCTGTGTTGTGATTTTAGGAGTTGGCCCTGTTTGACCCTGAAATAGATGTGGTTTCTCCCTTGCCTTCGTTATTTCAAGACTGTCAGTTAAAAATAACTTATATATTGGGCACAGTGGGAGTGAGTTTGAGGAGTTGAAGTTATATGTAAATCAGTAATAGTGAGAAAATAATTCATAAATGTAATGAGCTCTGTTCACTTGAAAGACTTGGTCAAGTCTATGGTTTATCCATGAGGTGGAATTATTTTTGTATGAAAATAGCTTCTCTGCCACAGCAGTATGGATCAGTTCACTTATGCTGTAGCACAGCAAAGTAAATGATGTCTTTGGAGGACCTCTGTTAAATATTCAATTACTTTAAAAATTACTTGTATAAAGTACAGTGTATGTACACATACTCAATAGATACACAGCTATAGCACTGTGTATTTACTTAAAGACACAGTTTCATGTGTGCTTGCATAGATACATTTATATTTCATCTTACCTCAGAAATAATTGTACTCCTGTAATGCCTAAGAATTATGGGAATGCTAACAAGGAGTTTCATGTTTAAGTTCGTTTTCCTGCAACTAGTTTTTATTTTACATTAAATTGCAAAATTTATTTTTCTTTTTAAACTGGTCATGAGCACTCTTTGCAGGAAACCAGTACTTTCCTACAGGCCAAGATGATGATGTTGGTTGCTTTGCTTGAGTCTGAAACTTGAGGGCTGTATGTTTGGAGCCCCCAAGAACCACTGTGAAATGCAGGAGTCTGGATCTTGATGATGTGGCTGATCAAAATTGCAGCTGGGGAAAAGAACGAGGATGTGTGGAATAAAGCAGCCTTGCTGTAGGACAGTGCTGAATTGTCTGTGTGATTGAAATGCTGCTTCATGCATTGAGAGCAGGTGCATGGACACATCCCTTCACAGCTCAATTCAACCTGGGATTAGATTCTGTTCATTTTTGGGTCCAGGACATTTGTGTAATTCAGGCACCTTGGACTGGCCTGGTTTTGTTTTTGTGTGAGTGATCTTAACACTTGAACAAGTTGGAGGAAAGTGGCTGGATGTTCTCTCTCTCAAATGACTTGGGTAGGAATTTTGCTTTTCAAATTAGATTTTGCAGCTACTTTTAACACCAAGAGTAATTTTCGTAGTGCTATTCTGACTTTGAAATTACTTACAATGGCTAAGTAAACATTTTTTTTCCCTTCTCCTTTGTTTTCTTGCAGCCAACTGGGTACATGGAAAACTCCATTTCTTACAGTGCTATTGAAGATGTTCAACTGCTCTCCTGGGAGAATGCCCCTAAGTACTGTTTACAGCTCACAATCCCGGGGGGTACTGTCTTACTGCAGGTACAGTAAACATAAAAGTACAACTTTCTTACTGTGAATCTCCTTCAACTTCTTTTCCTGTGCATGAAATCTTAATTAGATGGACTCAGAAAAGGCAGAGAACTTGGTGCTGTCAAATTATCTAACTACCAGAAAATTTGCTCAGTGTGATAACTCTAAAACTCTTTGTGGTTTTTAACAGACAGAATGGAAATTTTAGGCCACAGTGATTAAATCTTGCTGAATTTGTGCAGCAAAGTAGTGCTCTGTATAAAGGCCTGGAATGATTGTATTTTTACATATAGTCCTATTCCAGCATATAAAGAGTTAAAAGTTTCATCCTTGAATTCATATAGGAAATCCAGAACTTGCACTGGAACTGACAGATACATATTTTTTAAAGATAACCTCCACTGAAATATTTCAGTATATTTGTACGGATGCCTATATATGCTGCTTCTCTGAAGTGTTGTTTTCAAAGAGAAGACAACTGTGTTTACATTATTCCAGATTTCTTCATCCACTTGTGAGGCTTTGTAGGCCCTCTTAGGTCACTGCAAGTTTTAATGACAGAAAAGCACTCCACAGCACTGAGCTTTGGAAATGCTCTGGAGTAAGTAGGAAAAGCTGCATGGCCCCCAAAGAGCTTTGAAAGGTCATAACTTAAAAATACTAAACTGGCTTCAACTTAACTCTTCCATGGTTCTGTCTCATGTTTCTCAACATTGTTTTGATAGTTTACCTGTTACCCTTTGGGATTTTACCTTTTCAGTTGATTATACAGCCATGACTATGGTGTGTATGTAGGGGAAGATAGGAAGCCATGGTTTCCTAACAAGCTAGATTGGGGTCCTTGTTATTATTGTTGAAAAGTTCCTTGCCTAATGCATTAATGGAATTAAATAGACATAACGTTCTCAAGTTAATTTATTAGACATAAATTTCTCAAGTTAGATGATTTTCTCGTGGTAATTTTGATTCTGATTTTTCCATGAATTTCCCTAGTGGTGCTAGCATTTATGTTTGTATCTGTTTCAACAGATGGAGGAGTTACACCTGCCTTTCCAAATTCTGTTTTCAAGTCTTTATTCTGTAGTTTATGGCAGCTGCCTTTTTTGGGTCTGCTTAGTGGGATACAAGATAAAGTTTGAACCCACAGCTTCCTGCTGAGTGGAAAGGAAATTGGTAGGGCAGGCAGCCTCTATTCTGGAGCAGCCTGACATTTGTCTCTTTACAAAAAAAAAAAAAAAAAGAAAAAAAAACAATAAACCTAACGCATGAATAATTATGTTTGTGAGACAGCAACATCTTAGCATGGATACTTGGATATTTTCTTCAAAAAAGCTTGGTGTCTTTATGTAACCTCATAGGAACTCATGAAGTGGAGTGAGCTGGGCTTCTGTTTATTGCTGCCTGGCTGAGCACTCTGGGTCAGATTACATTATAACTATGGGAATTTCAACATAATTCAAAATGCAAACTTTCAAAAATGTTTTTATTCTGACTTGGTCCTTGGTAGTATCTTGATTCATCAGATGTGGTCAGATTGGAGGGAGTGTAAAATTGGATTTCCCTTATACAGTTGTAATGTGTATTCACAAATCCAAAACAGTTCTCAAAGTTATGTTTAGTCTGCTGAAGAAATCAAGTTGAAAAAGCTGGATTTATGAAGTAGTTGAGTTCAGCAGAAATTCCCTAGTATGTGTAACAAGGAATAGAGGTATCCAAAAAACACTTGAACTGAGGAGCTGAGAAAGTAGCCCTTGCATAGTTCAGTTATTTCCAGATTTGCAAGAGACTTCGATACATCTCTGGGAAATGGTGACTTCTGTTTTTTATGAAATCATTCTGCCCTGCTACTCTGAGCAGCAGCATGCTCTGATGTGATGTGCAGCTCTAGTAGCAGGAAGTGTATGATAGTGGAACAAGTCAGACTAGTCCAAAACATTTTCCCAATACTGTTTCTTCTGAAGTGCATTTCTGGTGAAATCTGTATTTTAATTTTTTTTCCAAAGCCTTTAAACAAAGTGTCTGTTTGTGTGTGTATATATGTAAAAATGCCTAAATGAACTGTTTTGACTACCCCAAATTTATTTCATATTTCTGATTAATATAAATTTTATATTTTGATCTCTGCTTTTGCACATGCTGCATTGCAAATTCTTTAATACCATGGGATGTTATTGACATGATTTGACATAAAATGAAGCAGTTTGGTACTTATGAATCACAGGCTTTCCCAATTTTTCATTTTTGAGAAAAATTTAAGATTCCAATTTCTGCTTCACTGAAGGCAGTGTGGATTTATGAAAGGCTGGTCCTGCTTGACCAACCTGACCTCTTCCTGTGCCAAGGTGACCTCCTTAGTGGATGAGGGGAAAGCTGTGGAGGTTTAGATTGGCTATTAGGAAAAAATCCTTCCCCAAAAGTGTTCTCAGGGCACAGGCTGCCCAGGGAAGGGATTGAGTCACCATCTCTGGAAGTGTTTAAAGATGTAGATGTGGCCTCTGGGGACGTGGCTTAGTGATGAGCTTGGCAAGGCTGGGTTAGGCATTGGATTTGATCTTGGAGGTATTTTCTAACCTAAACAATTCTGTGTGAGATGCCACAGGAGAGCCCCTGTCCGTGTTCAAGTTTTCATCCCCTCTTGTCTGCTGTCACCAGGGTCTATTTCTGGCTTATTAGTGCACAGTAATGAGTCAGAGAGGGAAGAGTGCCATTACCTTTCCTTACATCATCCCAAAGCCCTCCCATGGCAGCACTGACCCATCCCAGCCTGGCTGAACACAGGAAATCTGACAGGCAGTGCTGGAGGTGCTGCAGCTCCTCTCAGGAAATCAGATCATGGTAGCAGGACGTGTCTACCTGGCTTTCAGAGCAGCAGACAGTTTAATCCGGGCTGAGTTCACATTTTAAAGTCATTTTCATGTGTGGAGCTCTTCCCACTCAGTGTTTGTTGAGTAAGCACAGCTACCTGGGTGTTTCACAGCCTGGCATTTGGGGATTCCCATTGTCCCATGTGGGAATCAGGGACAATCAGGTTTCTGGGGATCGTGGGCTGTCATTTCTGTCATTTTTCTAATCATACTGAGGGCTTGTGTTTTCTTTCCCCCTGCCAAATGATGTGATCCATGGTCCTTTTCATGAGCAGCAATCAAAATCTCATATTTTTTTCTTCCCTCCAGTTGGGATAGCAGGTGTGAAAGAAGGTGTTGCTGAAGCTGGGTCATAGGCCCCAAGCTCTTCAGGCCAGGAAATAGGAGCTAAATTTAGCTTTTGATGAAGTGTGAGCTCTTTAGTATCAGGAATAGCAGGGCCTCCTTGAGCTGGGCTAGCTTCTGCTCTTCTGCTTTCCCTCTGTAAAGCACAAGGTGTGATTATGGTGTTGTGTGGATGATAATGAGGAGGATGCTGCCCTTGATAGTGAAATAACTGAAAAAACCTTTTGAAAGAGATTGAAAAAACCTTACAGTATAATTTCATGAGCTGCTGAGCACCAAATGCAGGAAGAGTCCCAGGAAAAAGGCTTTGGTATTTCAGTCATGACAATACTGCCTTGTTTTCCTGTGGTGTCCTTTCTTTTAGCCTTAAAGCCACCACTTCCACCCCTGTTGCTCGTGTTGTTTTATTCATTTCTTGGCAATCGAGTGTAGTCAGAAGGAAAAACAAACAGAGCAGGAAGCCTTGACAGGCACAACAATCACACGTTCAGCTCGGTGCTTGACCACGCTGTTTGTGCCAGGGAGTCCCCAAGGTAAATGTTTCCACTGGGTTTTTGGTAATATTTTATTTTAGTCTCCTTGGAGAACCTGCCTTTTGTTTTTAAGTGCCAGTCCAGCCGGTGCTGCTGGTGTGGAGAGGTCATGCAAGGACCACAACCCAGCAGAGGCAGGGAATATTTTAAGGAGGAAAAGGGCATTTCTAACAATTCCCAGCAACTCTGTCTCTGTACCCTGGGTTAAGCCAGAGGAGTGGCAGCTTTCCCTTGCAGGTCTGCCCAAGTCAGAGGTGCAGCGCTGGGGTTTGCATCAGCAGTGTGAAGGTTTTGTGCAGCTGTGTGCGTGCCATGGAGCCTGGCTTCCTGCAGCCCTGGGACACGCCACTGTTGCTGTGGCTGATAATAAATGGGGACAGAGAAGCCTGTGCTGTTTCATGAGTCCCAGTAATGAATATCAGCTGGGAAAAAAAGCACAGCAAAACCCCCATCCTGCTGACCAGAAAGCAAGCGAAGGAGAGAAAGAATCACAGAGTAAACTCATGAAGAATCAAAGCCAAAACCTGGGTCATCAAATCCCTCTTATTGCCACATCTTTTCAGATGGCAAAATCCCCTGGAAGCACGTGTGTGAAGGACGCTGTTGCAAGGAAAAACTTGGGAACAGTTTGCTACATGGACAAGCCTGTTCTTGTATTCCTCTGACTAACACACATGCCAGTTGCAAGGGATGTCGTGGTGGTAATTTACTGTTAAAGCAGTGGCAGAGGTCTTCACCCTGATGTACAGAGTGCTCTGTTTCTTGCAGAGTTTCAGGTGTTCTGTTTCTCAGTAACATGCAGGTTCCTATTTAGTCTCCTCCTTGCCTGGGTGCAAATTATTGCAGGGGCTGTCACACTGGCATGAAGCAAGTGCTCAGTTTCCTATTTTTGTGAGCAAAAAGAAAAACCTGCCTTTAAAACATTCACTGCTTTTTTAATAATAAGCTGGTATTCCTACTCATTTAGTAAGAAATGAAGTAGTTGGGGTGCAGAGCAAATACTTCCTTTTTCAGCAGAGGTATAAAGTTACTCATGTTGACCAAAGCTTTGCCTATGCGAGCATTTAATCTCTTGCACATTTTTTCTCCTGTGAGCTGTCTTTTTAAAGCAGGAGGTTTTAATCTTATGAGTAATGTTTGTACTACAGCAGGTGGCTTTTCCTTTCTGACTGAACCTTTACACCCCAAAAATGAGAATATAAAATCCTTCAGAACACAATTCCAGGATCAGTTAATCTTAAAAAAAATACTACCAATAGTAGATGTTCTTAAAGTAGATATTCTTCTTCCTCATTGGAATAATAAATAAGCTACAAATAGTTTAATCTTCTTGTGCCTTTTAAGAGTTTTACTCCCACATTTTCCTGTTTTCTAAAGTATTTTTCTACTATGTTGTGTTTGTACAAAAGCAGTGTGAGGTGTTGGTTGTGCAGGAAGCTCAGTTGGACCATGTGCCACCCACTACCCTGTGAAAGCCACTACATTTGAGAACAAAATTATTTGCTGAATTGGGGCCTAAAAATACTAAACACACAAGGGGCCTAAACTGTTATTTTGCATAGGTCTTTGTACAGTTGTATTGAAGTACAATGAAGAACTATAAAATCTTCATTGTACTTCAGTCCTGTCTCATTTACTGTTTGTGAAAACAGCAGGTAAGACATTCCCAGCTGATTTTTTTTAAGTTGGAAAGGTAGCTGTCAAAAGAGTGGGGTAGAACTGGAGTCACTGCAAGGGCAAGGGCAAGGCTGAATGTTAAAAAAAACAAACTTTGCCTGTGTGGTCAGAATGCCTAAGGAAAGCCTGGTTTAAAGTCTTTTCTGTCTCATTCTCTCCTTTTTATTGTACCCTAGAGCTGAACAGATACAGTAAACTGTGCCCTTTAGCTGCAGTAAAAAACTGTAGGTGTCATTTCCCAGGAAGTGATGACTTCAGTGCAGAAAGCCTGGGTTCTGTCCATGCACTTCAGATAAAACTGTAAATGTCCGTGTGCAGCCCCATAAATGAATTGTGGTTCCCTCCACTGCTTTACCCGTTGGTGCTCATTGCTTAAATTTCAGAAATGTTACAGACAATGACCCGAGTGCTCGAGTAAGTCAGTGCCTGCAGAGTTGGCAGCTGGGCACCCACAAGAGCTTGGTGGCTCTTTTTTCATCCCTGTTCCTTTAATGCTGCCTGTGGAGCCTTCCCAGCGTAAGGCTGAAAACGAGGAAGGATGCAGTGCACGAGTGAGATCTTTGTTCCCAGATATCCAGCGTTTCCTGCAGTGGCTTTGCTGGGGTGGGGTGGCCGGAAGGGTGCCCTGGGAGGATTAGTCCCTGCACAGATGGGGAATGCTGCTGGCAGAGCTCCCTCAGGATGAGGGTGCTTGGGGTAAAGCATTCAGCCAGTGCTGAGCCTGGTGTGAGAGTGTGAAATGGCCACTGGCCTTCCGAGCTTCTCTTACACTGAGCCCTGATCACTGGGAGAAGTGTGGGGATTCTCTAAAGGTTTGGTTTTCTATTTTCTGTTCACTTTGTCTTGATTTTCCTGGGAAGTGCACTTGAATAACAGCCTGAGCTCTGGGTGTTTAGAGTGGTTTGATCCCTTCTCTACAATAACTAACCCCATGTGTGGGCAGTGCTTGGTCCCACACTTGGTACCCAGTCACTTTGCTAATTTTACTTTTAAAATTTTTAATTATTTTTTATTTGGCTGCCATAGAGTTGTACAAGTCTTTCCTTTGCCAGTTTTGGTTTTGTGTCTTGCAGCATTCATTTCTTTTCTCCCCCAGTATTTGAGGTCCACTGGTGCCTCCTCTCCATGTTGCTATTGTCCTCACTAATAGTTAGGGCTTCAGTCACTTCCACAATCTATCTGCACATAATATTCTCTATTTGCAGTGGTCTTACAATCTGTACTACTGACATCATTAAAATAGGAGAATAATTAACAGATCTCAGTTTGGGGCTTCAGCATTTGCTCTTACTTTCAGACCAGGGACTGAATTAAGTTGACATTTTATCTCTTTGAGTGAAGTACTTTTTTCCCTTAGAATAATTTTGATTTCATTGATTTAAATAGCAATGTCTTAGTTTGTGTAGTTCCTATAAACTCAGTCAGTGGAATTTTTTTAAGGATGTAGTGGATGTGTACCTTGCAGTATTATTGGTATAATTGCTTAGCATACTTGAAACCTACAAAAACCTTCAGTTTTACTTACTCTTTAAAGGACTTTGGTGCTAGAATTTGGAAAGGAGGTTTTTTGTTCTCCTGCATGAACCATTTGTGTCCTTAAAAAAGAAAAAAGATTCAATTTGAAATTAAATTTTTCAAAGAAGTCTGTTGAGGTTTCAGAGTGTTCTCTCCGGGCAAAGATAAGAAATATCTAACTATATTTCATTCATGTCTCTTTAATTATGTTAAAAACAGTCTTCTGCCTTTTGGTGGCAAATTGTTTTTGACCTTTTCATTGTATTAAAATACAGTATAAAGTGTTCTGAATTGAAGTTTAATTCTGTAACATACAGGTGAAAAATCTGTCTTGTGTTATAATGCTCACATATACATAAAATACTGTGAAAATAACAGAAAATCATTAGATATTGGCTGACTGAAATATCCTGAAGATCTGCACTCTAAATGTTTTTGCAATTTTTCATTGCATGCAAAGAGAAGAAAGGAGAAAACCAAGTTTTTTGTTTACATTTGTAGCAATTCCATCTTTGAATATGTCAGCATTCTTCTTGAAATTGAAGGTTTTTGATAAATTCTGTGGTCAGCCAAGATTATTTATATTTGTTCCTGCTTTATTGCCTTGACATCTACTGGAGGAGCAATTGATTCTCATTAAGATATAAATAATATGTAATACATATATAAAAGGATGTTACTCCGTTTAATTCAGAGCAATCAGTCCAAATTTGTCACTGAACCATCAGTAGCTGACCTTGAGAATTAAGCACATTTTTGGTAACCATATAGCATTTTTACTTCTGGTATTCCTGATATTATCAGTGAACTAAATGAGTGTTGGGAGATTAAATACATTCTATAGTGTGGATTTTGAATACTTAACTGAAAAAGTGTTGGGGTCTGAAATTTGATAAGTGATGCAAGAAGTATGTGCTTTTTGACTGGCAAAGAACCTCACTTTTTTTTTTTTTAAACATGGATTTATAGGCTAACCTGTAGTTTTCACTGTTTTTGTAAAACATTTTGAAACATGAGTAAAAATTGCCCACTGACAGCCTTAAGGTGGAGCTGGAAAAGCCAAAGGGCATCTCTACCCACTCAAATATTTCAGACTTATGTCACCTTGTTAAGGCATGCATATTTACGTCACTGTGCACTCTTATATTTTTTGATACCAAGCCTTTTGACCTTTGGGAGTGTTGAACTATTCCTTCATTGGCTACGACCTGGCTTCACACTGGGAATTTCTGGCAGCTGTGCTTAATACAGGCAGAAATGGGTGATGGCTGGGAGTGATTATTGCAACATTGATCCATTGCTGCAAACAGTCTGTGCTTGTATCTGCACGTCTGTGTGTGCTGTGCTTTTCACTGCTTTAATATCACTGGAAGAGCTGAGACATTATTTGAATTGCTTTGGGGCCAGCTGAGGAGCAGGGCAAGAAAAGAAACCAGAGTGTGGAAAAAACCCACCCCTCCTATTAAAATGTCAGCCCATCTTCCTACTCTGCTTTCAGTGATTAATGGCAGAGGCAAATGCCCCACGGGCATTAAAGGTCTGACCCACACCTGACTGAATTCATGGAGGATTTTTCAGTGACTTTGGTCTGGACAGCATTTCATAGGAGCTTAATATTTTGTAAGATTTTGGTTCAGTATTTTATAATGGAGCAAGGTCTTTGTGTCACTGCTTTCTGTGAAAATAAACTGGTTATTATATAAAGTACCTGAGTGACCTGAAGCACTGGTAGAAAGTAATGATTCTGTCTAACCTTTCTTTGTTGCAGGCTGCAAACAGTTACCTGAGGGATCAGTGGTTCCATTCTTTGCAGTGGAAGGTGAGTTCTGTACTTCATTCTTTGCCTCCAAGAGTACTTTTTAGAATTCCCTGTTTGTTCATTGTCAAAGCCCTGAATGGATAAAGTCTTTTCTTGCAGAAACTCTAAATCAGAACATGTCTGCAGTTCTAATGTGTCTGTGTCATGGGTGAAGTGGACAAATTAGCTTGTTACACAGCCCAGCTTTACCAACATGGGACTGGCTTCAAAAAGCAGACAGGCAGTTAATTCACATTTAAACAGAACAGAGATTGGATGGTTTTAGTTTTGTACTGTGTAGTATGCTACAGTGAGTACACCTCATCATATCCTCTGGACTCTTAGGATATTTTGACGTTTTTTATTTGGTTGGTTTTTGTTTTTCTGAGAAGCTAGGGAGAAAGAAGAGTGTCTTTTAGAGTTGTTTACTGTATGTGTTAACATCAATCACTTGTGCATCAGTCTGTGTTTATACTTTAGAGTGATTTGGAATTAAAGGCAGTTTCCATTTCAGAGACCTCAAGCCCTTTCTCATTTTCAGTGGGAACAATGGACTGATTGCCCTAAGTAGGGAAAATGGATCACAGTGACAACATTGTCTCTCAAAAGCAGCACATTCCTCATCAAAAACCGTAGCTGCTGACCTTTGGGTGGAATCTGTGTGGATCTTTGATGCAGTTGGAAACAAGTTTGGGCCAGATGCTGAATATGGTTGTCCTCCCTTGCCTTGCAGTGGGAAACTCAAGCAGTAGCTTTTCAGCTCAGGACTTGTCTTCAGCAGGGTTTCAGTGGAGTCAGCCAAGCTGGCTGTGCAGCTTATCAAGATTTCAGCCTGCTGACAGCAACCACATGGAAAAATATACGGAAGTCCCTCCCACCAAACTGGTTTTGTTGTAGGTGTTTTTGATAGTTGCACAATAGTTGTGTGGCAAAACTACAGTCTTGCTATGCCTTGTGTAGCCATCAGCATCTGGCAGAATCATGTTCTGAGCAGTTCCAGGTTCTTATCAGCAAAAGCCAAGTGTTGAGATCTCCTTTCCCAGACCTCTGGCATATTCTCCAGCCTGTTGCCCTGATTGCCCAAAGAGAGTGGGGCAGTAGTGCTGATAGCAGCAGGCTGGGTTGTGGTGTAGCACTTTATTTTGGCCTCTTGACAGTGTCATTAACACAATACCCAGCCAGCCTTGATGTCTTTGTGACTCCTGAGGATAACAAAGTGCTTGAAGCATGCAGAGGCAGAATCTCCATGTGGCCATTATTTTCTCTCCTGCTTTGGCAGGCAGGGATGATCAGAGAAAGCATGGATAGAAGTGTTGATGGCATTTCTCTTTCCACCTCACCCCCAGTCAGGATGGTTGAGGTACCAGTGTGCTGGTGGCTCATGCCCACTTCATTCCTGCAGTGAGGAGAGAATTTTGGGGTTGGTGGGGCAGCTTTGGAAAACATGAAGTAAGATATGGTAAAAATGCAACATGGCCCTACCATTCAACACAACAAAGAAATCCTTAAAAAAAAAAAAAGGAAAAGAAAGAAAGCAAGCCAAGCTAGACAGAGTGACCTGGCTTGCTTACATACCTTTCAGTCATGGAGAAGGAGTTTTGCTCTGTGGGAGTTGTTTTTAAAGGAGTTTTTCTTAAACTTTCCAGTGCTTCTGACCCAAGCCTCTCATGCTGGGAAACTCTGAGTAATTTCACTTGGTGCAAAAAAAAATTTATTTCTGCTTCCCTGCTTCCCTCCCCACCCCCATTAAATTTGTTTCTGAAAAACAAGTGAAACATTATCTTGATTTGAAAGCCCTTCCCTTTACCAAGAATAGCAAATAGTGTTTTCCCATAAGAACAGTGACAGGCTTTAGTCACTGCCCAGGTACTTGGCACTAAGAAATTCCTCTTTGCTAAAGTGGAGGTAATTTGGGTTTTGTTGCTTAATAGTTCAGAGGAAGAGCATCTGGTAACCTTCTCTCTTTGGCAGGTTTAAGTGAGATCCCAACGGGCTGGAGAAGCAGGACAAGCTGTCCCTGTGGAAGGGAAGTGAGGGAGGAGAGCAGGTGTGTGTCTGCCTTAGTGAAGTTTATCACTTTACTGGCACTGTAGCCTATGGCTTTAAGAGCCAGGTGCCAGGGTTCATCTCACTCCATAATTTGTATGGTTTGATGATTAAACAGGTAGTGAGGGAACCCACAAAAAACAGGAAACCTATTCTTCTGGAATGGGCATTTACACAAAGCACCAGCTGGCAGAGAGATCCCCCCAGCTGTATTATAATTGGGTGGTTGTGCTGATGAATTATATATTTGTCCAGTGATCTTACAAATAAAAGGTCAAAACATTTCTGTGGGATGTAGAACACAGATGCAAACCAGTGCAGATACCTGTAACAGTCGTTCAGGGGAAAACCTTCAGCAGAGATGATCTTGGTGTTATTTGTGCTTGTGTGGTGGGAGCATTTAGGGAGCACAGCTGAATCCAGAGCCCCAGTGTACCTGGCACTAGATTTAGTTTTAATTTTCTCCTGCCCTGCCCAAACAGGGCTGGAGGAGTCCACTGTAAAGACAAGCAAACTGATACTCTGAGAATTTCCAGCAGTGGGGATTGCCTCCTCTTAAATTACAATTATGGGAGCAGATTCATATTCTGTCAGTGTCCTCCTGACTCTTTTTCCTGTGCTTGGAGCCTTGGGAGTTGGGTGCTGCATGTACCCTGAGCTACGTGGGAAATGGGTAGGAACAGTGAATAGCTGTGTCTCAAATATTTGGGGAAGCTCTTTAGGTTCAGGCACACACTTCAGTTTTGTAGGAAGGTGCTAAGGTCTGTGAGAGGGCTTTGATGTGGTGCAGTTTTAAGTTTTAGCGTGCTGTGAGAATTCAATTTGCCAACTGGCACCCTGGAAATTATTTTTGTTCTAGAGACAAACACGGAAATAAAAATCAAGAATAATTTCTTCCTGCAACTCAGAGAATAATAAAAGAGATGGTAGAGATTAACAAGAATAAAAGAGAACCAAACACATAATTATCCATGTTTTAGATCCAGCTCCAAGAGGTTTTATGTGTCATCCAGCTAACTAGCTGTCAAGGTGCTTACACAGCTTTTTAGTTGTGCCTTTTTCCTTGAGTACTGTGCTCATTGAAGTCAGCAGGGGTGTAGGGACAGCATGAGTATTCCTTATGTAGTCATCTTCCCTTTGGGTTTTCCATTTCAAACCCTCCCACTAAGGGTTACTCATAATTCCTCATTTAATCTGGATATCAGTGAGTATCACAACTCCTAAAGGATTATTGGCCACCTCAGCCTATTTTTAGAAATCCTGATTTGGATCAGGTTGTAGCTAAGCCAACCTATCTTTATCCAGAGAATAAACAGAACATGTTAGCAACTCTCCAGCTCCTCAAACATAAACCATTAATCCATTGTGTAAGGAAAGTTCCTCTCAGCCAGGGAGGTTGGATTGAAACCATGATACATAATCTTTGGTATGTGGAAGCTGATAAGTCATAAGAGTGTATCAGTAGAGATAACAACACTTTCTGTGGGTATGCGAAAGAAAATAACACGTGCAGTTCATTGCCCTCTCTGGATCCAGGGCAGGTGCAGTGGTAACCAACCACTTCTGTAGGGGATGGATACAGCTAAACGTGGCTTTGAGGGATACTGGGACTAATAATTCTGAGATATGTATAATATAAACAAATAAGTATTCTTGCTATTTTCCCAGCCAGCATCCATGTACTTTGTTGCTTGTTTATGTGTTGCTCTCTTTGGGCTAAAGACTTCGTGTGCATTTGTAGTGCTGAGCACAGAGAGGTCCATCCTCTGTAGAAAATGTGTAACCCCATTACACTGCATGCTAAAAGTATTAATCATTGAAAGGTACACTTGACTAATTTAGTACCATGTTGCATTTCACTTAGAAAGACATCAGTGAGTTTTTTTCCTCAGGAATCCTTAGAATTTCTCTTGTGGTGCAGAGTACAGGTATAGATTTACATTTTTTAGTGGGAATTCACCTAAGTTCATGCAGGACACGTTGCATTTTTCATCATGCTTGGTAGTAAGCCCTGAGCAGTGCCCTCATTGTGGGGTGAGTTGCTCGTGTTGTCTGTCAGCTGGGTGATGCAGAGCTCAAACACATCAGTTGACAGCCTTTGGGGGAATGTCCTGAGCTGACACAGGATGGGAAGAACAGACCCAAGTCTGCAGGAGAGCATGAAGCATGACTCAGACTGAGCTTTGTGTACCTCTGACCTGGATCTTCTAGAAAGGCTTTGCCTGTGCCTTGTCTTTCCCACTGATGCTTTTAACCAGTGCCCGTGTGTCCCCTGATGAGTGCTGCTGCTTGGGAAGGGAGTTTACACATCTCTTAGCAGGGACAGTGCAAATGTGTTAATTGTAGGATTGTTTAGGTTGGAAGGGACCTTTGAACATCATCTGGTCCTCTCTCCACCCATGCTCATGCAGTGCAGGGTTTACTTTGAGGTGGTAGGAGGTTGCTGAGAGCCTGTGAAGCCCCAGAGCAGGCCCATGAACTCAGCAGTGCTGAGCTGAGGGGAGCAGCCCCCTCCCCATCCTGCAGCCCAGCACAGGCACACACCCCTGACCCACTCACAGTACCCTTTGGTTTAAAATTCATTTTCAATCCACACTCCCATGTTTTGAATCCCGTGAACTGGGAAACTGGAACAATGTAGTCATTTGGGATTTGCAAACATTTTGCATTGAATGCTTAAACAAGCAATGTTGGCCTTGGTTCAAAAACTTTAATTTTGGATTAATACTTCCCTTGTTCTCATAGGGATTGTTCTATCTGTGTCTTCAGGAAACAGATACTTCCATGCACAAGCAGCCCTATTAATTGCAAAGGGATTGACTGTCAAATAAAGTCACACTTGACCTGAATGATGGTATGCTCTCTGATCTTTACTGTGACCAGGTTAGGAATTTCTTGTTCATTAGTATTGAATATTTTTTATGCAATAACCATGGATGAGTATCAGTTTTTGTATCAAATGGTGAATGTTCAGCGTGAGTTACTCTTCTTTGAAATTTAAAACTGCAAAGTACCAAGTTAAGAGCAACTGTTCTCAAAAGTGTGGTAAAGCCTTCCTTGTGCAAAGCACCTTTACGGCTTTGTCACCATGGTAATGATTAAAAATAGTGCTGATACAGGAGTGGGGGTTATCCAGAATTTAAATGATGACATTACAGAAATGTACAGCCTTAAATCTCAGTAAATCTTGCCTTAAAACTGTGAGATCTGGAAAAAAATCACATTGGATCTAGTTAAAAGGGCCAGTGTGTTTAGTGACCTAATTTATGATCTGAGAGAGGAAGGTTTGGTACCCTGTGACACTTCCATAGGCCTGTGCTCTACTGCATAGTGAAAATACTGTTTGAAGAGCTCAGCAGCTCTTTGGAGTGGTAGTTCTGGACTTCAGACCTCTCCTTGGTGGCTACCCAGCGCATAAAACTATAACTCTCTTGGGTATTTTTTTTTTGCTTTCTTTAGCTGAAACATGGAGGTATTTTTACAGAAGAGAGAAATTTTCATTTTCTTTTACTTTGAGATAAAACAATAAATAATTATGATACAATTAGGCCAACAATGGCTTTTTTTTTTTCTTTTTCCTTTTGTGTCTATGTGCAAGTCAATAATATAATGATGGGAACCAAAGCCATGGAATTAAGTTTTGCTTTTCAAAGCCTCAGGGCTTTGGGAGCATTGTGGGCTCTGATGACACACTAATTTTGGACAAGCAGATTTATTGCTTGGACAGATAAATGGCAGCACTCAAGTTTTTGGCTGGTGGTTGTACTCTTCCTCTGAAATGCTTGGGTACCAGTTGTGGGAGACCATGAAGAGGTTTTTGAGATATCCTGCCTTTCTCTGCATCATGATGCTGTTCTAGGGCAGGGGTTGTACTCTGTAGGGAAAAGAGATGGGATCCAAGGGGTGTGTAAATGGGTCTGTGCTGCCAAGGAGTGAGATTGGTACCAGTTTGAGCTTTCTGGTGAACACAGTGAGACCATTTTTCAGTTTTTGATGACTGCATGGTGAAGTTGATGTTTGCTGGTATGGTTTGTTCTTCTTTCTATATGAGAGGTAACGTGAAATGCAGCTGTGTGTGCCTGCTGTTCATCTGGTGATAGAACCACCCTGTCTGCTATCTGAACAACCTCATTGCAAATTCAGGAGCAACATAATGGAAATCTTGTCATACTTACAGCCTTTTCTTTCTTTTTGTAGTTAAGTTGGAGGGAGATGTCTTTTTTGTCTTTTTTTTTTACTTTCTTTTTGACTTGAAATATCTTCATGAGCACATGAAGTCTGTTGCCTCTCATTTTCCAGCACAAGTTTCACTGTCTCAGGCCATCTGTTATCAGAAGTCACTTGAAAATTCTTGGCCTTGTTTTCTGTTTCTGGGATCTCATTTTGCTAGAGGTAGCTGTGCTGCTCTGCAGAAAGGCACAGATCTCACTTGGGAGGTGGAAATGAATAGATGAAAAACAGACAAGATGTTGACAGAAAGTTTTTTCTTCTATTCATTTTATGAAATGCTGGTAATCTTTTAAGAACTGGAACAGGTGGAGTGGCTAGATTTTTTTTTTTTAAGCTTTCACTACCTTTGCACTGGGAAAATACCTCCCTCTTTCTGGAGGGCCCCTGGAGCAGGTTCCTCCTGGCAGGTACATCTGCAGCAGTGGCAGCTGGGCACGGGCTGTGTGCTCTGTGTTGGCTTCACATGAATCACTTCAAATCTGGGAGCTGCAATATCCCTGTCAGCACAGCACTTTGTCCAGCCCAAGGAGGCTCTCAGCAGCACGCTGGGATGCCAGCCTGGATCTGAACCTGCCCTCACCCAGCCACAGGCACCCCTAACTGCCTCCTGCATTGCCAAAACTGCCTTTTCTAAGGAGGCAGAACTCAAGCCAGTTAATGGCCTAGTGGTGAAATTTGAGTAGGAACTAGATAGTTATTTTCTATCTTGCTTTAGCTAACTCAGGACCAGCTCTGAATTTTCCCCTCTAGACTTGGATGCTATCCTATTCAAACTAATATTAGGTCTGAAGATAGAGGGGTGTCAAAAACAGCTGAATAAACAGGTCAGCTTGTTATTGTGTGCTTAGGTCTCACTCTGAAGAGGAGCAGATACAATTGCTGGAATATGTTGTTTCTCAGGAATGCTGAGCTGCTGGCCAAGAGGGATCCTTGGGTTTTGTGCCGGTGAATTTCTCCTCCGCATTATTCCAGGGCTGGCATTATGACTAATCCTTTGTAATTCAGGATTTTGAGGTCATGATGACCAAGATTTTCACCAAATTACAACTTCTCATCTATAGCTGTCATAATATAGAGCTGCACCAAAATGATTCTCTTGTTCAGGTTTCTGGCTGCAGAAAAATCTGTTTTTAGGAGATCTCCTGTGGAGACAGGACAAGACTGGTAGGCTTTCCCAGGAGTGTAATTATCCTCCTTGCATGATGCATTGGGTGTGAAAACCTAACTCTGGGAGATGACACATGCTAAGTGCCTTGTTAAGCTGCTGCCATGGGGCCCAGTTCTACATTCTGAATGTTGTGAGAACTCTTGGTGTCAGAAAATCCCCACAACCCTGAAGGAGCAAAGGGGATCTAGGTGTTGTTCTAAATTTCTCTTTCATTTCTTGCACGGTTTTGTCTTTACATTATAGTATACATAATGTATTAGGGGTATTACAAAACTGCTGCTAATACCCAAAGAAAACTGTGAAACAGAATATTGCAAGTATCACAGCCTGTATCATCTGCCCTAGCTCTTGCTCTAAGCTTTGTGTTCATCTTGTCTGTCAGAGTTCCCTTGTATTTTTTTCCTAGAACACTGGTGCTTTAAAATTGGAAAAAAAAAGTATCCAAAAGAAAATATGTCCTTCATTCCCCACTCTTCATTCAGAAGCCATTGCATTGCAGCCATTTCCCATCTCCTGGTCTCTGGTGCTCTTTACTGCCTTATTTAAGATGGGAATACTGGAATAGGCTGTGTGACCAGAGGGCAGATCCATCAAGGACAGCAGGGATGTTGAGAGTGATTCTGAACATGTGGGCAGTGGTTCTGGGAGCAGCCCAGTGATCTCTGCTTCTCAGCAAGGATGTGAATCCTGAGATCACAAAGCTGAGAGTCTTCGTTCAGTCTTGCACATCACGCAGCACTTGTACAAAGCAAAGGGAAAACAAGGAAACTGCAGAGATCCTGTGGCTTCTTGGTAGGCTGAAGAGTTGCAGGAGGTTTAGGGGTTTTTCCTGATGTGGCACAATGGGGTGCAATATAAAAAGATGGAACAAAGTGATGGGAATGTTTCAGATGCAAATGCTGATCTGAAATTGGGCATCTCCCTGTGAGAAACTGGAAAATTCAGTGCCTCAAAGCCCAGTGATCTGAAGATAGAAATACCCTGCTTTTCTGAAGTCCCTTTTAAGATGCTTGCAAGCATCACATCAGTATCCAGTCCCTGCTCTCCCTAAGGCTCTGCAGCAGCTTTCTGACACAAACATGTTCCTCGAGCCGTGCACATCTCTCTTGCTGACGACATTGATGATGCAGGTGCACAAGAGAGAAGCCAATTTCAAAGCCATTTATGGTGTTGAGAAGCTTGAAAATCAGCAAAATAATCCATTTGCCAAGGAGGAGAAAGTGAAACAGGTGGGTAAACGTCCGTTTGGAAGGTTTTGCTGAGTGGTGAGAGGGGAGGAGAGCAGAAAAAATTGAGGGTGTCCGCTGCCAGCAGTAGAGAGTTACAAGGAAAAGGGATGACGTGGCTTTTTAATCCATTTTGCATATCTGGGAAGAAATGCTTTGTGTGCTACTTGGTGCTACCTCAGCTTATTGGAATTTCCCAGAAAATAACTTTCTGAGGTTATCTTTTGTTAGCAGTTACTACAACGTGTGGCAATAGTAGCTGCCTACAGCCAGTCAGAGGTGGTTTCTCAGGTGGTGAGTCCTGCCCATCAGGGTTCTCACATGCCTGAAATTACTGGCATCTGTGGTGCAGCCCTGCAGATGAGGCCACGTCCTGTGTTCCTGGTGATGACCAGCTCTCTCTGGTGCCTGAGTGGGCCCTGGAGGGCCCAGTGCCAGGGCAGGAGGGCTCTTTACAGCAGCTATGCCTGGCTGTGCTCCATGGTGGCCTTGTGCACAGCTTTTGGCTTTGCCAGACCTGGTCAAAGTGCAGTGATGATAAGATTGTGCCTGCTCTTTTTTTTTTTTTTTTTTTTTCCTTCCTTACACAGTATCTTTTTTCTGCAGTACCAAAGTCATTTATTCCCACCACAGTCTGAGAGCTCCACAGACACAGCCATCATATGTAGAACATAAAGAGCATGAAGGTAAAGATTTAGAAACCTAGATTAGTTCAGCTGGGAGTCTGAGGCATTTTATAATGTAGGCAGTAACTGTAGGTCCCTGCACAGGAAAGCACATAGCAAGGACCACACCTAGATGGCACTTAGTGTCACAGTGCCTTGTGTCATCTGTGCTCTGTTTGCTGCATGTTGAAATCCACAGTACCACGGTGTCTGCTGTGCTTTAGTTATTTAATACCACTTTTTTGCCCCTGTGCATTCAATGCAGTTAGTCCACTGAAGGCTTCAGAGAGTGTAGAGGGTGTATGGTACATATATTTTTTCTAGTGGTCTGCTTTTTTTAAAAATTTTTGTTTCTTTAATTGGACATGATTTTTCTGACTCTGGCTTATGCTGCAAATACAGGAGTGGGTCACACTCACACTTCTCTGGAAACTGTGGATTTTGCCAGAACACTGAGATCCTGACATACAGACAGTGGCCATGTGGGGCATTTGCTGCTCTGGAGAAAAGGGCCAAATATGCTGCAGCAGGGAGCTGTGAGGTCCTTCAAGAGGAGGAGGCAGTTGTGTCTGAACACGTTTGAAACCTTCCTTCTGCTAATGAGTCAGAGGCTGTTCAGGTCCAGCAGGGTATCTGGCTCCTGCCTGTTGTGTGAGGCCAGCAACCTCCTGTGAAGGTTTTTCTCACTTATCCCACAGAAGATATTTAATTAACTCAGGAGGGTTTGTAAATTTCCTCCTCACCAGTCTGCAGTTAGGGCAAACCTTTCCTATATGTCTGGGACAATTGTGTTGGTCAACTGTTTGGAAGTTTTTTCTCCTGCCCGAGATCAGGAGGAAAAAAAATGTTGTGTGACTCTTGTGTAGCAAAAAAAAAACGAAACCAAAACACCCAAATGCTCATGGGCGACATATTTTAAAATATTCCTTCATTTGGGGAGATGTCACATGGAATTTTCAGCCCAAGATACCAGCTCTGTCTCTACCCAATGCTTTTTGCAAGCAGGGAGTGGCTTGTGCTTCTGCTGGAGTATCTGCAGCCGTAGTGAAATTCCGCATAGCCAAAGCAACATTAAAAACAAACCCCAGCTTGGCTCTGCTACGAAAAATACAGAACAGCAGTTGCTGTGTGCAGGATGAAAGCTGATGTTTTGCCAACCTGAAGTGTAAAGCTGGTGCTGGAACTGGGGCCTGAAGAATGGGAGTGTTTGCCAAAAGGAAATGGAAGCAGGGATGGAGGGTTTCGGGGAATGCATCAGCGTCAGCCATGCCAAAAAATGTCTCCCCTGTGGACAGGTCTGATTACAAGAGTAACCACATTAGCCCAGGCAAAGTGCAGCTGCAGCCACAGTTGGCCTTTTGCGTTTTCTAGCTGGGTTTAGGGCATCTCAAATGCAGGAATGAGGTAGAGCTGGGTTTGGCTCAACCAGCTGTGTTCCTGCATCTTAGAGACACAAGGGCTGTGCAGGGATTCAAGAGGAGGACAAGGCACCAGCAGAAACAAAGCCCAGTTTCTTTGCTTGGTAGTGGGGAGGTCTGCCAAGGATGACCTCTTCCCTCCCTGCCTAGGGAGTCTAGAAGGAAGCCACAATTTTTGGCTTTCAGTTGCTTGAGTTGCTTTCAGTTTTTGCAAACACATATATTTGCATGCAGGTTTGTCTTCAGTGTAAGTCGTGAATTTCATGGTTTTAGTTTTCTTCCTTTCCCTTGGGTAGAATATCCTTCCTGTTCCATCCTTTCATCCCCTGTTGTTACTGAAGAATACCTTTGCAGTAGTGTTGAGCACATCAGAGAGCAGAAGCCCAGAAGGATGGGCAGTCAGCTGACAGCTGTGTGCAAAGGAAGTGGATATATATATATATGTAGATAAGATATATAATATGCTTTGGGAGAAAGTTCTTTGGTGCATTAATGTTGCAGCTGCCCAGTGTCATGCTGAGAGGTGCCTGAGGAGCCTGCTCTGTGAACCCCCCTTGTCCCATGTCCACTTTGCACTTCTCTTGCTTCAAGCAGAAAGGTGTTTTGACTCTGTTTCATGCTTTTAAAATAGTGTTTATTTCAGCATTCCTTTGCTGTGCAGTGGTACTGTCCCAGTGGTACCTGAGCAAAGGACAAACGCTGTGCCTGGGGGAAGTGTCTGTGTGCTTGTTCCAGCTCGTGCATCAGTAACAGCTGAACCCACGTCACTGCTGCTGAACCCACTGAACTCTGCCAGCTCTGGACAGCACTGACCTGAGCCTTGGGGGGTTCTTGCCCGGGTTAGTGAGAGCTGGAACAAGGTGGCAGGACACTGGTGGAAAAATCCAGGTGGATCAGGGTAGACTGAAAAAGGTGGTGCTGGAGATGGTGAGATGGGGAAGCACAGCAAGAGGGTATCAACAGTTTGCTGTGGGCACAGTGCCTGCCAGTGGTGCTTCTCCTTGGGGGTGCCAGGATCCAGCAATTGCCTCGGAGGCCTGAGGGTCAGAACACATCAGTTCTGCTCTGTTCCTGGCTTGGCGTATAACCTCAAGGAAATCACCTTGGTTTTCTTGCTCTTTCTCTCCTTGCTTTTAATCATCTGGACTGAGAGCTGCTCAGAGCAGAGAATGGCACTGGGTGAATTTATTCAGGCCATAGATTCACAGGTGCCAGTCTCAGTGTAATAAATAATGGTGATTTTACCAGGATTTTTTTTATATGAGTTGACAAAAAACAAGGTGTTATTTAGACCTTAACTGTGTGAGAATCAGAAGAGCTTATCCTGTAATACTTCCCTCCATTTCTCTGGCCTAGGGCAAGGAATTTGTGGGAAAGTGAGCCTTGACCAAGGCAATTGCATTTAGAGAAACAACCGAAGCAAAGAAGTTGATGCACTTCAGCATTTTGCACTGGGTAGAATGAAATATGCAAAAAATGCCCTGACCTGAAAACATGCTGGAGAGCAAAAGTTTGCTGCTGCTGTTTTGCATCTATTTTAGAGAGCAGCACATTAGTCTTTCTGTACAGAACTTTCAGAAGGTCAGGGAGAGTTTGATTGCTGCAGCATGAGCAGTTTGAAGTCCCTGATTTAGAAAAGTTTCCATAATCTCATCCCAGCCCTTTGCCTGGATTGGGACTTTCTGTAGACTTAGTCTTTTCAGGTAAGTTTCTTTTTTTTCTTTTCATATTGGTAAATATTGCTGGTAGGAACCTAGTTCCAAAAAGTTTTCAGTGGATTCAACTGGTGATTTAAGTCCATCTCTGACTAGTAGGGACAATTCTGTTAGCAGCAAGTTAACCTTAGGTATTTTTCAGAATACCATGAAGTAAGTAATACCTGCTAGTATTAAAAGCAGAATATGGGTATGGCCAAGTTTTGAGACTCCATGCCCTCTTTGTTTTTATGAAGATAATGAGTTAAAGGTCAAAATGCCAGCAGGTGATGCTGCAGAATTCATGGTGCACCTGGGCTTTGTAGGACAGGCCAACATGTGTGTTGGACATGGCCAGCACCTCTTCCTGTTCCTTGTTACACAGCGTTTGAGCAAAATGTTCTGCTGCAGCGGAGAAACCCTTTCCAGAGTCTGCTCTCTGTGTTGTTTTTATCTCCTGATTTGCATCTAGCAAGAGGCACCTCCATTTTACATAAGCACTGTCAACATCCAAGTGTAACCCTAGCCTGTGTCATCCGTCCCCGCAATGAGCTGGGGGGACCTTTGTGCGGGAGCCTGACCTTTCCCTCTTGCTGGAGCTGCTCTGGTTGCTCAGCAAGAAATAAACAATTGCTGGCACCCACAGCCCTCCAGGACAGCACCCGTTCCTGCAGGAGCTCCAGCCTGTCCCGTTCCTGCAGGAGCTCCAGCCTGTCCCGTTCCTGCAGGAGCTCCATCCAGCCTGTCCCGTTCCTGCAGGAGCTCCATCCAGCCTGTCCCGTTCCTGCAGGAGTTCCACCCTGCCTATCCCATTCCTGCTGGAGCCTCCCTGCTAAAGACTCA
Organism: Thryothorus ludovicianus; assembly: GCA_013397245.1. Lineage (NCBI taxonomy): Eukaryota > Metazoa > Chordata > Aves > Passeriformes > Certhiidae > Thryothorus > Thryothorus ludovicianus. The sequence goes on along the minus strand of VZTB01005271.1, from coordinate 1,505,048 downwards.
AGCAATCCTTTGCAGGCTGCACTTGGTAAAGGGGAAGAGAGCTAGAATTTAGCAGGCTCTCCAGCATTAGTGATGGCCATTAATTATCTTTATATAATGAAGATAGTATTTGCTGATGGGAAGACAGGTTCCCGAGAGTACAGAACGTTCCCTGGCTGGCAGTGGCAAAGCAGGGATGAAATTTTGTCATCAAAAAGGCTAACTTCATTTTTCCATTTTTGGATCAGGTGTGCTGGCTGCTTTAAGATGTTCCTAACATGAAAGGTTTTGCTAGGGCTGAACAAGGCAAATGTTCCGTGCTGGCTGATTTTGTGCATTAGAGTGCACTTTTCTTAGCTGTTGACTGCATCAGTATTACCATTCTTGTCCAAGAAAGTGGTGTATGAGCAAGGGCTACAAGATGAAGCTATTATAGGATAGAAAAACATATGAAGATCTTACTTCAAAAAAGCTGAAAGTTTCCTAGACTCTCTTGAACTTTCTTTCTGCTCACAGCAGTGTTCAAAGGCTTTTGAGCACTGCTGATAAAACTGACTGCTTATAGATTTTTGTCACGTTTCCTAGCTCAATAACTCTAGAAAAGTAATTTTTCATATGTGGACTTTAGTTCTTTCCTCCTGTAAAAGAGGATTGAGACTTGGGTCTTTGAGTTTCTGCAAGACTTAATTAATTAGAGTGATTTGAGAATGAAGGATGCCCTGTCAGTGTCACTTATTCTCCTCATTCTACTTCTTCTGGGTACTTAATAAATTCAGTGGTTTTGAATTTAAAGTCAGCATGGCAAGATTTTGGAGTGACACTGGCTGTGTGGCTCTGGCTGGTCAGTAACTAGGAGGGTCAAATTCCAAGTTGGCATGTCTTATTTTTCACTCACATGAATTTTCACAGGAGCTGCTGCTTTTAGTGAAATCCTCTCAGAAACTGGATTCTTACCCTGGTATTTTTCTTGTTCAGGCTATAAATGATAAATGTTTGAATTTTTTTCAGCAACTGAAGGCATTTTTTTACACCTACATCCAGGGAGAGTGAGCCCCTGGATTGACATTCCTGTTCTCCATGTGGGTCTTTACCAGGCAGCTTTGTTTTTCAGCTCGTGAGTGATTGTTGCTCCCTGCTCTGGAGCCAGTGCAGGTAGAAAGGAGCAGATGGCTCGGTGTTGCCTAAGTGCTTGCTGAGACACAGCAAATTGCTTCTGTAACCCACTGATAGGTTTCAGGCTTTAATTGAGGCTTTCAGCAAGGCGCTCAACAGTGAAAAGCATTCTGCTGAGAAAAACAGCACTGTAACCATGGCCAAAGGTTCAGGACAGCAGAGTTCAACCCTCTTGGGGACGGCTCCTTTATTTATTTATTTGTTTTCTGCTGCTTTCCCACCATCATTCAAGACTCCTGCGATGCCGTTCGCAGACTGCAGCTCAGTCTGTCAGTGCCACTCAATCCTTTGTGCTGGAAACGTGAAGCACACGCTGATAAGTTTGGATTCTGTGCTTGCAGCAGTCTTGGTGTGTCTGCAAAGGTGACTGTCCCCTGATGCTCCCTTTGAGTCCCTGCCTGCCTGCCCTGAGCAGCAGCTTGGGCTGGTTCTCCCTGCATGGCAGCGGGTGATGCTCCTGCTGTCTTCCCTCTTATGTACGTCAGCATCATCAGAATTCTGACTTTTAATGGACATGTAAAAGGGAAAGAACAACTCCCTTGCTCCTCCCTCACCCCAAGCAAGAGTGGATTTGACAGCGAAAGAAGGATATTTGTGGTGGAGTTGTCTGAGCAGCGTCCTGTTGGGCAAGAGTTTCCTTCAGCAGCTTCCCCTTAGGCTGGAGGAGCTGCTCTGAAAATGAGTTGTAACTCATCCAAAAAGGGACAGGGATGCAATAACCCTAAGTGGTCTAACTCTCATCCTCCTGCTGTCCCCACATTTTGTCAGCTTCCAGTTCTGCTTTGAGTTTTACTTCTTCACAGTACAGGGCTGAGGAGTAAGTTTCAGCATTGGCAATTGTATCTCTTGAGCCAGCTTGGTTTAGTGTCCTCAATTAGTCAGAAAGGAGTTGTTTCCAGATAAAAAACTCTCTGGTTGTCTTAGATTTAGTGCTGGAGTGGGTCTAACAAAAAGACCCTAAATAAAGGCACTACATGAATAAGAGAAATTGAATTCTATGATTGAAGTTTCCTAAAGTGTCCAAGAAATTTGTGATGTAGAAGTAGTGCTGGTAGCTTAAAATCACCTTTGCATTCGCTCTGTCCCAAGGAGCCCAGGAGTACAAAGATTTTTGTGCAGTTCTGAAATCCCAGCCACATTTGATAATGTCTGCAGCATGTTTTTATGTTCCTTTAGCTTTTCAATGGCTTAAAATGCACTGAAAGTGTGAACTGCACTGCCAATGTGCTTTTGTACTTGGCATGAATTTAATTAAAAAGATAATTGGATTGCTTTATCAGCCTTTACATGTCAGCCTAGTGCCACTCTCCTCTCCCCCCTCTAACAATGCTGACAGGCCCAGCGTGTTTGAAATCTGTATTTTTCTGTATGGTTCTCTTCTCTTGTGTTTCAGGTGGGGATGCAGAGGTGACTGTTTGCTGCTGAGCAGTAGATCTGCTCCAGGGTGGGAAGGAAGTTGCTGATAAGCAGAGAGCCAGCCTGGTCAGATGGTTCCTGCTGGGGCTGCCCTGGGCGAGCACAGGGGGAAATGCTGGGAGCTGCAAAGCTCAAAGCCAAACAGAGCACACAGAGTGCCCTGCCTGTGTTACCCTTGTGTGTAGCCCAGAATGTGCAGTTGAAATCTGCAGGCTGCACAAAACGGGCAGTTCATGTGACTTTCATGGAAATGCTGCCGAGGAATGTAAGATCCATTTTTAGTGCAAAACTCTGTTTTCATGTGAACACGGGTGCCCAGCCAGTGCTGTTAAATAAACCTGAGCATGAGTCCAGACTTCTTGACATCCCTTTTTTGCAGAGAGGGGAGTGGAAGGGCACATGAACTAAACACAAGTGGGGTCTTGTTCCTGTCCCTTCAGTGCAGAGCTCCTTCCCTGTCTCTGGGACTGCCTCCATGCTCTTGTGGAGCCCCTCCTGGCTCTCATGTGCCCTTCATGTTTTCAGAAGTGACGTTTGAATCCTCACCATCATTTCCTTGAACCTGTAGAGTGCTATCAAACCACCTCTGGGAATTTGGGTGGATGAGTTTTCTCTAAAGATTGCTTTTTATGATATAAAGCAGCCTCTGTTCCAGTAGTTTGTGGTCACATTGCTGCTGAGGAGTAAGAGTTGTCCTCTGCTTATCCAGCTGGTCTGTGGATGGGGCGGTTGGTGAAATAGCTTGGACATGGTCAGGAGCATGCAGGGAATTGGGGCAGATGGGGTTAGGCAATCAGGAATGCTGTTCTTGAGAGTGGAAAGCTGTTGTATGGAAGGTTTGGAGACTTTACAAGTTGGCTTCTGTTATGGCTGGAGGGTGACATAATGACTTTTCAAGACAGAAAAAAAAGCCTCTTGGTCTGTGAGATGTTTTTGCATTGGTAAAATTGATTTGAATGAATTCTGAATGTGAATTCACATTCAGAATAAAGGATCTGAAAGAGTAATGTTTCGATGGCCTCTCTCTCTCCTCTCCTTGCTTCATGGGTCTCTTAAAAAGAAGCTTTAGAACCATCTCTTAAGCTTTAGAAACAGTTCAACAGCAGGTATCTGTTGTTAGCCTGAGGAAGAGGGTGTTTGCAAGAGGAGATGGTGAAAAGAAAGATGCTCTGGAGTTAAAAAACTCATTTTGAAGTGAAAAGAATCATAGCTTCTCATTGCTTCCACAGAAGAAACTGGTTTAGACATAAAATGTGTTCTTGTCCATTTAAACGTTTCAAGTACAGCTTTTCAGCCACCAGCAAAGGCAAAACTGGAAATGCAAAGCAGCCCCCTTGGGCAGTAGGAGGCACAGCTCAGTTTGAGGGGTTTATGTTGGTGTCAGTGTGGCCCTTTGCCGTGTCTTGCAGAAGAAGATTTACAAGTACAAGAAGGTGCTGAGCAACCCCAGCCGCTGGGAGGTGGTGCTGAAGGAGATCCGGACGCTGGTGGACATGGCCCTGACGTCCCCGCTGCAGGATGACTCCATCCACCAGGCCCCCCTGGAGATTGTCTCCAAGCTGCTCTCAGAGGTACGGCCTCAGCAGGGCTCCTGCCACTTCCAGATGGGAGACAAACGGTTAAAAGCTCGGGGGTGGGTTTTATTTTAACTTGGCGTGTCAGAATTCTGCCTGTGAGTCTGCTCGTGACTCCTGCTGACTTGAGTGGAGTTTGCACTTGGTGGGGAGAAGGAAAATTTGACCCATGTTAAGTAGATTTCTAGAAGCAAAATAAGTCCCATTTATCTTGAATTTATTGGTTTGGTTTTTTTGGTTGGTTGGTTTTTTGTGTCTTTGGTTTTTCTGATTATCTACGGTAAATTTATCACAGGTTTAATTCATGCCTTAAGTCAGTGGTAGAGGTTCCTTTGACTTCTCTTCCATTGACTTTGCTTCTATGACCAATAATTTTTGTACCTATATATATATACATACGCCACTAAATTAATTGTGTAGCTATTTTATTTTTACTTATTCTGGTAAAGAAAAGCATTTTTGTTCACACTTATCTATCCTCCTTTATATAACATCTGTTTCAAATACTTAGCTTTTCATGGACAGGAAATGCAACGCCAAGCAGGCTTTTCATCTCTTAGTTCTGATGTGATAGCAGAAGGATTTGACGTAGGCAAAAAAAATCCACTGTTGTTTTTTTCTTGCAGTAGTCAAAAATCTTAGCAACTTACACCATTGTAACTTCTGGATGAATAATGCTTCTGAAAAAGCACAAAGCAAACTCTTCAGCATAGGTGACTTCCAGTCAATTTATTGGCTTTTCCTGGTACCATGTTTAAAGAAAGAATTTTGGAAAAACTGGCCACAAAAAAACGCACCACAACAATCCTTTTAATAATTTTTGTAGAGACACACAGCTAAGAAAACGTTTTAAGGAAATGTATTGCTGGCTTTACTTTTTCAATTGACTGAGAGCTCTGGCATCCTGGTGTGTGTGTGCTGAGCTGAAGGAGCAGTGAAGGCTTGCACCACTCCTCACAGCAGGCACTGCACCACCTCCTTTAGGAGAATGGTTTTAATGCCATGCTTTTTATTCAGAAAATAAGCAATTGAGTCTTGAGCCTCTCTTCCTGTGTCTGATGGTAACTGAGGACTGTGTGTGCTGATGTACCAACTCAAGAGTGCTCTTCACTCACTCATCTTTCTTCTATTCAACTCTTTCAGAACAACAACTTAACCACTCAAGACCATGAGAGCATTATTGTGGTGAGTATCCTTCTGTCAAAAGCTCAGGACAAATCTATATTGTTTGATAACAGTTCTATTAGTGCCTATCTCTGCCCTAGTGAAGTAGGGCAAATGTGAAAGCCTCTCCACCAGTGCTGCTGAGCTTAGGCAGGAATTAAAGCCATTTGTCTGTGTTTTTGTGTGGCTTTGTCATTTCTCTTTTCTTGTTTCAAGATGAATTGCAATAAAGCTTTCTCGTCAGCCTGTGTGAGAGAGCACAGCATGTCGAGTGCTCACAGTCTCTCCAAATGGCCTCCTTAGGAGGCTCCACAGCAATATCCATATCTATATATGTACTTTAAATAGTCAAACCCATCATTTCCAGATGTGCCCTATAAAACCCTTAGGCTGAGTAGTTTCCTGCTACCATACACAGAATGTCTCCGTTGCTGAGGGTATGTGAGCAGGGGATTGCTCTTGAAAGTGTCATTCCAGTTTAACTCCCTGCTAACTTATTTGTAAAAATATCCTCTTCAATTTATTTCTTCTTTGTAGGTCACATGTATTTAGACATAGAAAGAAGTGACTCAAATGGCACCTCTGTTGCTTGTGAGGCAAAGTATAAAATATCAGCAGTTTATCAGAGAGGTGGAACTTGGTTCCCCATCACTGTGATTTAATTTCATTCTCTGGCAATTTTCAGGAGATTTTCCCAGTAATCTAATCTAGAGCCTCACCACAACCTGATTGCATCACACCTCTGTGACTCTTTCTGCAAAATAACAAGGTTGCAGGTAGCTGCCAGTAGGTGTTAATTGTGTTTAACTGCTGTTTAATATACCCTTTTAGCTGGAATCAGCCACTGAGATAAGTTTCTGAAGTAGCATTTACTTTCCTTTGCTGTGACTTTTGTTTTGACTCTAGCGCCAAGGGTAGTTCAGGCCCCCAGTTACAACTGGTTGTTTTGAGGGAAGGAATTTTATAAAAGATGTGGAAGTTGGCCCAGGTGGCCTCCAAAGGTGCTTTCAGCCCGTGTTGTTCCTCTGTTCTGGGTGATGGCTTCTTCAGTTCAAGTCCTGCCCTCGTGTAGGTTGTGCCCAAGCCATTAAGGGCCTGGCAGTTCCTGGGCATTCATTCTCACTGCCATTACCCAGATAACCTGGGCTATTCCTGGAAAGAACTGCTAATCCTGTGTGTTTATGTAGCATGTGGAAAGTACACAGTGCTTGGCCATGCAGATGGGACCAGCTTTCCTCCTCTGGATGGTGCTGGGGCAGATCAATATCCCAAACAGTCCCTTCCTGCTCGGAATGGGGACGCACGTGGTGCCACGGCTGGGCAACGTGGCACAGCACGTGTCTGCTTTTGACCATGGCACTCATAAGGGAAACACAGGGAAAGGTTTGTCAGGCTGTCCCTGAGCACAGAGACAGAGCCATGGCCTGCTTAACTGTCTCTGCTGCTGTTATCCTGAAGCAAAAAATCCCAAAGATGGGTTCAGGAAAGAGCTCGAGCTCCAGGGTTGGATGGGGAGTGAGGGTGTTCTGGTCTCTCTGGTTGGGGTTGTGTTCTCCATCAGTCCCCTGTGGCTGGGCCACCACCAGAGGAGGAGTGAAGAGCTGCAGAGGGATGGCACATCATAATGAGTATCACAGCTCTTACATGGAACCAAACAGAGCTTGGCAGATGTGCTTGGGTTAAAATTCACCCTGATCCTGACCTGTTTGTGTGTGACTGTGAAACACAGCCTGCAAGTAGACTCACAAGGGCTGAGGATGGAGATGAGAGGGAGAGCAAAAACCAAAGCAGGCTGCCTTAGTTAAAACCCCAGGTGCCATCCAGATGAAATACTTGGTGTTCAGTTGCTTAATACAAAATGTCCTGGCTGCTGTGTTTAGTGTCTTACGTTGAAATGGGTACTGGGAATCCCTGTAACTGAAGAGTGGAAAAGCCTGAAGGCACCACCACATAGAATATATTTTTCTGGTGCTATTTTCTAGTTTACAAAGGAAGTAACAGCAGCATAAGTTCATTTTCCTCTCAGTGGCAGGTATGACCTCTAATGTGTTTACCCAGCATAAGCACATTGGTTTGCGTAGCAACAAAGAAATGGTTGAGTTCAGCTTTTACAAAGTTAGATGCTTGATTTTGATAAATAGGGTCCTCCCAGGTAAGAACAGTGCTAGATTGCTTTTGGTGAGCTCTTTCTCACAAAAAAGAGCTTGAACTCCTTCACAAAGGATGTGTGTGTGTGGTGGTGTTCAGCTTTTTCTTTTGGGAGGTGCTCTAACTGGAACAGTGAGCCAGATTCATCCTTGCTTTATTACATCCTAAAGCAATTGGTCTGCTCCTGCTTCCATTTAAACCATTATAAATATTGCACTCCTTTGCCTGTTTTATGTATTTACTGATGTAGTTAAATGCAGAGTTTTCCTGAGGATTCATAGCAGAGATGTGCTTGAGCTTGCTTGTGAAATAAACATATAGCCCACCTCTGATTTCTCTGTTGATACTTTTGTCCTTTTCTAAACTTTTATCCCCCCAACAAAAATACTCCCCTGCAATATGCTTTCTCCAGTTCCTGCCTTGAAATTCAATTTTTCTTTTTTTTTCTCCCTTTCTTTTTAAAGGCAATTGCACCTTTGCTGGAAAACAACCATCCTCCTCCTGACCTCTGTGAATTCTTCTGCAAGGTATCAGAACAGCTTTGCTTTCTGAAATCTCATAGCTGTACATGAATGTAGTTTTTTGAGCAGGAGGTTGTTTTTTTTTTCTTTAACTTCTTACCTCCTGCCCAGATTGAGTTCAGTTTTTGGTCAGCAAGCAATGATACTGGAATGGTGAACAGCACCATTATGATAAATACAATCATATGCTTAGTATATCAGGCTGTTTTGTCCTGATACTGTGTGAGAGTTAAAATTTTGAGACTCTCACACCTCAGTCTGGGTACAAGAGGTGTCCTGCTGCATGCTGTGTTCAGCTGAGGCAGAAATCACTGGAGCCACGGTGTTCAGATGTGTGTAACTCAGCCCTCATGGCATTTTGTCATTGAGTAATGGCAGTGGGAAGATCATAAGGACTCATCCTCTCTTCTGGTAAATCCATGCTTGTGCTACATTTTGTATCCTTTATCCATAAACTTTGGAGTACTTTGGATTGCAGACCTTGGGGATTTAAAAATACTACTTTTCCTTGAGACCTGTTTGTGTTTCAGTTTTGAGTCTGCTTAAATTTGCTTACTGATGACTGGGCATGCATTTGTCAAACATTCTGGATGCTGTTTGTAATTCCATCTAGAGTTATTCATCAACTGCTTCTTCCTACGGAAATTGAGTCAAGTTACAGAAACTCCTCTGACTTGTATTTTTATAAGCACTCTTAGGTCATCAGTAGCCTCAGACTTGATGCATTTTTATTCCTGATTTGGGATTTTCTTGCCTTTGATCTCTCTGAGATGGACACCTAATTGTCTGTAAATGTGTACTGTGGAGTGTGTGTAGTTGCAGGAAGGGAAACAGGTTATAGACTTCCCAGAACAGAAGTGGACAGGATAATGAGGAGGATAATTTATCTTCAAAATCAGCCCTGCTTTGAACAAGGAGTTGGACCAGATGACTTTCAGAGGACTTTCCCAGCCTAAATTACTCTGATGCATTGTGATTATATATTTCATCTTGTGATGGGGGACTGGGCTGTTGGTACCTTCCAAGATCCACCACGGGTTTTTAGCCTGGATCCCAGGGAAATGGGATCCCATTACACTGCCTGTGTGCCTGTCCCCAACCCCTTTCCTTTTAAAACTGCTGTCAGTAAGACCCCAAATGGTACATTGCAGTGTGTTTTGGGAAGAACAGGTGACAGGGAAGGGAATTTGCAGTTTGTGAGCTCTCAGGGGAATCCTCTACTAGATGCCAGCAAATCCACAGGAACGAGCAGTGTTACGAGTACCTTAATCTCAGGAAAGATTAATTTAACCCTTGGATCTTGTTAATCTTGGGGTGTGAAGCCAGGGGAGGCCCATCTCCACGATTTCCTGCAGCTCACACAATGCCCTGTTGCTCCTTCCAGCACTGCCGAGAGCGCCCGCGGTCCATGGTGGTGATCGAGGTGTTCACTCCTGTGGTCCAGAGGATTCTCAAACACAACATGGTGAGTGCTCATGCCACAGCAGCTCCAGCTGCTTGGGGAAGTTTTACTGCTGTATCTTTTGTGATCAGCAGCTGCTCTGTTACCTGTCATGTGCTGTGGTATCTAAATCTGCCCCCCAAAGTGTGAATGCTGCATGGGATTGTGTGTTACTGCATGTGATTGTGTGTTGCTGCATGGGATTGTGTGTTACTGCATGGGATTGTGTGTTACTGCATGGGATTGTGTGTTACTGCATGTGATTGTGTGTTGCTGCATGGGATTGTGTTACTGCATGGGATTGTGTGTTACTGCATGGGATTGTGTTACTGCATGGCATTGTGTGTTACTGCATGGCATTGTGTGTTACTGCATGGCATTGTGTGTTACTGCATGTGATTGTGTGTTACTGCATGGCATTGTGTGTTACTGCATGGCATTGTGTGTTACTGCATGGGATTGTGTGTTACTGCATGGGATTGTGTTACTGCATGGCATTGTGTGTTACTGCATGGGATTGTGTGTTACTGCATGTGATTGTGTGTTACTGCATGGCATTGTGTGTTACTGCATGGCATTGTGTGTTACTTCTTCAGTGCAGAACTAATAAGCTGTCACTGGGATCCTCAAAAGCATCTAAGCAAAGCCATGTTTTGAGGGATGCTGCTTTTGGCAGCAGTGCCAGCTTATGCAGTTCCAGCTCTCTCCCACCTGGCCCTTGGCTCCTTACTTACTCCCTGCATGCCATCCTTGCACTTAAAACAGTTTAAAATTGAATAAATAACAAAAGCAGAATGGGGACTTTGTTCATATTGAGCTGGGGCCCTCAACACCTTTTCTTTAAGACACCACCAGCCCTCTTGGTTTCCATTTTTCTTTAGGCTCATGTCCAATGAGTTCTTATCTCAGTTTCCTGAATTTCCTTATGTTTTTCTACTGCTATTCTTCCTTCTCATTACAGGATTTAGGTACTCTCTAGTTTTATAGCTGTTCTTACGCAGACTTTCTCTCTTTTCATTGCTGATCAATTCCTTGCCAGTGTTTGAAATAAATTCCCTGCTTTGCTTTCTATCCTGTGGACCAAATACTCTTCCCCAGACTCTGAAAATATTCTTACATGATCCATTTTCCTTTCCTAATAGAGGTCTGGGGTATTTACCAGCTCTCCAGCTTTTGTGGCATATTAAGTTTCCTGCCAATGTTTTTAAGTTACATGAAGAAGTCTTACTTCACAATGCAGAGGCAAAGAATAACAAATAAATAAAATAAAATATAAAAGAAAGTTGATTCGGCTATGATCTCAAGGATGAACCTTTGTAACTTCATAATCAACTTCTTTTCACTAACATATAATTTTAGAGACCATCCATTGTCATGCTGTGATTAGCAAGAACCCAGTAGAAAACAGTTCATATTTCTTATTTTTCCAATCTTAATATTTAACTCCCTAAGTTTACAGAACTAGGTAGAAAGCCCAAGATGGCAAAAAGGTCATATTCCTGGCTCTGTGCCAGCACTCTGCAGACATGTAAACATTTTTGAATATTCTGTAGTGTTCAGTGAAATATTCTGTAAATGTTATTCTTGGATTCCAGACTGCTTTTTTTTTTTTAAGCATCCAGAGCTCTTGAGGGGTCTCAAATAAAATCTAAATGCATAGTGTAAAGCTTGTATTTGGTTAGCTTCAGAGAATTGGGTATATTTACCATACTTAACATTTGCAGATTGAAAATCAACATGTCTGTACCGCAGTGTGTAGTCAGAGAATTTATGGTGTCAGGTATTAATTGGAGTGGATTTGGGCACTTTACCACTCNGATTGTGTGTTACTGCATGGCATTGTGTGTTACTGCCTGGGATTGTGTGTTACTTCTTCAGTGCAGAACTAATAAGCTGTCACTGGGATCCTCAAAAGCATCTAAGCAAAGCCATGTTTTGAGGGATGCTGCTTTTGGCAGCAGTGCCAGCTTATGCAGTTCCAGCTCTCTCCCACCTGGCCCTTGGCTCCTTACTTACTCCCTGCATGCCATCCTTGCACTTAAAACAGTTTAAAATTGAATAAATAACAAAAGCAGAATGGGGACTTTGTTCATATTGAGCTGGGGCCCTCAACACCTTTTCTTTAAGACACCACCAGCCCTCTTGGTTTCCATTTTTCTTTAGGCTCATGTCCAATGAGTTCTTATCTCAGTTTCCTGAATTTCCTTATGTTTTTCTACTGCTATTCTTCCTTCTCATTACAGGATTTAGGTACTCTCTAGTTTTATAGCTGTTCTTACGCAGACTTTCTCTCTTTTCATTGCTGATCAATTCCTTGCCAGTGTTTGAAATAAATTCCCTGCTTTGCTTTCTACCCTGTGGACCAAATACTCTTCCCCAGACTCTGAAAATATTCTTACATGATCCATTTTCCTTTCCTAATAGAGGTCTGGGGTATTTACCAGCTCTCCAGCTTTTGTGGCATATTAAGTTTCCTGCCAATGTTTTTAAGTTACATGAAGAAGTCTTACTTCACAATGCAGAGGCAAAGAATAACAAATAAATAAAATAAAATATAAAAGAAAGTTGATTCGGCTATGATCTCAAGGATGAACCTTTGTAACTTCATAATCAACTTCTTTTCACTAACATATAATTTTAGAGACCATCCATTGTCATGCTGTGATTAGCAAGAACACAGTAGAAAACAGTTAATTCTTATTTTTCCAATCTTATTATTTAACTCCCTGAGTTTACAGAACTAGGTAGAAAGCCCAAGATGGCAAAAAGGTCATATTCCTGGCTCTGTGCCAGCACTCTGCAGACATGTAAACATTTTTGAATATTCTGTAGTGTTCAGTGAAATATTCTGTAAATGTTATTCTTGGATTCCAGACTGCTTTTTTTTTTTTAAGCATCCAGAGCTCTTGAGGGGTCTCAAATAAAATCTAAATGCATAGTGTAATGCTTGTATTTGGTTAGCTTCAGAGAATTGGGTATATTTACCATACTTAACATTTGCAGATTGAAAATCAACATGTCTGTACCGCAGTGTGTAGTCAGAGAATTTATGGTGTCAGGTATTAATTGGAGTGGATTTGGGCACTTTACCACTCTCTGGGGACTTCTGTACTGAATAGAGCTTCAGAGCATGAGTGTGTGTGCACATAAATAAAGTTACTCTTTAGGGGGAGACTGAACTTCATCACCTCAGGAGGCCTCGTGCAATCCTTGGGGCAGGAGACTGAGCTGCCTCTTTGACCTTTGAAAATTCCCAACAAGTTCTGCTCCACAGTTTTCTACCTATAAAATGGGGAAATAGTGTCTCATTTATCTCTGATTTTAATGTCTCAAAAGAGTGAGGATAGGTTATGGTTTTAACATCTCAAAAGAGCCAGGATAGGTTTTTTTCTTGGTGGTAATACTGGTTACATGCAGGACTGGAGGCTGTTGTGTGCTGAGTTATTTGAGGACTTCTCAGCAACCTCCCAAACCTTTGGGTTTTAGCTGTTTGTAGGCTCAGCCCAAATGTTTGAAGATAAGCCCTTCTTTCTTTTTTCTTTCTATTTTTTTTGAGCAAACAATATTGGTGGTGTGTATTGTTCTGTGCTTGGTATATAATAGGGCATTATATTAAATTTGGAGAGATATTTCATTTTACAGAAGTCAGCAATGACATCCTCTCTATGATCATTTGGACTTTGATTCCAATTTCAATTGGGGCACCTAGACAGGTTGAAAACTTTCATAAGAAATTTGCAATTGCAAAAGGCGTGTTACAAGGCATATTCATGAAATTCATCGAATGTTCTGTGAAGCACACATGGTCTCCTGGATCAGGTGTGTTGGCCCCTGCCAGAAGGAGCTGTTAAAAGTTTAATGGTGTTAATTGTAATGATGTGGAGTTGCCCACAGTCCCTTTGCTGGGTGAAACTCCCAGTCAGTGCCAGCAGAGTGACACTTAGGGCTTGAAGGAGACATTGTTCAGCCTAAAGCTTGTTTTCAACTTTTTGCTCATTTTCTCTGGCTGTAAAACTTACCAGATATTAATACAGGTTGAGTTAACAGAAGGTTTCACTGCTCTGGGAGTTTATCATCCCTTGTACTGACCACCACTAGTTCATTACCATTTGTGGCATTTCTTTAACATTTCAGTTGCCATGAATAATTTTCAGGATAACTTCCCCAGGCAGCTGCTGGAGGAATAGCTGGGAGTGCTTGTTTGTCCTCAGTGGACCTTGTTCCCCCCTTGGAAATCCAGCTCTGCAGCACCTGTGTAATAAGGTTACACCTGTGTAAATGTGAGGAAATGTGCTGTGGAATAACACTTGCTAGACAGCAGAATTTACTCCTTTCACATCTAAAAATAGCAGGTGATGTGAGGAGATGCAGGATTTCAGTTAGCAGGTGCCTCTCTGACTGCAGGATTTAAAGAAAGCGACTCCTGAGCTCACCTGTCAAATTCAGAGCATGGCAGGGGTAAAATACCTGGGGAAAAAACCTGATCTCTGGTTTTGTACTTGACTGCTTATTTGATAGCATGTCAAAATGATTTTCCCTAAAACCAAAATAGATACCCATGCCAAACATGGAAATAAAATATTTTTTGAGTTTTATTTCTAAAAATCAGCACTTAGGAATGGAAGCAAAAACGCCAAACAAAAAATGTACTTCAAAATCAAAATATTAAGGGAAAAGTGCAAAACAAATGTAAGTATAAGTGAGATTTTTTTATTTTTAGTTATTTTTTCATTATAAAGAACTTTGTTTTCAAAGTGGGTATAAAGGAATATAAATGCTGATCATTATTAATAGGGAGACCATTACTTCATTGTGCAGAGATGCTCCTCTCTTGAAGCTTGTCAGCATAGTAGCAATGTGAATTCAGTTGTGTTTGAGCTGGTTTCTTTTGAAAACCCACAGTTTCCATGTACATTCAGCATCTTCACCGAGTCTCTCCTTCTTGGACAGGATTTTGGGAAGTGCCCTCGGTTGCGGCTCTTTACTCAGGAGTACATTCTATCTTTGAATGAGCTGAATGCTGGAATGGAGGTGGTGAAGAAGTTTATTCACAGGTTAGTTACATTGAATTTATGGTGTATTTCCAGTCCTGTGTCTGTGCTTTGGTGTGTCACTTCTCCCAGCCCTGCTGTACTGGCTGTTAGCAGTAGCTGGTGCTTTTTGGAACTGCCAAACAGCAAATAAATCAAGTCCATCAGGCAGTGTTACTGAAATATCTTTTTAAAAATGCTAATTCTCTTAAGTCTGGGGTTTTCTGCCTACTTCCACATTGCAAGCAAATGGACTTTGCTGTGCATATGTTCTTTATATACATTTAGACTCAAAGCCATCTGCAGAATGACTCAAATTAACTTCCAAGCTCATAATGCTCACTCAAGTGTGAGATTTTGGGGAGGACTTCAGGGATAACTCATCAATTAAATTGATGATTCAGCTTACCCTTGTTCATAAATAGGGCCATTGGGTTTACAGGGTTAAAATATCTCTCTGTTATGGCCACTCTGAAGATTCCCCAAGGATGCCTCTCCAGATCTGTCACCTCATTCTGACTGCTTTTGCCCACAGAAATCTTCCTCACAGTATCATCTTGTTTTTCGTTTTTCAGCATGCATGGTCCAACGGGACAATGCCCACATCCCAGGGTCCTGCCAAATCTCGTAGCTGTCTGCTTAGCTGCCATTTATTCCTGTTATGAGGAATTTATCAACAGGTCAGTTTGAACTCCCAGCTGTCCACGTGTTACTCCCTCCCAAACCCAGGGCACTGCTGGACAAGACCAGCGTGAGATGGGTGTGCTGGAAAACCTGAGAGAAGCTGAACCTTCATTCCCTGGTGCTCACCAGGGGAGTGAGGAAGGGCCTGGGTGAGACCTTGAAGAAGGGGTTGTGTGTAAATCCCTGCATCTGCAGCCTTGAACCCGAGCTGGTTTCACAGCGCTGCCTCCGTTATTGTGGAAAATCTGATTCCTCACTTGCTGCAAAATAGACACTGCAGTTCTTGATACACGAGCCAGGTTCCAGGAGACACTGAGGGTTCCCCTCTGCTGTGTTTCCTGTTTGTTTATGCCTATCTGACTTTCCTCATGGTAGAGCACGGACTGGGGCTGCTCAGTGTCCAACACAAATTCCAGACACGAGGGCTGCAGACAAATGTCTGGGCATGTACTATAGCCAGATACATACTTGGGCATGGATTCTGTTACAGCTTTGCACAACTTGGACAGCAAAGTTCACCTTTAGACTAAACTAGTCTGTCAATTAGAGTAATGAAAAGCTCAAACCTTTGTCAGATAGGGGCTGCAGAACAGTCTTATTGGAGCCCTTTAATGTTTTTAATTGATTTCAATAATCCTGTTGCACAGAAGAAAGCCATCCGGTGGGCTGGGGTGAAATGCAGTGGGAAATTGCAAAAAGCCATGGCTTCTCAGTGTTGCACTCTCTCTCCCGCTCTCTGCTGCTGTGTCTGTCTACTGAAATGATTTGTTCCTCTTTTCAAACTCAGTCGGGACAATTCGCCAAGCCTGAAGGAAATTCGGAACGGCTGCCAGCAGCAGTGTGACCGAAAGCCCAACCTCCCCCTCCGCCTTCTTCACACGAGTCCTGACCTGGTCTCTCAGGAGGCCACCTTGACTGAATCCCGTCTCAAGCCAGTGATTGTCACTTCCAACGAGATCCACGTGGAGGTGGAGCGCAACAACACGGCCAACCAGAAGATGACGGCCGGCGTGGGCAACGACAGCGAGCCCAACCTCATCGACTGCCTGATGGTCAGCCCCACCTGCAGCACCATGAGCATCGAGCTGAGTGCCCAGGCAGACAGGATCCTGGGCTGCTACGTGGAAATACTCAAGATGCTGTGAGTGACTGTTTTTGAGCAGCTTTTTGAGCGGTGTCATCTTATAGCAATGGGGGGGCTTTTCCCACAGGCCTGTTGTCTTCAGTGTCTGTGGCTAGCCAGCACATGGTTATAAATCTTAACTCCGGCTCTGGAGAGTCCAGCCTTTGAAAGAGGCATCTGGCACTGCCAAGTTGTTCTAAAAATAGCTTTAGGAAGATGAAAATGGAAAGCTTATTTGTACAGTGAGCCTCTGGCATTTTACAGAAGACGGGACGTTGGTGCCTGTGGTTTCTGTTTTTGTTCTCGCCCACCAAATATAAATAAAAAAACCCCATTTGCCTCCTCCAGGGCTCTTGGGATTGCCTGAGACAGAGCTAGAAAAGGCAGATCTGTGCTAGGTTCAGAGCTTGTGCAGTGATAAGGCAGCACCACTGCCCAGACTTTAGCAGGAGTTAATGTTATTGTTGTTCACTTGGGTGTTCTCCCTTCATGTGCATCTCCAGTCATAAAACTTGTGGAAATTTTATGACTTACTCAGATTTGCTTGTGTTATAGTAGAGTCTCTGTCCAGTTGCTTTGGTACAGTGGACCTGTATTATGCCCTGGGTGTTCAAATAGTCTTTGCCACAAAATGGTGGCAAGGCGATTCCTGACAGACAAATCTTCTGAATATATTTAACAGGAATATAAAGGAAACTGTTCTTCAGGACAAGTTTGGTTTTCTGTGGATAAATAAATGAAAAGGAATAACAGAAAAGGTGGACTGCAGAATGGGATCTTGTAATAGAAGTGCAGTGAAACAACTTTGTTGACTTTGACAGCTAGCTCTGATACTGAGCTGCAGTATGTTTTGTGGCAAACTGTTCAACTTCTAGATTAATTATTTTTAAACAGTGTAAGGCTTAATGAAGTCACAATTGAACTTTTTAGAATCCACGACATGGATGAAATCTGGACTCTGCTGTAAACCATGAGCATGTGCCTACACTGCAGACAAATGCACATCTAGGGGTACACACTCAAGGAATAAAATGAAGTCAGGCTGCTGTGGTGGAGGATTTTGTGAAGGTTTTGTCCCACATTTTAATTTTTTTTCAAAATGCATAGTACAAATTTGCAGCATCACTCATCCACTCACTGCACAGCTGACTTGCAATTACTTAAGCACTCATTCAAAACTGGAGGCAGGACAAGTGAATACCAGATACTGTTCCCATTACATTCCTGAGCAGGAAGCTGCTGTGAAGGCTAATTTTGTATATTTTTTTTTTTCCCCCTGTGGCCTAGGTTCTTCTGCCTTTAAAAATGACTGCATTAAAAAAAAAGCACAGCATCTGAATTTGCTTCATCTGGGGGCTTCTAAGTCTCCATGCACCCAGGTGCTGCATTGAACATGTTGTGTATTTATTCCTGTCCCCTTGGCTCTGCCTGTTTTCCATAAACACTGCACTCTCCCAGTCCTGATGCTGCTTTGGATGCTGACTCACTCAGCACTGACGGTTTTGGTTTCATCATGCAGCTGACACACACTTATACACAAATTCACAAACGGGCATGTTCTTCCTCACAGTCTCTCCACCTTTAAACATTCGATATGCCAGCTCCCCATTCTCATTTAATTTGCTGCACAAAGAATTCATTTCACTCCATACCTTAAAATAATGTATTTTTTTATGCGTTTCCTATCTTTTTAAAAATCAAGTTGTTCAGCAGCAGCAATGAAAATGGGAATGTGTTACTGTCAGAGGTGTTGTAGGTGTGAGGCAGCTTTGAGCCCTTTTTCTGCTTGTACAACAGGAGTTCTGGAAGGTGAAACCCACAGGATGTGCACAGTGAGGGACCAGTGATAACACAAAACTGGTGCAACTCTCCTCAGAGTGCCCTGCCAGAGCCCACACCCTGCTGGGGAGCCTCTGAGGATCCAGGGCAGCTCCCAAGGCAGAGCCATGGCTCAGTTGAGTTCCCTTCCATCCCTCTTCATCCCTTGATCTTCTGGGTGCCTGAAAGCAGTAATGCAGAATCTGCTCCTGATTCTGCCACGGGCTCACTGGGAGGTTTTAGAGAAGTCACTTTTAAATGCCTCATTTTACTTATTTGTAAAATATAGGTAAAGATTTTCATTGTTGTTTTTTAAATGCTGAGACCAGTGATGGAAAAGCATTCCAGAAGGGCTTGTAGTTATTACCAAAAATACAAGATAATGCTGTTGTGATGCTGATTACTTTCATGCTCTAACTCTTCTTGAACAAAAGGCTTCTGTTGCATGAAATACTATTACTGTACTTTGAAAATCTCAGAATATGAAGAAAGAGTTGAAGAACATGCCAGTAGGAAGAAAACATTAATTATAAAAACAACTGCTATCCAGGAGCTGAGCTCTCAGCGGGCATTCAGTAAAATAATGTTCTTATTAATAACAGTGGTAAGCCAAACATAAATAAGTTGCTTAGCATTGAGTTTGATTGTTCTTTTAGGTGTCTGACTCAGTATCATCATCAAAACAAGAGAGTCACCAGCGATGATATCTTTTTTACATAATTAACTTAGGGCAGCAGGGAGTAATTTATTTAGGCAAATTTTAATTATTGGAAGTCTAGCAAATAAGAATTCTCAACAGTAGCTTCAACAGAGGACATTTTATTGTTCTAACTCTTACACCGTGCTTACTTTTTGGGGGAAGCACTCTCTTCTAGTATTGATGAAGATGTTATTTAACTATCACTGTAATATTTCACTTTTTGCACAGAAGGCTAAAAGGGCAGTTTAGAAAGTTCATCTTTGGGGCTCTTACAGCACCTAGAACGTCTTTGACCCTTTTTCTAATGTAGTTGAGTAACAAAATACAACTATTGCATACTAAAGGAAAATAGAAAATCATGATTTTAAAGATGCTGGCAGATGACCCAAAGTCTGGGCAGATTTTAAAGGAGACAGGGTCTCTAGAGTAACATAGTATTTTGGTCCTGCACTCAAAAGTGGATCAAACTTCTGTGTCAATATTGTGTAACTCATTCTGGACTCTGATAGTGTTACTGACACCAGCCAATGCCTCCTGAATGCTACAAGTCTTAAACTGGTGCATTGAAAATGCACTAAATTAATTGAAAAGTTCTATTTGTCATATTAAGTTAGAGGCTCTGAGAACAGCTCAGCATTCCCCAGCTCCTACTTGCATGTAATGTTTCCCTGCATTTGGGGATGCCTTGTACAGCCAAACTTGTGCTTGGATAGCACAGCCATGGTTAGAAAAAGTTACAGTAGAAGGGGCCATGTGTCCACTCTTTGGGCTGGAGAACTTCAAAGTTTTCTTTCACCTGAAGGACCCCCCTGGCCCCAGGGGTTGGGGAGACACTCAAACTGTCTCTGCAGTGAAATCTGGGTCAAGAAATAGCAAGGTCAGCGGGTTGTGAGAATACACCCCTCTTGGGGCAGCTCTGTTGGTGCTGTATCATCAGTCACCCTTTGTCTGTGTTATTTTTTGTTTCCATGGCTGCCTGTGGTGGCAAGGGTCCGTCCAGATGTCCAGACACTTGTACCCCTCTCTGGGGCCAATGTCACAACCTGTTTTGGGCAACCTTGTGTTGCTGTTTCCTGATGCTGCCATGCCAACTGTGAGCAGTGGAGCGCATTTCTGTTCTCAGCAGTCAGGGCAGAGCCTTTCTAGGGTCTTGCAGTGGTGCTAAATTTTCTTCTCTTGAAAAAGGCAAACAAGCCCATCTCAAAAGAAGGCTGAGCATGAAAAGGCACCTCACTGTTTTACAGATAGCAGGTTTGTGCCTTGTGTTGACAATGAGGCTGATGAGGCTTTTTCTCAGCCTGCCGTGGTGCCCTGAGCTAAACCTTACGTCATAGAATTCAGGGAGTTGAACCTAGAGCTGGGGAAAGAAGGGATCAGGTACATGTCTGGGGTTATGGTCATATTATTACCTGACAGCAGAGGTGTCAGGTCTGCTCAGTCTGGAGAACAAGCTGCTTCCAAGTGGTTGCTCTTGTCTCTTCATTATCCTCCAAAACCCGAGGACCTGGGGCTTGCAGAGATGAGAGCCACGGCCTTCCAAACACGAGCACCCACTGAAGCTTCCCCTGGCTGCTCTGCATTCCCCAATAGGTCAGTGGCATGCTCTGAATATCCCAAGTGGATTATCCTATGTCATGTTTATCGAGGTTGCCCTGGGCTGCTCGTGTGTTTTGGATTGTTTGTGCCGCACATGACATGCGGGCAGGTTTTCATTTTGGTGAAAGGTGATCCCGGGGAAGGAAAATGTATTATGTTGGCAGGCCAAGAGCGATGATGGCCCAGAGGCAAAGTCACTGCAGTTGGGGATTATTTAATTAATATGGCTGTTCTGTGCCCTGGGCCAGGTTTGGGGGTGAGGGAGCTGTGTGCAGGGGCACTGATGGCTCTGACCTGGGGATCCCCGCGCGCTCCCCAGGAACCCACCCGCAGGTCTGGCTGCTGTGCTGCTCACCTAGAACTGCAAATCCTGCAAAAATCAGGCTCAGGGAGTCATTCTCCCCCTTTTATAAGGCCAGTCCTGAGATTTGAGCTGTGTGATGAGTGTTGAGCCCAGTGTCCTTTGAAGAGCTGGGAAGGGAGCTCGACACAGGCGCTGTCCCAGGATCTCCCTGCAGCTCTGTGCTCCCTCCTCCTCCTCCTCCTGGCCCAGCCTCTTTGTCTGGCTCATTGCAGTGGTTGTTAACTGCAGCCAGAACTAATCCATCTCCCTTTCTTTCCCTGCTTCAAACACTTCTGTCTTGTGTTGGAGCTCTGAATGGACTGAGACAAAAAAAAAAAAGGAAAAAAAGAAAAAAGCAACTGTCTGAAATGTAAGAAGAGTGCAGATGAGATGAGCACAGACAGAAGGAAAATGTTTTTGAAAAGGGAATAGGTGGGAGGAGGAGAAACACTGTAGGCTTTTAATAAGTAGTTTAGTTTTATTCTAGTGCTGTGTTTGTTTCATGCTTCCTAGCTCAGATTGAAGGGATTACAGGCTGTGCAGATTTTATGTTCAGGTCCCACTCATACAACCAAATTTTATATATTTCAATAGGAGATGGTTTCCTTCCTTTCTTTCTTTCTTCCTTCTCCTCCTGGGGAAGCAGACTGATTTATTTTTACTGCCCTCTCACAGACCTGCCCTGCTCCCCAGCTTTGAGAAGTCAGAATGATACTGTCCCGTTCTGGCTGCAGTTTCATTCTATTGCAAAACTTTTTTCTTACTCTTGCAATTTCCTTTGAAGCTCAGCCATGAAAAATGGATTGGTTCATATTATTAGTAATCACAACTCTCCAGATTGCTCAAGAAGGAACTTCAGTGGTGTAACACTTAGCCTGAGATGTCACAGGAGCTAAGCCTCAAAGCAGGTCTCAGCTTTTAACCTTCTGTTAGAAAAGATTTGTAGGTGCTGTATTTCATGTGATGTGAAGCACCTTTAACACCTCTGAATTTTCTAACCCAGCCTTTTGACTTCTGAGTCTCCCCTGCTCAAAAATCTACTTTTAGAGTTGTTTGTATATACCAACAAAATGTGTTGTTTTGAGAGTAAAATCAGCTAGTAATTCCTAAAGGGTATGCATGTTTTAATAAAATGTCTGGACTGTGTTCTCACACCTGACAAACGTAATGAGAGCCAGGCTGTGTGGTGAGACCTGTGGCACCTCTCAGGGCTGCAGCTATGGATAGGTTGCATCAGCTCTCTCCTACAGAGACCTGGTATTGAAACAAGAGACTTTCAGCTGAACCTGAACATAGGCCAGAGTTCTGTGTCACACATTCAGTGTGTCTGTAGGTCAGAAACAATGAATAATCTTGTAGATAGCTTTCATTAATCAAAGCTTTGTTGAAAGAACCCAGAAAGCTCATCTTAGAGATGCTGTGTCAGAGGTTTCCTTGCCTTATTTCAGTTTATGTGACAAGCCCCCCATCCTCAGGTGTCATGATATTCACTTTACACTGGATGAATGGAAAAAAAAACCCAGTAATGAAGTCCTGCTTCATGTCTTGCTGTTCTGAGACATTAAACAGAGTTGATCATCTTCCTTATTTGTTTAGTGGCTAAGCAGGTGAGGCACGTTTTGTCTCTGTGAAGAGCCTTATGTGATCACAGAGTGCTTTTACTGCCACTGACTCAGGTTTGTGAGACACCCCTTGTCTCAGAGTTGCCCCTAGTTTAGACCTGAGAACAGAATTTTTCGTGGAGGAGAAAATTAGGTTCACTGGCTTCTAGCACAATTGGCTTGAGCACAAGGTTTCTTTTTTGGATTACTGTAACTTCACATGTGCTCTTCTGGTTTTTAATACACTAAACTGCTTTCAGGTCACAGTGGTCCTCATGGGTTGGCTGCTTGCATGGCAGATTTGTATAACCTGAACTCATACTGCTCTTGGCCAAGTGACAACTGCTTCCCTGGTTGACTTTTTACATCGTGGTTCTCCATGTACATTTACAGTCAAGTAAAACTTTTCTGCATGTTGTTTCTTAAGAGTACCTTGCTCATGCATTTAAATTTTCTTTTTCTGTGAACACATCTTTGTGAGTTGTCCAACATCATGTGTGTTAGTAGTTTATGGACATTTCTGGTTTATGCGCTTCAAAAGATGGATGAGACTTTTGGAAATGCAGCGATCTTCAATTTCTCTGAGCTAGAACTTTCCCTTTGCAAAACTGCATTCCTTTGGAACAGTTCCTGTGCATATGTTGTCTGTCTGTAATGCTATCAGTAGATACTGTCCATTTGAGAACATTACACTTCGTTCCTTCCCAAAGACACATCACACTTTGGTGCCAAGTTTCCTGTAAGCTGCAGCCAATACTCTGGTTTTTAACACTGAAATCCAAAAGGTAGCAGCACTAAGAGGAGGTGGCAGCTCTTCTGTCTTACTTCTGCAGGCATCCCCAGGTGTTTCAGCCCATAGGAGAGTCACTTCTGTCTGTACTTACTGATATTTATGAGACTGAGAGCCAGGGTTTGGGCTTCGCCTGGTGGATTTTGTGTCAGAAATGGATTTGGGGGTATCTTTGTTTTTACGAATGGGCTTATGTCTTACAGCAAAGAAAAATTCCAGTTAAATGTAGAGAAGAGCTGTAAATAGCAGTGGCCTGGTAATTGCTCTACCAGCTTAGATGAAAGTATTACTTAGTGATTAAATGTCAACAGGTTTCATAAACAGCAAATGTTTTTAAGTTGACATAAAGAAGGCCTCTCTGGAGGTCACTGTAAATACCAGATTTATTGTGCCTCAATGGAGAATGTGCTGAAAGGGAAATGTCACTGTAGTTTTTGAGAGTGCTTCAGTAAACCAGAAAGCTTGTTGGTGCCCACAGTAAAAAGCTTTTAACTCCTTGAACTAAATGTTGGCAAACCACGCTTTGAAAACCTGGTAGCCTATTAACAAAATGTTCATTTTGCAGGTCAGACTATGATGACTGGAGACCAGCCCTGGCCAGCTTGCTTCAACCTATCCCGTTTCCCAAGGAGTGAGTTTGCACTGCTTTAGTATTTACTGGCTTGTTCTTGTCACTGTTTTTTTATGGTGAAATATACGTCAAGTAAAGAGTGATGGTAAAAGGAGCTTTGTGCCTCTAGTATTGATTTAGAAACTGAAGTTGATTTTGGCTGATGCTGAGGGATGTGAAGACCTCCTCATGTTCAACTTCCTTCCCCATTTCTCTCAGATGATCCTGAAAAGAAATATGGTTAACTAGAGACAGGCAGACAGGAAGGGAAGGAAAGCTGGTGAGGAGGAGAGCAAAGTGAGAGATTTAGTGGAGGAGGATGCTTCACTGGCGTCACAGAGACTCCTGTCATTTGTATTTTGCATTAAATGAAGGAGCTGCCCTCAGGATCAGCCGAGCTCCCTCAGAAACCTATTAATGAGCAGTGGTGTTTATAAAGTACAGACCTCCATGGACAAAAATTACAACCTGTAATTGTACAATTTGCTGCCTTATCACATCCCCTAATGACCTGATGTCTTGAATCACAGAGGTCTAATCCTCCATGCCAGGTTACCTGGGCTACAGTGAGAGCTTGGAGATAGGTAACAGAGACATCATTACCCAAGTCAAACGTGAGTCTTGGGGGAGCTGTAAACCATACCATGATGCAAGGCACTTCATGAAGTGACCATTAATTGCTTTACTGATGTATGGTGCTAATTAGCTGTGACCATACCCTAATTGCATTGCAATTAAAGAATACACCTGGCTCTTGGAGGTAGGCAAAACTCTGTAATTATGTAATGGTATTCTAAGTCTTTTGCTTTCTTCTGACCACTGGCTCCCACTGACATTAGTCAGAGCCTTGTCTAAGACAGACTCAGGAAAAGCTACAAGATTTGTTCCAAGTAATTTTCCCCGCTAGGTTAATGAAAGAGGCTTTATCTGATTTTTTGAAACTTTTTTTTTTTTTTGTTTTTGTCTTATGTGCTGCAGTTGCTTAGCGAGTCCTTTTATTTGGAAAGAACTGTAAAGTGCTTGTTTGGTTTTTGGGCTTTTTTTTCCCCTCTGTCCTTTCTCTCAAATCCTCATACTCTTCTGTTTTCTGTTTTAAATTTCAGGGCTCTCGCACATGAGAAATTCACAAAGTAAGTTTCTGGGGTTCCTTTGTTTTATTGAATAAATACTTGTACTAGTCAATAATAGCAATGATGAATTATTCAGTATTGTGTCTCTAATGGCTTTTATCTGTGAAGGGCTGTAGGCATGTTCTGTTAGCAATAAAAAGTTTTCTTTGTAATTTATTGTGCTAGCAGGAGCCCAGGGACATAAGCCACTGGGTGCTGATAGAAGTTACAAAGGAGTTTGTCAGTGGACATCTCTGAAACATTTTCTAGGCTATTGTGAACTGACACTGTCCTTAGTAATCACTTTTAGGCATCATACTTCCTTTCTGTGGAAGGAGTTCAACTTGTTTCCCTCTAAAGTGCATTAATATAAATATTTATAAATTCAGGTGTTATTCAAAAGAAATCTGATACTTGTGTGAATACTGCAACCAGCAACTGCTTATTCTTATCCCTCTTACTCTTATTTTTTTCAGGGAGCTGAAATATGTAATTCAGAGATTTGCAGAAGACCCGAGGCAAGAAGTGAGTTTGTTGGCAGTTTGCACAGTATTGGTTGGAGGGATTGCAACTGCACTTGTTCAGATCTCTCCTTGAGTAGTTTGTTCCAAAACCCTGTGTGGTTTTACTGTGCCTGAGTCTCTGAGGAGCAGTGGCCACTCAGGGTGGTTTATGTGTAAGGTTTATGTGTTGTCACCTCCTTGTCTGGCACCAGTTGATGTCCTTGTTCTGCAGTAAACTGCACCCAACAATATTTGCCCCTTTGTGGGATCACTCCAGAGATTTTCATCTTCATACAAAAAAATTGGAAGCAGAATCGATGGGTCCAGGCAGCTCCCAAGATAACAGGTTTCATGTAGCTGTGTTTCAGCTACGTTGTGTGCAAATTCCATAATTCTCATGAATTGGCAGCAGGAAGGGGGTGGGAGGTGTGTTACTGGGGTGAGGGTGTTGCTGCTGCCTCGAGCTGCACTCAGAGCCTGCTCAGCATCATCAGCTTTGGCTGAGTCAGAGGGAACCTCTCATCCTCAGTGATTCTTGCTTTTGGCATAAAGGCAAGAAAGCTCCCTCAAACTGTGGGTGAAGCTGCATCATCACTGGCCAGAATTCCTCATTTTCATGGGTTTAGCTCTTGTGAGCAGTAGTTACCCTTGTCAGAAGAGACCTTCTGGCACCAGGATTTCATCTGTCACTAGTGTTCTGTGCCCAAAGGAAAGAATTTACCTCCCCCACACACACCTCAAAAATTGAAATGGAACATCTGTTTCTTCAAGTGAAGGAAAAAATAAAGCTTAATTATGACTTCTCTATTAAATTGTGGGACTAAATATAGTAATCTCTACAGTGGGCCAAATTTAGACTAATGGTTGCTCACTGCTGCCAGTTCTCCAGTGCAGCTTCCGTGTTATGTATCCCTGTTGAGTTTTCCCTGTGGATTTCTTTCACCCCAACTCTGGTCAAATTTTATTAGAGCAGAGATTAAGAATTGTTAGTGATAGGAATGAGCAAGCCATCAGCCACCACATTTGGTATGCAGTTCACATCAGATGTATAGACACACATGCTGGGAGGACAGGGGGGAAATGACAGAAGCTGAGAAGTTTGTGGGGTTTTTTTGTTTGATTTTTTTGATTGTGTTTTTTTTTTTTTCCCAAGCAAAGGAGCTGTTCTAGATCAGAGCCATTTCATGTTTGATTTGTGTAAAGGGAATTAAAAGGGCCATGCAGTAAGGGATGATGCAGCTTCCCTCTTGGTTATACTGAAAAAAATGGATTCTGGGAGTGGAGACTGGCCTTGCAGCTCTGTGGATTGGAATATTAACCATGACATTTCCAGCAGTCCCTGGTTTTGCAGATGCTGTTGGCCTGGTGTGGGAGATGCTGGTGGTTACTGGCAGGAGCTGTAACCTTCCCAATGTGTTCACTTCTTGGCAGGTGCACTCGTGTTTGCTGAGTGTGAGGGCTGGCAAAGACGGCTGGTTCCAGCTCTACAGCCCTGGGGGAGTGGCCTGTGATGATGATGGAGAGCTCTTTGCCAGCATGGTAAGTGTCTGCAGCAGTGGGGCCTTAGAAACTTATTTGCAATAAGTAACTAATGCCTAGTCGACAGGAACAAGATTTACTCGTTTTTGTCAAAAAATAAATTATCAAAATCACGATTTTGCTAACCGTGAGTGTTCACCAGAAAACCAAAATCTTTCTACTACCAAATCCACTGACCTCCCCTGCAGTTTGGTTAGCACATTACTGTTCTCTTTTTGAACTTTGGCATGTTTTCTCACTGATAGTGTAACACAAAAATCATGCTTGTGCGTACCTCTGTATTTCTGTATTTATAAATGTGTATAAAAAAACTCTCCCAGGGAACGTGGAATACTGGGAGACAGACTGTTTTTGTACATCCACACCTATAGTTTACATTAATAGGCTCCCCTGGAATTTAAAACCAACAGTTACATTGGCTTAATCAAAGGATGGATGGATAGATACAAAAAGGTGTTATCAGTGTCTCTGCCCAATTACATTGTTGTGAAGAGGTGTAATTAGAAACCAGCATTCCATTTCCAGCTGTTATTTCTTTTGTAACTCTGAGAAGGGCTCGACAGAAAAGAGCAGGTTTTAATCAGTGCAGTGATTTAAGCACTGTCTTCCTGTGCAACCTGGGTCAAGTCACGTAGGTCTCTCTCTGTATTAATTCTCCATATACCAAGGAAGATGGAAATGATATTACTGCCTTTCCCTGGTAAGGGGGAAAACATTTGTTGGAGTTGGCTTTGAGTACACAGTGAAGTGACTTTCTACACTTTGTGCATCTCCCACATGCTGAACGTTTTGGGACATAAAGAACATAGATGTCTGTCTGTACCCTTAAATTCAGATGGATCAGATGCCTCTGAAACTGATAATGGAAGAAGAGTGTTTACAAAAGGTTTCACCCCTCTTCACTGTTCATCTGTCTTTTATCTTTGAAAAGAAAATTTCTTCAGAGCTGTATCATTTCTCCTGAGAGCTGTTGTGGTTCAGGATATTTATGAGCATCAGGAGATGGCGTGCATGAGAAAGCACAATGCTAACACACATTAATATGCAGTACTCTGTGCCCTTTGCAAGGATGTTGATAAATACTTAAAGAGCTGCTAACGACTAACCATAAAGTTGGAAAAACACTCTGTTCTGAGATGCACCTAATGTTTCTTCACTGTCAGTGTCAGTATTTTCCATTGCTCAAGAAAACCTCTAGAAAAACTTAATGAAAACTGCATGAAATTAAATCCCTTTTGGCT
This sequence comes from Thryothorus ludovicianus, assembly GCA_013397245.1. NCBI lineage: Eukaryota > Metazoa > Chordata > Aves > Passeriformes > Certhiidae > Thryothorus > Thryothorus ludovicianus. The sequence continues at coordinate 1,476,945 of VZTB01005271.1, read as the reverse complement.
TGGAGGTTCACTTTTTTAAAGGCCACCTGAGCTGATGGATGCTTAAGGAAAAAAAAGATTTTCTGTTTTTCTAAAGAGCTTGCTGCTAATGAAGCCATGATTCACATAGAATTGGCCTCATCATGGCATGGTTGTGATATTTTCAGCAGTATTGAACATAGTGCAGGCAATGCCATGAGCCAGAGGGGGCACAGGATGCATTTACAAGGTTACTGTAGGGTGCTGCTGATGTTGAGTCCACATAATGGAGCTCTTCCTGCCCAGGCTGTTGGAAAATGCAAATTCTTACCCAGAGCTCTGCAGCAAATGGTGAATCAGCCATCTGGGCTATGAAATAAGACTTTCTTCCAGGAACCCAGACTTCCCTGCATTTAATCCCTAAGGCTTTTACACTGGAAATAATATGACCAACTTTGTACAAGTGGCTTTGCCTTTCTGCCATAGGCCATACTGTGTGATATCACGTGGTGCTTTCTGGAATTTGATAAGATTCTGCAGAAGAGTTTTGTCAGCTCAAGGACTTGAAGGAGTGTCATTCAGGGGATGTTCTCTGCAGTTCTTTCATTTCAGGGAAAACTAAGCAAAAGAGAAAGCAGGATAGTGGCCCAAGAGCATGAAAAGCCATGAAGTCATCTCTGACAGTGCTCAGGACTGCCAGATTTTCTTAAAGCAATCCTTCCTTCCCCAGTCAGATCCTGTCTGTTCATCCTGAACAGGTGATTTTGTCTGTCACCACCCCTTAGCCAAGGGCAGCAGATTGCCAGCAGCACTGCCTTTTACCAAGACACCCAGCCCACACAGCCCCTGCTCCCCAGCTGGCATTTCCAGAGAAACCCAAGCGCAAACAGATGCGAAAGCAAAATCCCCCGGTGGTTCCCCCGGGGCTGGGTTCATCAGGTTACTGGGAATGAATGGGGGCAATTGCACAGCTGCTCTGATGTTTCCTGGGGAGCCTCTATCAGGCTGTCAGCTGGGCTCCTTTATGGAGAAAAACTTCCCACTCTCTCAGATCTCACTGAGCATCACCTTCTTTGAAAAGTCACTTCCATTCAGCAGTAAAGCTACTGAGACACTGCAACCCTGACTGTAAAGAGAGCCTTCATTCCTTTAGCTTTATTGCAAACACTTCACACTTTCTGACTGCTTAACAATATCCCTTCCAGAGGTATATGTGTTTCTTAGGCCTACACCCCTAATTCTGCCTCTGTTTCTTGAATAGGTTCATATTTTAATGGGATCCTGCTATAAAACAAAGAAGTTCCTGCTTTCACTGGCTGAAAATAAATTGGGACCTTGCATGCTGCTGGCTTTGAGGGGTAACCAGACGATGGTAGAGGTAAGTCCTAAAAACATGTGGTCCTGGAGGTGTCAGAGCAGTGTTCAGGTTCACACTGCCTTTCCCTGAACTGGCTCTAGCAGGGGTCAGGTTTGTGTTATGTCAAACAGCAGCAGGGGGTGTTTGTGTTTCTCTGAATTAAGTAGAACAGAATATTGTTGTTCCGACATGAGTGTGAATTAAATGAAAGGTGGGTGCATGGATTTTTGGAGAAAGAGGTTGTTTGCTGTAATGCAGCTGGAGAGGTTGGGATGGGAAATAAAGTGGCCATGGTGGTGTAGGCTGTGATGAGAGATCTCAATTCACAACCACAAGGCTTTTCCATGATGAAATGCCTGATTCTTGTCTTGCCACCTGCAAAATGAGCAGTGCACAGGAAGTGCCTTTATAAAACCTTATTTGCTTGCATTAAAACAATTTTTTTATCTTATGATTTGTTATTTTTGTTGTGCAAGTAGTTTATACGCATTTTTCTGGATTTCTTAAGTTTCTTGATAAATGTCATTATCAGTGGAAAGAGAGTGGATAAATAGATGGAAGGAGTTATTTTTTCATTGACTTAGATCTGTGTATGCTAATTTAATCCAGTAAATAAAGGAGCATGCTGCATGCATTTGAATATAGCGTTACTGGATTTTTTTTTTCTTCATTAAAAATAATTGAAATTGTGGAGGGAATAAAAGCTTTGCATTTTAATTGCAATGACATGGATACATAGCTGAAAAGGAAAGGCAGCATGGAGGGGCAGCTTGTGCCCTAAATCTGTGTGGCCCCCTGGAATCACCCCTTGGGATCTGGCTTGCTCCTGGCAGTCCCTTCCCCAGGGTGAGTTGGGTGTGTTCTCAGTGAGGTGGGAGATGTCCTGGCCATAGCAGTGAGCTCCCAACATCTTCTCTGGGAGCCTTTGTGCCCTTTATGCCTCGTGGGCTGGGTACACCTCACACGTGTTCTGCTTGCACAAAAACCCCAGCACATAGGGATGGAAAATCCAGCCCTCAAGGAGCTGCTTGGCCCTGCTGCTGCTGCTGTGCAGTGTCCCAGCTCTGCCAGTGCCCAGCCCATGGACCTGGGAAATGCTGGATCAATTGTACCTGTTCTGGAGAGGGCTGTGGCACAGAGCCATCTCCCAGGTCTGATGCAAATAATTGCATCTCTCAGTCAAAAGGAATGAGCACTAATGGGAGGTGGGATAGACAGACTGGCTTTTGGAGATTGCACTTGATTCTTGATAAATAAAAAATTAATTTCATGTGTTGGAAGGGCCATAAATATTGCTATGATATCCTCTAATCAAACCTCCATTATGCATGCTCTAAAAACTTACCCAGGAATTTAAACTACCATGCCCAGTGTAATTAGGATATTTGAAAGAAATTGCATGAAAGCCCTGGACTGACCACTCTCCTTTTGTTCTGCTGCTAGATTTTGTGCTTGATGCTGGAATACAACATCATTGACAACAATGACACCCAGCTCCAGATCATCTCCACCCTGGAAAGCACAGACGTGGGGAAGAGAATGTATGAACAGCTGTGTGAGAGGCAGAGGGAGTTAAAGGAGCTGGTATGTCACCCTGCACATATTGCCATAGCATGTTGGGCTCTGTGCTCTCCACAAATGGAGGTACAAAAGAAAGACAAGCAGGGTGTGAAATTCCCAGTTAACAACAGGATGGGAGCAGTCCTCAGAGGATTTTCCTGTGAATATATATACTGTGTGATATTTACTGATGTGACTAATCCCATACTATGCTTATGAATGTTATTCAATAACCTGCTTAGGATCTCTGTGAAGGAATAAAGGTGAAACCCTGCTGTCTCATGATCTTACAAGTCAGCTTGTCAAATTCTGCCACCTTTTGACATACGAGTAGCAAATGGTTCTGGTGCTGGCCAGCATTTCTGAATGCTCTGGCATTCACAGCATTTCACTGAGATGGTCTTTAGGTCAAGTTCTCAGGGCTAGAGCCTATGGAAAAAGATTCTTCTTGATTTTATAGAGAGGACCTTCAGATTTAAAATGGACCTGCTCATATTAGCACTTTTTCACCTATGTAAACATACCCACAAACTTCCTCTTCCCTGTTTCACATTTATATTTGTCTTTAACCTCTGCTCCCAGCCTGAAAAGTAGATGCTTTTTTTGAAGTCAAGCAAATGATTTTATCAGCTGCACCATCTTAGCCTCTTTGCTCACTTTGCCCAGCATTTTTAAAGCTGTTTCCTTTAGAGTGAAAGTAACCAAATGCTGGCAGGCTGAAGCAGACAAATGGCATGAAGACCCACTTAGCTGTGGTTAGTGGGTGTCCCCTGGGGAGCCACAGGCACACTGAGTGCAGGGAAAGCAGGGATGAGGTGGAAGGGCTGGCAGGAAGATTTGAAATGGGAGCAGGGTTTGTGCTAGTGAGGAGCTTGCTGTACTTCAGTCAGTCTGAAATGTAGAATGGCAGCTTGTTTGACCAAAATATCTTCTCTTTTACAGCAAAGAAAAGGTGGCCCCACAAGGTTAACACTGCCATCCAAGTCCACAGTAAGTTCATCATGTCAATAGAAAAACAAGCTTTGTCCTTCCATATTTAAGCACTTGATTTATGTTTGCCATGTGGCACAGTGGTTTTGGGCAGTTGAGTGGGGAGCCATTCCACTTGCTCTGTCAACACAACTGGAGCTCACACAACTAAGGGCACATTTCTGCTCTCGGGTCTGTGCAGCAGTTTCCAGCACCAGCAGCAGGCTGTCACATTTATGGTGCTGCTCAGATTTGGAATGGCAGCTCTAGGGACAGAATTTTGCTTTACAGAGGCAAACTTCACCATGTCCAGTTCTGGATTTTAGTCATGGAAGTCTCAAAGAGACCCAGCACTGTTGCATTTAATCCTGGTGCAAACCCAGACTAACTCCACTGAGGCCAGGTAGTGGTGCTGAGCACAGCTGGGACCTGGACCTGGTGGTTAAATCCTCACCATGTTTAAAGACCCATCTTCAGCATTTGCTCTGACACTGGAGCCTTTGTGTCTCATAAGGATACACACGCAAAGGACGTTTTTGCCCTAATGTTTGGACAGATTTTTCCCAGGGTGTGTGGAGCAACGCTGCCACAAGAGCCCAGCTGCTTGCCAAACAAACAGAAAGTGCTCTGTGTGGTTGTGTGTTACTGTAAACAAGAGGAGCAGTTGTGCAGCCCCGCTGTGGTTCGGTGTCGGTGGCACCGCGCGTCCCCAGCTCCCTCAGCGCTCTCCTCTCTGCCTGCAGGATGCAGACCTGGCCCGCCTGCTCAGCTCGGGCTCTTTTGGCAATCTGGAAAACCTCAGCCTGGCCTTTACCAACGTGACAAGTGCTTGTGCTGAGCACCTCATCAAACTGCCTTCGCTCAAGCAGCTGAACCTGTGGTCGACTCAGGTAGGAGCTCTGCAGCCTGAGACTCAGAGCAGGAGCTGGTGCTGACTAATTCCAAAATCCCACACTACGTCAGCACCAGAAGGGTGTGTGAAGAGGCTTTGCTTAGATGACTTTGTCCTCCTGCTATTTTTACAGGGCCTTCATGTGGCTTTTTTCTGATTTTTTTTCTCTTTGCCACTTTTTTTCCCCTCCAATTTTTAATTTTTGTTTTATTTTTAATTATAGAAATGTCACTGCTATCTTGGGTTGAACGTTCCAGTTGGGCATGGGTGCTCCTGTGTGCTGAGTAGAACCTGTGCTGCTGTTCATCTGGGAAATGCTTCTGCTTTCACCCAGTTAGGATGAAAAAATGCTGCTGTGCAGCTCGCATGGTCAAGCAAAGCACAGAGTCTGTGCAGTTTAGGCAGTGAATTGCTTGAAAGCTGATCAACCCAGCAGCAACAAAAAGAAACTCAGATCATGAATAAGTAGAAGGAAATTATAATGAGAATGTGATTATTTTGTAAGCAAAAAAAGACCCAAGTTAACTGAATAAATTATTCTGCTGTTGACTGAAGGAACTTCTAAAATTAAATTTTTCCTCTGTGTTACCCTGCTGATTTTGCTCTCTGAGGTTCTCCACTGAATAGGTTTTCCCCATTTTCTGTTGGCACCTATTTGTAGTGCTCTCTGAAAATACGATTATTGTCACTGCAACCACAAAAAGCAGCATATTTTTTTTAACCAAAATGTCATATAAATATTTTGTTTTGTTTTCCTAACTACTTTGTATCCCAGAAATACCCTTTTTTTTTTTGTATGGGGAATGTGAAGTAGAAATTGATTAAGGCTATTTGTATCTCCTCCAGTTTTGTCTTAACAATGTAACTTTTGCATTTGAAAAATTTTGCTGCTTCTCGTTCAAAATGAGTTTGAGTTCACTGAACAAAGAGCCTGCCTTTTGTGTGGGGTTTCTTTTTATTAAAAAAGCAAAAAGGGGTTCAGATTCCATTTCATTTTGCAATACCCTGGTTTCCATTAACCTAGAATTTAGAAACAGCAGAAACCAAGTGGGTCAACAGCACAATTACCAATCAATAGTGCATTGTTCTTGAGACCAAAATAGCTAATTAGTACCACTTGCACTGTGCATTTTTTTTGGTGTGTGGTGTGGCTGGGAGCTGGCTGAGGCTGCCATAACCATCGTGTGCAGCCTGGGTGGGAGCTCACTCACTCGTACAAAGTCCAGGCTTCAAAGGCAGCACTCTGATGAGGTGCTGGCCTGTGGTTAAGTGCACACAAGTCACTTAATTGCTGTGTTCCCTGCCATGGAGCCTTTTGCTTTCTCTGCTCTCAGTCTGAGCAGTGGGCTCACAGAGCTGAGCCCAGCCCCGTGCCCATGGCCCTGCTTGCCCTGAGGTTGTGCCCCCAGGTTGTGCCCCGAGGTTGTGCCCCCAGGTTTTGGCTGCCCAGGGTGACCCAGCTGTGCTTGTCCCCTGCAGTTTGGCGACGCGGGGCTGCGGCTCCTGTCCGAGCACCTCACCATGCTGCAGGTGCTGAACCTGTGCGAGACGCCGGTGACGGACGCGGGGCTGCTGGCACTGAGCTGTGAGTGACAGAGCTGGGGCTAAGGGGACACCTGGGGGGGTCTGGGGAGCTCAGGGGGTTTGGGCAGCAGGGGATCTCTCGGTGCTGCTTCTGCAGGGATTTTAGGACAGGCTGTGTTTGGGTTTAGTTCCCTCTGCCCTGCCCAGTCCTGCGGCTGTCCAGCTGTGGGGTGGTGACCTGAGCCTCATGTGGGCTTTGTCCTCCTGAGCCATGCTCTAGACCTTGCCTCTGGCTTCACTGATGGCACCTGTCCCCATCTCATGTGTCACCTGTTGCCCAGGGACTTCCCAGATTTCTTGCTATGGGTATCCCCTCTGGGTGGGACCTGCCTTTGTGGTGTGGGAGGGGAAGACTGCAAAGCCATGTGGCAGCTTCTCAGTCAGTTCAGCAGGTTCCAAACTCCTTCTGGCATTTTTGGTCCTTCAGTTCTGGGGAGGTGAAGCTCTCCCTGTTCTTGGTTTAAACAAGGCAAGGCAGAGGGAGGCATCCAGGATTCCCTGAGCTCTGGGAGCTGCTCGACGTGCTGGAATGAAGCTGCCTCCTGCACCCAGCAGTGCATTGCAAGCCTCACTGTTGGCTTTGGAGGGCTGCTTTCATAGGCTGGATCCTCTGCAGACGTGCCAGACAGGCCAGTAGTTATGGCTCATCTATTCTGCTATGTACTGGAGCCTAAAATGGGAATGGGGAGAGGAGAGGGAGGACTTCCAGATCAGCATGGCCCCTGTGAGCCCCACACAGAGCACTGAGAATGGGCACTATTCAGAATAATGGGCAGGAAACCGATTATGAGAAGTTGACTGAACTCCTTTGAAGTCAGCAGTCTTAAGCATATGCTTAATAGCCCTTCCTAAATAGGGACTTTTTCCTGGATGAGGGCCCAAACAGCTGTTTATCCATTTGTATTTCTGTATTTTATGCTATTCAGCTTTTTCCTGGGAGTGCTGCACATAGTCATGCCTTGTTTATGCTTTGGCCTACTGTAAGCATGATATTTTAAGAAAATGCAGCATGATCATAAATATCTGTGTGTTTTCTCTTTCAGCCATGAAGAGCCTGTGTAGTTTAAATATGAACAGCACCAAACTTTCAGCAGATACCTACGAAGATCTCAAGGTATTTGTGAATTGCATCCTCTAAAGATGAGAAGTAGAAGCAAGAGCCTGGTGGTGGTGCCTAGGGCAGGGAGAGCTGACCCTGTGGAGTGGTAGCATGAAGGTTATCTGAAGAATGTGAAGTGGATTATTTTGTGGATATAAAGACTGAAAGCAGCATTGTGAGGTTGCTTGCTTTGTTGGACCCAGGAAACATTGAATATACTGAATGGAGAAGTATGAGATAGAATCAGCAGCTCAATATTTTTGCCTGTGCTATCAACAGTAAAGGCTTTATCAGTAAAAGTTTCCTAAGTAGAAGCTGATTGATTGTTTCTGATGAGGATACAGAGACAGGTACCATCTAGTGCACACCACATCCTGTACTGTTAACTCTAGGACTGGAATTGGCCTCAGCAGAAACGTCTGCACAGATGCCCAGTTCTGAAATTTGACATGCAATGTCTGATTTTGCTGTGAGTTTATAACCACTTAGGCAAAATGGTGTAAAAAACCAGTTTGTAGCCCAAGGTGGTTTCAGTGCTTGCCTGAGATGTGTTGGCTTTCATGACTTCACGTGGACTTTGCCTTCATTCTGGTGGTTGTGTGAGTTGCATCTCCCAAAATCTTACCTTAGAGACCCAAGGACTCAAGATGAAACTTGACATTTGCTTGTCTTGAATGTTGAAACAGATTGGGCCACGTTTACTTAAAGGGTCACAACCTTGGGTTGAGTTTGGAACTTGAAGCAAGTCCTGTAACTGCTCTGCTTTCAAAATTCATCTATCTTTGGTTCTGGCTGTGGAGCCAGGGCTCCCCCAGGGACTCAGCTGCAATGCTGCTTGCATGGAGTTTTCAAGATCAAGTTTTAAAAACTTGTGTCACAACTGTATATGCAAAGAAGTCCTTGGAATTAACAGCTGGCCTGCAGATGGGTTCACACAATGGAGCTTGTATCAGGCCCCAGGCATTTACAGACAATCAAGGTCAATGCTGTATTTGGCCCAGGGCTCTGAAATCACATCTATTGAAAGGCTACCCTGGTCCCACCCCTGCTTCTGAGCCCCTTTGCCACTCACTTCCTACTGAAACTCACATTTTCCTAACTCCTTCCCTCTGCTCTGGTATGGCATTAATAGCCCTTAGCAGCCACACAAGAAAGTGACTTGCCAGGGCAAACACAAAACTGCCTGTGAGCAAAGTCCTGATGATTGCAGAGAATTCCAAAAGCTGAGAAACAGGCAGGCATCACTTTTCCTCCTTTCATCTCTTCCGTTGAGATTTATCTTGGTGGCCCTTTTTTTAGGGCTCTGTGTGTATTCAAAGGCAGTAGTTTCTCTCCCTGGGGCACATGGTTGTAGGTTTGTTAAGAACAGCTCAGCCTTCAAAGAACATATTTTTGATACAAATCTTTCCTTCTTCTCACGTTGGTCTGCAAGAGCATTTGGGGCACAAGCCAGTGATGACATTTCCTCTCAGCTCCATCCCCCACCCCACTAAACACGCTTGCACACACACAGACACCCACATATGTACCAGGCAGGCTGAACCAGACAATAAATAAACACCCACCACTGAAGTCATTATTGCCTAACTGAAAAATTATTTGCTGGCAGTGTCTGTAGGATTATGAATAGCTCTTATCAAAATATGCGTGCACATAAATCAAGGAGTGAGGTAATAATGACTCCTAGAAACTTCCAAGTCCTCAATTATGCCCTGGCCTAATTAAAGGTGTTTATTTGTGTTGAGAGAATTAGCTGTGCAATTATGGTCAGAGAGTGTGGAGAGGGGATGGGTGAGCAGGAGCAGCACAAGCAGCCGATCCCCGTCTGCCTCATGGGGGAGATTCAGGAGTGATGTGGCCAAGAGCACTGGAGTTGTGGAAGGGAGACCACAAAGACACCACAGGTTGCTAATGCTCCATGAATTGTTTTAGTTTGTGGAGGGTAAAATGAGCAATGTGGAGGCTGAAGGAGGAAAGAGTCTCTGCTGCAGTTTGAGTCCGCTGCCTTCACGGTGAAAGTTGGACAGACACGTTTTGCTAAGTATTTGCATAAAAAATGAAGATCAGGGTCTGATCTGGAGCTGGTGGCTGGTGCAGGGGTTTTAGAGCAGGACTTAATCCCGTGTGTCTGTAAGGGCTCAGCATCGTGTTCCTTTGCCACACCAGCTCAACACTGGGCCCAGTGTCACACCTCTCCCTGCAGCTGGTGGCTGACAGAGCAATCCTCCCAGTTTGCTGGGAGGTGCTTTGTCCCTTTCTGTAGCCCTCCTCCAGATTTGGATGTGACCTCTGAATTGAGTAAGTCAGGGGATTGTTTCCTCACAGGGGCTCCCAGGCCAGAAAGCTGTGTCTGCCCTTTTCCTCTCCTGGGCCGCCGTCACCCTCAGCACCAGTGGGGCTCCAAGGGGAGGTGCTTTCATCCTCTTTTGGGAGCCCACATTCAAAACACAAGTATGATCTTAAGAGCTGCACAGGTCCCACACTCGCTGTCACACAAAAATGTCACAGGGTGCAAGGTTTTGTTTGGCCTTTACCCACCCTGGGCAGCCAGTCATCAACACCAACCACAGCAGAGCAAGGTGCTCTCCTTCCCCAGGAAGTTCCTTCACCCCCCTTCTCTATTCCTCCTCCAACCACTGCTCTGTTGGATAAGTACAGGGAATGATCCCCCACAAGAGATTTGACAGGAACTTTTTGCCTGAGCCCTGAACATTAATTGTGACCTTTCCTCCCCTCACAGGCTAAACTCCCCAACCTGAAGGAGGTGGATGTCCGCTACACCGAGGCCTGGTGAACTCTCCCTGCCTCCCACTCTTCTCTTTTGCTTCTCGTGAGAAGGAAAAGATTTTTAAAACAGACAGATTGAAACAAACCGGAAAATAACTTTTGGCCAATTCCAGTAGAGCAGTGAGTCTGGGGACTTGGTGGCAGGAGTTGTGGTTGTGGGGTAGCAGAGTGGAGTTGTGTGTGTTGGGAGGAGGGGGCAAGCCTGGACCCCGCTGGATTCTTTCAACTTTGTGATTTCAGAATCAACATAATTTAAATTGAAAAGGAAACAAACAAACAAACAAACAAAAAATGGACCTTGTAGCAGCAAGAGGATTATAAAGAGGAAAAAAACACCTTTGCGGATTTTATTTGCCTTTGTGTTTTATGCCGTGTGGAGAAAAAAAAAATATTCCTTTGTCCTTACCTGGGTTTCCTTGGCTGGCACCCAGCCAGCCAGAACTCCTGTTTCACCAGTTTTGCTCCAGCAAATCAAACTTCAAAAATCTCAAGAGAAGAAAACCAAAACCAGTGTGATTTTCACCTCCCCCATGTCCTTGCAGTTGTTATGCAAAGTAATTTTGTTGTACATAAGATTTACATAATGCACCTATTTAAGAATTGGTTCACAAATAACAGGTCTGGGACCTGTCTTTTATTTATGAATTGTTAATTCTTTTACCTTTTTTTTTTGCGTATAGTACTGTATAAACTAGTTTGCTGTCTTGTTGTTATTATTATTTTTTTTTTTAAGGAAACGTCCTTCCTGAAGAATTGCCTTTTAGTAATGCAAACTGTATTATACTCCCTCTTTGTCAACATTCATCGCGTTGTCTTTTTGATTTCAAAATGCCTCAAATGTTATCAAATAGGAAGGAAAATCTTTATCAAGGGGGGGCGTGGTTTTTGGGGGAGGGGGTGCAGGGATTAATAAAAGTCACAATTCCTTCCAAAGTCTGAAAACTTTCTTTAGTCTTTTAAGCCATGTCGGATTTAAACACGGGAGATGGGGACATTTATATTTTGCCAATGGGGTGTTTGCAAACTGTAGATTTTACGAGTTGCCTCCGTTGTTTTCTGTTTACGTCCGGAATTTCAAAAAGAGAAAAAAAACAAAAACAAAACCTCTCCCTCCACTTTGTGCATCAGCTTTTTCTGGGTTTTTTTTTTCCCCCCCTCCCCTCATTCCTGCCCTGTGCCCCTCTCCCTGCCCTGTTCTGTGCACGCATTGTTCTGCATGTTCCTCTGGGGAGCCTGAGGAAATCGCGGTGTTGCTGATCCGATAGCTCTGACCTGTCTGTAAATGTGACTGCTACATTTTTCAAATTCCACAGTTGCTTAGAAGATGATTTTTTTAAAAATTGTGGTTTCTTTTATAACTATGCTGTTGACTCTTTTTTTTTTTCATAATGAGCCTTCATTGTACAGAGCTGCTTATTTAAAAAAAAAACAACAAACAAAAACAAAACAAAAAGAAGTTTTTTTTCCTCTGTTTAACACTTTTATTTTATTCTTCAGCACCTNTTTTTTTAATAATGAAACAGAAATTCAATCTTAACTCATGTAGTGTGTCAGGTTTTTTTCTCCCCCTTCAAATCCCAGACTGTGTGAAGATGCAGTATGGGAAAGAAGAAAAAGAAGAAAAAAAAAAAAAAAGAAGAAAAAATATGCCAACATTTTCCTTAGCACTGTTGCTTTTACCAATGGTTTACTACTACTGTTCTGTAGCTGTGTAAAAAGAGATGTGAAATAATTTCAGGCAAAAATAAACTGTAAGTGAATATCTTTTAGCTGCGTGCTTTGTGTTTTCTTTGCAGGAGGCTGTGGCTGGCCCGTGCTGCGGGGATGCTGTGGGAGGTGCAGGGGGCCAGCAGGCAGCCAGGGTGTTTGCCACCACTGCCCAGGCCCCAGGAGCACCTGCAGGGGAGGAAAAGGAGGAGGACAGCTGAGCTCAGTGTGTCCTGTTCCTGCAGCCCTGCTCAGGCCTGATTTCTGTCCCCAAAAGGCTGAAGGAGCCCCTGCAGTGGCCGTGGCAGGAGCTGCATTGCTGAGGGGGTTTCTTGCACTGGTTGCCTGATGCAGGCAATGAGGGAAGCACTGGGGCACCTGCAGGCTCGAGAGGGGTTTCTGCACGTTGAAGTGTTTTAGGGCAGGGGTGTGCTGTGTTTGTGTTCTGCTGCTGGCCCCGGAGAAGCCCTGCAGGGTGTGGGCTGGGTGCCAGCAGGAGACCCAGCTGGAGCTCCCTGACTCTGCCTCCATTGTCTGCACAGCTCCTGAGCTTCAGCTTTTAAACAAAGGGGCCCCACTTGAAACCAATTCCTGCAGGTGTTCTGCCTTCCTCTCCTGTGTTACCTGGCTCCTGTACTCTCACTTCTGTCTGTATTTCTGTTCTGTTCCACAAAAGAGGTTTCAGGACCTGGGGAAACACGAGGGTTTGTACTGTGCTTCTTGCCAAGCTAAGTGCTCACAGGAGGGCCCTTGGTAGAGAGAAAAATCTGCCTTTATTATGTTTTCCTTCACTGAAACCAGGCTGCTGTAGTTGAGTCTGTTGGGCTTTTTTGGGTGTTTTCCCTTGAGCAGGCACCACTGCCTATGGGCTGTTCTGCCCTGGTAACAGCAAGGACTTCATAAAACCTTTCTTGACCCAGAAGAGTCAGAAACATTCCTGAGATGCTGCATGAGGAACTGAGAAATCACCCAAGGAAGAAGAGCTTTGGGCTTTGGTGAGACCAAGGACATGTGCTGGATACAGCTTCTCTTCTGCTGTGGACAGAGATCCCTTCCTGAGCTCCCCAGGCTCTGCCTTTGGGGGAACTGGTGACAGTATTTGGATTCTGCAACCTCATCTGGATTACCAGCTGTGGGAGAAGCCTGGACATCCACAGAGCTTTGCTGAGATGCTGCTTGGGTCCCTTGGAGTGAGATCCCACTTGAACACCTGCCTGCCCTCTGCAGCAGCCTCCAGGAAACTCCTCTCTCATGCTTCCTCCCTGCTCCTGACTTCTGGAACAGCAGCATCTCCCCCTGCCATGGCAGCAGGCTGAACAAAGTCTGAGTGAGATTGGAGGTGGTCAGTGTGGAGTGAAATGGGCTCAGTCTCACCTGGCTGGAGTCATCACTGGGCCAAGGTGGCTGCCTTTGGTCTCAGGCCTGAGGCAATCACAGAGCAGCATTGTGAGGCTGCCTCAGGTTTGTGTCCAAGTGAGGATTTTGTTGGTTGCAGGGGTGGGGATTAGGCACAGAGATGGAACAGAGGTGCTGTGTCTGAGCTTGCTCCCATTTTCCTGAGCTTTTTGTTCCAGAGCACTGGGCCTCGGAGCTGGCTGGTGGTTTCCCCTGGATAATGAAGCCTTTCTGCCTGTGCCCAGCTGCTGCTTGCTGATAATGGAGCTGTTCAAAAGCTGCCTGGTTCCATTTGGGAGGTGACTGAGCCCCATCTTCCCGGGGACTCGGAATGCCAGGGGCTGGTCTCACCCGCAGCTCTCGGCTTTCAACCCGGGCTCGTGCAGGAGCTCTGATGCAAGTCCAAAGAGCACAAAGCTGCAGCACTGCCGAGTTTCAGGAGCAATTTCCTCCTGTCCTCATTAAAACCCTGTGGTTGTCCTGCCTTCCTACTGCTGCTTCCACTGCTCACAGCTACCTCCTGAGTTTCAGAAGACCAAACACAGAGATGAATCTCACAAAGAACCTTTGCCTCGTTTCCCAGCTGTGTGGGCTCAGCTTATTTGTTGCTCAGAGAGTGAAATATATACCTAAAATCCTGAGAATTCAGCCTGGATTTGCTTGTAGGGGAGTGCTGAAACAGCTGCTGGCCTGAAGCATTGTCTGGTGGGAATGGTACCAGGTAAGAGCTTGGTGTGTCCTGTTCATGGGATCCCGGTGGAGGCCGGGTCAGCCACAAGTCCCATCCCTGGGGACCTGAGGCTCTGCCAAACGCTGGCTGAGGGATCTCATGGGAAGGTGTGGGGAATCTGCAGTGTCCCTGGGGCTGATCTGAGCTTCCTCAGGGTCCCTTGTCCTTGGGCTGTGACCTGACCTGGTCCCCAAGGCCTGGAGAGGCTCCATCTCTGAGCCCTCCAGCACTGAGCACAAGAAATGTCTCTGATGCTCCTTTTGCTCCCCAGAGAGCATCAAGCCTCTGTTCTGGTTAAATCCTTTTGGGAATAAAGTGGGCTCTGGACTAGCAATCCCTAAGCACTGTAAAGGAATCAAATAGCAATGAGGTAAAAGCAAAGCAGGGGTGCCAGCTCCACCCATGACTGCTGGCTCTGGAAAAGTTTGGGATTTCCACAGCCCTGATGGCTGGGAGCAGCAGAGCCCTCCTCTCAAGGATCTTTAATCCTTGAAACTTCACAAGCATCTCCATAAGCATAGGGCAGTAAGTGCTGCTGAGAGCAGTGCTGACCTCTCCCAGCCCCTGTAACACTGGCCAGCTGTTCCCATTAGAACACATCACTCAGAATATTGCTGCCTCTTGAATTTGTAATGATTTTTTCCAACTAAATGGAGTACACATATAAAAATATTTCTTTTAAGTAGATGTTGCAATGCATTTTTTTTTCCATTTTCTTTTCTATTGGCAGGGGAAAGGCTTAAGTAAGTATTTGAGATTAGCCATTTTTAGTAATAACAGATCTTGGAATGTCCTTTTTGCCACTAATATCAGACATGCAGGTATTTTTCCTTGTAGCCTGATACATGCTTTTTTTTTTATTTTTTTCACTTCCATGCTTTTCACTAGCCAGTTAGAACAAGTACTGTCTGTAATTCCTTTGTAATTTTCCAGTAGGCCCTATCAGATTTTAAATACATACATACCCAAACCTCCCAGGTCTGCTGGCCATGGATGAGCCTTGTTGATGTAAATTCCTTTTTCCTACCAACCTCTACAAAGATCCAAACAGAGCTCTGTGTAGGAGAACAGAGCTCCCAGTTTGTGCTCAGACCATTAAATTGGTCTCAGCACCTAAATTCACCAGTTTGCTTCACAGATCTGGCAGTTGATATAGTAACCAGTTTCTTGTTAATTTTTCTTCCAGCTGGGATAGGATATCAAACATTAATCCTTTAATTCTTGTGCAGCATACATTTGATGTTGAGCTGTTCACAGTAGATACTGAGATACTTTTAAATCATTGCAGGCTCTCCCAACCAGAATCTCCCATTTTTAAATAAGCCTTTGCTAAGAAATCCCTGCTTTTCCATTAAATTATGGAAAAGTTCTTTTAAAAAGAGAAGTTTGCTTTGAATGTGAGGTCAGAGATCCACTGTCTCACTTGAGCAGAAGTGTTGCTGCTGTCTTTGGTATGCACTGTACCTCCCTATATTGAAATACTGAAACCTTGGCTTAGGGATGCTTTTCTTTCTATATTTTGCCTATTATGAAGACATTAAGGATAATTAATGTTAGTGACTCATTTGCCAGGTGCTTTATGGTCTTGAGGCTAGGTCTGGTTATTTACTGCTGCAAAGGGGCAGAGTGTGATCCCTGAAGGTTGCAAAAACACATTTATCAGGAACACTTCAACTTTCAACTTGGGCCGTAACGTTAGAAACACACAATCTGTGGTTGATTGTTGTTTATGAAAGAGAAAAGGTATTGTAAACCTGTCTGTTGATGAGGGTTTCATGTTCTCTGATTCTGTTTTACCAGCTGTCTCCCTTCCAAGTGGTTCTCTCCAGGCCTGGCAGATGGGATGAGCAGTGGCAGGGCTGGGGGAGCATCCCTGTGCCCCTGTGCCTGGATGGGGCCCATCAAGATCCCCTTCCTGGTAAGGAAAAGATTCTGCCCTGCACGATGGCCCAGTGTAGGAGCAGGATTTGTCCATTGTAGCAACAACAACAACAAAAAAAAATCAGACCTTTATAAAAATCCCAGCTGCAGCTGAAACAAACCTCCCTGTGTGAGGGGCAGCAGGGACAGCTGAGCTCAGACACAGCATTGCTCCTGCCCTCACTGAGGTGAAATTCTTGTTTTAACATTGCAGTGAACTCAGTAGAGTATTTTTGGCTGGAACAGTCTGACCCAGACTTCTGCAAGAGTCCACTATTAACTGATAAGTTAAAGGAGGCTCTGGGGGAATTGTGGATGTGGGTAACGGGATGGAATCCACCCCTGGAGCTGAGGCCGGCAGAGGGCTGAGTCTCCTTGCTCAAGCCTCGTAAAGATGCCAGGTCCTGCTCCTCCACAGCTCTTTTCTTCAGAAAATGTGCTGGGTGTCATTGTCAGAGGGGTTTTTGGTTTGGAGCTCAGGGGAACCCCCCCTGAGCACTGAGGGCAAAGCTCCACTGTGCAGCCAGAGCTGTGCGGGGCCATGAGATGCTCACACAGGAGATGTGGAATTCCCTCTTTGGGATCTGTCTGGCTCCTCCTGGCAGGAGAGGGAGTGGTGGTGGCTCTGCCATAGCGCCTGTGACAGTGAGTTTGTGTTCCTGCAAAGTGAGAGCTGCAGGACCCCAGAGTGCCAAGCCTCTGCCCAGGTCACTTCCTTTGCATTTCGGGAGCTTCCAAACCACCTTTCATGGAAATGCAGTCGATTTATGAGGGCAGGGAAAATGGGTCAGTGCACAGAGGGCAGAGCACGGTCCTGATGGGTGTTTCCAAAATGCAGCCCCATCCCAGTGCTACCAGTGAGGGGGTCCCCAGTACCCCCAAATGACGTGAGGAAGGTCTGGGCTGGTGGACATCCCTGGATGTTACAGCAGACCCAGCGCCAGGGTCATCTCCTGTGAGAAACTCTCAAATGAATAAATAAAAACCCCAAACCGGGGGAGGGGGGGAAGAAAAAGAGAAAAAAGTTGCAGTTGGGTTGAGGCTGCTGCAGAGCTGATGACATCAATGTTTCCATGGTGACAAAATCTTCACTTAGGTATGGTGAGTGNCCTCCTCCTCCTCCTCCTCCTCCTCCTCCCCCTGCCCTGCTGCCCAGGGGCTCTGAGCTCACCCAGCTCCCTGTCCCATGTGGAAGTTACTTGGTGAAATTGTCCATTTTTTGCCTCCGCTGCCATGCCAGCTCATCCTGGGAATGGTGAGGGAGAGCTGCCGTCAGCAGGGACGTGGGGACACGGTGGCTCTGTGACTGTCCACTGCCACACCACAGGTCACCTGCTGCCCACTGATGGGCTCCAACTGCAGCCAAGCAGAGCTCTTGGCTTCCTGCAGCTCTTGAGTG
>VZTB01005271.1:1382864-1459541 GCA_013397245.1 Thryothorus ludovicianus | reverse complement strand
GGCTGATGCCTGGTGTGGGGACCCTTCCTTTCCTGGGCCATGGTGTGGTGTGACCTCAAGGCTGCAAGTGGCTGGAGGGGTGACTGTGGAGGAGCAGGGGAGTGTGGCATTTTCCATTCCTCCATGTCTTAAAATGCAGCATGAAACAAACCCATCTGTGGCCACTCTTTCGCTGGGAGGTTGTCCCAGCACAGCCTGGGTTGGGTCTGGGTCATTTTTCTCCCTATGATTCAGGTTAAAATCCTTTGAGTACCCACAGCATCAGAGACCACCCCCAAGGAGAATTAGGGAAATTCATGACATGGCAACAGTGTTTATCCTCCCCCAGCATCACGTTCTCCCTCCTCTTCATTAGTACAAATGGGAAGCTTCTCCTGAAGTTTGGTTATTCTCTAGAAATGCACTGAATTCAGACAAGAGCAGTCATTAGTCACCAGGGTGAACCCAGGGCTAACAAGCAGTGAGTGAAGTGAGAAATAATTGGCAAGAGGTTTGGGTCTGAATGAAGTCCTGATTTCAGTGCTGAGCTGAAGCCATGCCATGGTTTGCCAAGTGTGAGCACCCTGACCAGAGCTGCCACAGCACTGACAGCCCACAGGGACCCCACGGCCTCTCCACATGGTGACAGGCTGAGGGCTCTGTCCTGCCATGAATTCATCTCCAGTGAAAAAGTATAATCCAAATCCCATGAAAGCTGATGGATAATGTTCTTTTCTAGCTCATTTTAAGGCAGACCCTGGTGATTAAGCAGCAGTCTGGGAATCTGTGGTGGTGTGTTTTTAAGTGGATATTGAGTGCAGGCCTAAAGGCTGCAGTGACAGATCTGTCACATGATGCCATTCATCACTCCATCTGTGACCATGGCCAGCCCTGTGTGACCCCACCAGGGACTGTCTCCTGCCTGTCTGCACTCTGAGGTACAGCTCTAGCTTTGATTTTAGGAGTTGGGGGTTTGTGTCCTGGTCAAGCTGCTGTTATTTCAGGAAAAGAAAAGAAAAAAGAAGCAATGTGACTAAAAGAGAAACATCTGGCACGTGGGACACTGCTGGCACTCAGGCCCCGGGGTCTGTGATCCATCAGGCTCTGAGCTGTGGCTGAGCCCAGGCAGCTGCTGGGGAGGGAAGGAAGGGAACAGCTCAGCAGGGGCACAGCAGAGCTGCCACACCCCGATGGCAGAGGGAGCCAGCCTGGGGCTCCCACCCAGGGCACTGAGGCAGCAGCAGAGCAGGTGACCAGGGGTGCCAATCACCTCATGCCACTTTTATTTTAGGGGAAAAAGACACAATTTACCAGGAGGCAGAACTGTGGTCCAAGGAAAGCCCAACCTGCTGCTTGAATCTTTAAAGGAAGTCCAACAATTTCACAGTAAAATGGCTTAATTTTATCCCACAGCTGCTGTAGGGGCAAAGGTGATTAACTAACAGCAAATCCCTTGAGAAAATAAAGGAGTTGTTTTAGGCCTGAATTTTTGAGAAGAGTTATCAATTTATAGATATCCCTTCAAAATAATTATGAAATTTTACACAGTACCAGACCTCCACTACCTGATTTCTGGTCACCAGAGAGGAGTGTAGTCAAAGGGAAATGACTCACAGCTGCCTGTGGTTGAAATTAATGAGATATTTATCTGGAAATATTCTTGTCAGTGGCTTTTCCTTGTATTTTGAGCCAGGACAACAGCTTGGAAAACGTTGCCGAGACAGTGGTGTCCTCACTGTGGTGGCTGCAGGGACAGGAGGATCAGCTCTGGTGAGTGGACAGAGGAGTGATGGGGTGTAAGGCCAAGAAATCCCTGTCTGAATGTTCCAGCTGGCTTGCTGCAGTAAGCAGCCCATGATAACCCCACAAATGGTATTTAATGACGACAGAAGGGAGAAAGGAAATGACGGGAAAAACCAGAAATCAGCTGTGAGACCTTGGGATGGGACTCCTTTTTTTTTTTTAATTTTTCTTTTCCCATCCCTAGAAAGCCCTTTCACATCCTGCATTATCTTCCCTGTAAGCAGCAGCTCTTCCAGGAGATTTAAATAGATGTGCAGGAGAAATCCTTCCCCTGCCTGCACCCGGGGTTACCCCGTGCGTCATCTTCCCGGAGAGAAACACCAGTGGCCGTGTGAGCAGGGAGCTGAGCTTTCTGGATTGCTTCAAAGCCCTGCTCTGCCAACCAGATTATTGATCAAGAGGAAACGTTGGCGTTTCAGAAGCTTCCCCAAAAAGGCACGGAGCCTACTCGGCTCCTGTGCGTCACTGGGGATTTTTTTATCCGCGGGTTTTCCGGCGTGTTTAACACAGCCGGGTCGTCCAGGAGGGACCCTGGCAGAATCTCCCTGCTGAGTGACTCACCCTCGCACATCATGGGAATATGGGTTGACTTCAACATACTGCACTTTTCAACTCTGATTCATGCCACCCCAGGAGAGTAAATAAGGCAACTCCACACACATCTCGGCCGTGACGAGCTGCCTTCCCACTGAAAAGGTGTCAGGACGAATGACACTGCCAGGGAATGGTGTCACCTTTAGCTTGGCCAGCAGTTTCCCAAATAGGACAAAATGTCTCTTTGCATGTACACCACAAGTCCCCTTGCAGCCCGGGGTATCTTGCATGTTGCAGGAGATCTTTACTAAACCGAGGATGCTGTGCTGTAAGTGCAGCGGGTTTTTGGTAGGCTTGCTAAAGCCTGGGGACATTTATTGGCAATCTGGGGTTGTCACTTCTTAGGCAGATCGTTTCTCTGCAGATCACTTCAGAAGGATGACTCAAAAAAGCAGAGAGCCTCACTCGTCTGGACGGTTCCCAAATCCAGGGTAAGCCAGGTCACTGCTGCAGAAGGCGTTACGTGATGGTTTTAGCACCATAGAGACAAAAATCAGGAGCATATTTTTTTAACACGATCTAAATGAATTATGTATCTGAAATCAGTTGTTTAGGGGAAAACTCCAACTATCATTACTGGTACCTGAGTGGTGGTGAGTCACCAAATTACATCTCTGGGCTGGGGACACGGGGAGCTGGATAAGTGGATGTCTAGCTGCCTGTTAAGCCAGTGAAGCAACCCAGCTAAAGCACCTCCTGTACCAGTCAAATGATTTCTTCAGTACAATTTCACTCCAATCCTGGCTTGCAGCTTTGCCAGGAGTGCCCAAGGAAAGTGCCCAGGTGCTCCTTACAGCTCCTGTTCAGCCTCTGCAGGCAGCAGCAACCCCTGCCCTGGGTCAGCTCTGGCAGCTCCCTCCAGCACATGGCTCTGCAAACCCAGTGACTCAGCAGGAATATCTTGGCAGAAATCACCAAAAGAAGGAAGCCTTAGACATCTCCTGATGGCAGATTGTGGATTTGTGCTTTTTATTTAGCCTGATCTGTCATTGAGAGCGTGGAGCTATCGGTCTGTGCCTGGAGGGAGCAGGATTACAGGTGATTTTTCTGATTGCAGGTTGCTGAAGTGAAGAAGTGAATATGTTGTTAGGCAGGTTAGCCAAATGGAGAGGCACAAGCTATTGAATAAGCATTAAGTGAATTGGGGGCTTAATTCCCAGTGAATGCCAGCTCCTCCAGTTCTTTTCTCCCTTAGGCTTTAATAAAAATCTCAGTCTTATCCTGAAACCTGCAAGAGAGAAATATCCCCAGCAGCACAATTAGCACATGCTATGCCACCTCTTACAGTGCTGTAATATTGTCTTTCTTTCAAAGTGAATAAAGAAAGAAAGAAACCCCCCTCATTTGATTACATGTTCTGTTCTTTCCTCCAGCCTTGTCAACGTGAAGCACAGAGATTGCCTAATCTGCTCTCGTTATTTAATTACGTGACTGCCCTGGCTCCTGGCCCTAACCCAGCACGACTGGCACTGCATTCCTGCCCAGCCTCCAGGCACCTCCAGCTCCGGTGGGTATGGGAAGTGTGTCCTCACATTCTCTGCCTGTGGGCTGTGTGAGTGGGCAGCCAGCACCAGAGGAAGGACATGGCTTGGATCCAGCACAGGAGTGAAGCCCTGGGTCCCCGGCCTGTGGTCCCCAGGGGAAATCAGCCAGGCCCTTGAGGAGGAGGCAAGTGGAGGCACTGGGTGTGCACACCCTTCCTGGCATGCCCACTCCCCGGGAGTGCCAGTGGGATTTGTGTGGTGCTGTCCTCCCAGGATTCCTGCTGCTCCCGGGGTGTGCCAGGGCTCGGTCCAGCTGCAGGCGCTGGCAGCTCCTGGTGGGACCTGAGCCACAAACCCCCCCTGGCCAGCCAGTCTCTCCTGCCCTAGGGGACAGCTGCAGCCTGCTTGTGTCTGGGGGTGGTGTCTTAATGCAGCCACTTGAAAAACCCAGTAGAAAAGTCCTTCTGCTAAAGTGCTGTTCTCGGAAGGACAGAGGCTCAGCAGCACGGATGAGAGCTGAGCCTCAGTGATGTTACACCAGATGAATGTATCCTCTCAGCCTTAGTCAAACTGTCTGCATACCTGGTCCCTAAATCACTATTTTCATTATCTTGTTATTTATCTCTCTCCCTCACAGGGCTATTAAAGTTCTGGGATTACAAATATAAAATGTGTCTCCCAGACAGAGCCCGTGCCCTCTGCTGTTGAGAGTTTCCCCATGTGAGGCCCTCAGCAGCGTAGCTGTGCAGGACAGAGAAGCAAATAAGGAGAATTTGGTCTCCCCAGCTTGAGACTTGAGGCATGTGGTGCTTTTCCTCCTCTGCCACTTGCAGGGAAATGAATCAGGATGGTGTCTTCTGTGTGAGGTTGGTGTGGGAGATGGACCCTGGCAGGGTGATGTAGGTTTGATGGCACTTAGAAAAAGCCACTTCCATCAATGGCTTTGCACAAGCACTTTGGTTCTTTACAGTTTTCATTAGGTGAGCAGAGGCACAGGGTGATGGATTTTCCCCTTTGCCTGTGTCTGAGCAGCTTTGCCTTGGGGGATGGACCTTGCTGGGCTCTTGCACTGAGGCTGAATTTTTCCAGCACCAGAACTGTAACACATATGTGGGAAAGCTTTGGAAAAAAAAAAGATTTCAACTGAAATTTTTGGTGCTTGTGTTTTAGGCTTTTTNACAGTTTTCATTAGGTGAGCAGAGGCACAGGGTGATGGATTTTCCCCTTTGCCTGTGTCTGAGCAGCTTTGCCTTGGGGGATGGACCTTGCTGGGCTCTTGCACTGAGGCTGAATTTTTCCAGCACCAAAACTGTAACACATATGTGGGAAAGCTTTGGAAAAAAAAGAGATTTCAACTGAAATTTGGTGCTTGTGTTTTTTAGGCTTTGAGGATCCCCATCTAAATTCACAGGATGCTGAAGGATGAGGCGCCTGCTTTCCTCTGTTCTCATTTCATTTTGTTTCCTTTGTTTGGTCCCCATCATAGCAGCTCTTGGGCCTGGGCCCAGCACTTAGCAGCAGTAGCACAGGAATTGATTTCAGCAGAAGCAGACAATTTCCTAAATTATTAATGTTAATAGTGGACAAACCACAGGACACAAGCAAAAATACACAGAACAAAGAGCTGAAGAAAAGCAAGAGGATGGCAGCTGGAATCATCAGGGTGACGAGAGACAGAACAGGGGCAGACAGAGATACGTCCTGCATGACTGGGACCAAGATGGAGCACACACAGAGAAGATTTAGGGAAAATCCAAAAGCAAAGCAGTGCACCCCTTGGAGAGATTCCCAATTGCTATGGATACATGCACTGTTATTATCAGGGTTTTATAACAAGCAGCTCACACGCAGAAATTTCCACATGATGAAAGCCCTGTGCCCCATGCCTGCATTGGAAATGTGCCGGGGGCCAGGGGAGGCTCCTGTGTTGCCCCCATCCTGTGCCCTGCCTCTGGGGTGCTCCCTGAGGCTGCCCAGTCCCTGTGGCCCAGGGCAGCTCGCTGCCAGCCTGCCTGGCGTGTCCTAGTTGTGTTTCTCAGAACCCCTCTGTGTTTTCAGCTGATTTGCTTTGACACCAGCAGCCGGCAAGAAGTTCTCTGTGTCGGGGTGCGTGGGAGTGCTATGTGACACCTTAATCATGCTAAACAGGAACACACATTCAGATTTCCTCGGCATTTCAAAGAAATGTGATTTCCTTTGTGCTGCAAAGAAAGAGTTGACTTGATTGCGACTCTCTGTGGAGATCAGCTCTGGTGCCTGTGAATTAGGGTGCCAGGATCTCATTCTGGGAAAAAAAGGGAGATAAAACACACCAGGCTTTTGAGCTGCAACTGCTAGGGTTAAGTTTCTTGCTGGTAAATGGAGTTCATTTTGAGGAGACCTGTTTAATTTATCAATTAATAATATCAATGTATCGATTGATATTATTAATGTATCAAGAAATCAGATTTTGTTAAAAAATTAAAATTTATATACAGTCAGAGTACCATATCATACTGAAATATCATATTGAATCCCAACTCTGGAAACAGTTATTAGTCGTTTAGCACAGGCATGGGAAACTAGTGCAAAGTCCAAATGAGTGATTCACTTGTTAACTAATTTCTCACTCCCCGTATGGGTGACAAATATTTAAAATCTCAGTGAACACTCAACTAGGGATGAATATAAACGAGTACAGATATAAGTGAGCATTTGCTGACCCAGATTAAATGAAATTAAATAATGGTAGGGAGGAATCATGAGACACCTGCTAGCACAGGGCCCAGAGAAGGGTGATGGTGACGTAGGGTAGGATTTTATAGCTGCTGCTATTTGTGCTATGTGACAAGGCCATTGGGAAAGCTGGATGTGCTGGTGTGTTCATCCTGCTGACAGCCTCACTTGCTCAGCTTTGCTCATCCAGATGCACAGGACTGCTTGGATGCTCAAGATGAAAATGCTTTTCATTTGTTGTGATTTAAGAGATTACCTTAAAAACTGTATTTGGTAAACTACCACTCGTGGTAATAAGCAAAACTCTGTTGGATCTGATAAATGAATTTGAATGATAATGCTCAATTTAGCAAAGCATGGGACTGAAATGTAGAACTGGCCAGGAACCCCTGTCAGGGGCACTGAGGTTTGCGGTGGCATCCACCAGACGTGTGGTAATTGTTGCTGCCCAACAGTTTCAGTTTTCAGCACCAAATTAACTGTTGCCTAACCCTATTCACATAGCGTGCAAAAAAAGTAGGTCACTCAAGGCAGCAGGTACTGCTCGGCTTGGAAATCCACTCGTTCACACTTCAGCAGCTCCTCTAGAGGAAGGATCACATCTGCTGTCACCAGGCTCCTGCCCGAGCTGCTGCCTCAAAAGAGCAGTGACGTGCACTATTCCCCTCCCCAGGGTAATGTGAGGGGGCTTTTCCTTTCCCAGGTGGGCTGCTCCGAGCCAGGGAATGTCCCCTTCCATCTTCAGTGGCAATGATCTTCCTGTTTTAATTGAGAGCTAAAAATAATCTCACCTTGCTCTCTGAATCGGGGTCTGGATTTCTCAGACTGGGAAATGACATCTCTGCTCAAGGGGAAGTTGGAAGGAGAATGAATTTCTCATCCCATGCCTTGGTCTCCTGTTCCTCTGTGATGTTGCAGATGGTGCTGCCCAGGATCAGGAGAAGCCCTGCTCCCTGTGGCTGCCAAGGGCTGCTGGGCTGCACGGTGGTGTCCAGGGACAGTCCCCACGGAGGTGGCCCAGGAGGTGGCTGCTGGAAAGGAGAGCAGAGCAGAGTGGCAGAAGCTGGGTGGGCTTGTCCTGTGAGCCTCTGAAGAGGAGCTCAGCGTTGGATTGACAGCATTGGATGTTTGTCCTCCATGAGCTGCTTTCTCACGGTGCTCAGGCATTCTCCTCAGGGGGATTAAGGCAGTTTGCATGATCAGTTCTTGGCACACAACCCCGAATAATTTGTGTTCTCAATCCTGCCTGCTGGGCTGGCCTTACCTGCCCTGGTCATCTGCAGGAAAGCGGACCCAGGCAGGGCCTTTCTGCAGCTCCCCCACTGCATTGCCACACAGCCCCACACCCAAATGGGTTTCTTTCATGCTCCTGCTGTATTTCAGTCTCCACATTTTGGAGACTGGATGGCTGGAGGCAGACCTGTGATTGCACTTGCAAACAGCAAAGGGTTCTTAGTCCCTCAGTTCAAACACATCCACTTGCAGCGTGGCACGGGTTGGAAGGCAGCCACTGCTCCTTCTCCCATCCATTTGTCAAATCAATGCTGTTTTAGAGCTGGGGTTAAGCAGTCACACAGAATTACCTGTGTAAAAATACAGTGCAGGGAATGTTAGCTAAGCTTCACTCAGATCACTGCAGATGTGTTATTTTGGGACACATTCATACTGTGCAGTCCTTATTCAGACGAAACTGCAATTGACGTAATTTTTTCCATAATGTTGCTTTTATTTGAAATCATATCTATACATCTTATACAAATCAAACTAATAATAAGCATTTCCATGTCAGACTCTACTTATGGATTAATTTTGGAATTTAGTTTATAGACATGATTTGACTTCAGTGGGATTTATGTCCCTAAAAGGACTGCAGCAACAGGGGACAAATGCTAGAAAGTGGCTTTTTGTCTATAATTCAGCATATTTGTTTGTGGAACCCTGAACAGTGCTCTAATCTTCCATCTGAAAACTGCCTTGTCACCTCTTGATTTACAGCATTTTCCTTTGCCTTGCCTCTCTACGACTCAGTATTTCTTACAAGGCAGGTATTGTCAAATCTCTTTCTTGAAACATATAATAACCATCTTTTGTATCGAACAGGCATATAAATTACTCAGCTTATATGACAGAACAGAAAATAAAGAGTTGAGTATCTGGCAGAGATGCCGAAGAGTGATGTTATTATAACCTTACTGTGAAAGATTTGCCAGCAGAAAGTTATATATCAGTGAGGTAATCAACGACAATATTCCCTTTATTACACCAAATACCAGAAAAGATTATTGTAGGATATATTTCCAGATAAATCACAACTCTCTTATTGGGATGTTCAGTAGCCATCCTTGTGCATCACAGATGGGATTCAGAGCTTAAATAGACCCCAGGCAATGAAAGACACATGATCACAGGGGTTGCCTGTCAGTGTTACAGATGTGTTATTCAGATCTTCTTGGGAATTTTCCCAAGATGTTTGTTTCTAAGTGGGAAATTGTATTCCTGCAAAATTAATATTTCACTGATCTTCAAATTTTCCTTCATGAAAATTACACCAGGAATGGAACAGCTATTTCAATGTGGAATGGCCCAGATGAAACCAAATTACAGTGCTTTGCTTTGAGCAGATTCAAACTACCACTCATCCTTGCCTGAGCTGCTGACAGACGTATGGGATTTATGTTTGGATGCTTTGTCCCTCCAGCTCCTGCAAACAGGCTTGGCTCATCTTCTGGCTGAAGAAGGGCATCCACCCTGGCAGCCAGCAAACACCACATCCCTGGGCAAAGAGGTGCAAAGGAGCAGAATGTACCCTTGGAGGAAAAGCTGAAGGTTTTGGTTGACAAGGGAAAAGAAGGTTAGAGGGTCGAGAGGCAGCTTAGAGAAAAGCATCTGTATCAGCCTCTCCATGCCCTGCCTCTGACAAACTGCTCGGCCCTCCTTGAGCCTCCCAGTCAAGTGGCCTGTGCAAGGGTAACCAGGGCAGCCCAACACGGACACGGAACAGGAGCCCAAGGCGTTGTCTCGCCATTCCCGTCCTTGGCTGTATCCCGAAGCAACCCTATTACCCGGGGGATGGAGGCAGTGGCCAGCCCTCCCCCGAGCATCACCTGCAGCACCCGATCAATAACGAGCAGCGCTACCGTCAGCGCTTTCTGCTTGATTTATCGCTGCCTGTAAACATCAGCTGACTTTGGATGGAGCCCTTAGGATCAGCCTGGCCGAAGTGGAAGATAAAAGAGCTGTGAAAGCCCTTGGTCGCCGTTTGTTCGCGGCTGGGATTTGGTGCACGGCTCCATCTCTTGGCGACTGCACGACAGAGCCTCGCAGGGTGGGAATGACAGCGCTCCCTTCGCTGAGTGTCACCAAATCAGACCGAACTGAGACCCTGGAAATCAGAGTCAGCTGCAGCAGGAACCTCGGTGTTGAGCTTTTTCTGCTTAAGGCGTGGAAGTCGCTCACAGGCTTTGGCTGCTCTGAATCCTTTCCCCTCTCTGCACTGTCGGTGGGTGAGTACCCTGGAATCAGGCTGGAAAAGCCCTCGAAGATCCTCGAGTCCAAACATTAGCCCAGCACTGCCAAGCCCACCTCTGAACCCAGAGCCACGTCTAAACGTCTCGTAAATCCCTCCAGGGATGGAGACTCCACCGCAAAAGTTTGAAGCTGTTACGACCTCAAGAGAGACTTATTTATCATCTGAGTCTCCGGACACAGGATCCTCTCGGGCTCCCGAGGGGTGTCCAGCACCGATGGCCCGGGCTGTGGTTGCGAGGCAGGGGCCGGGACAGCCGGGGCCGCTCCCGCACACCCGCACAGCCCTCACACCCCGCACATCCCTCACACCCCTCACACCCTGCGCACCCCGCACATCCCTCACACCCCTCACACCCTGCGCACCCCGCACATCCCTCACACCCCTCACACCCTGCGCACCCCGCACATCCCTCACACCCCTCACACCCTGCGCACCCCGCACATCCCTCACACCCCTCACACCCTGCGCACCCCGCACATCCCTCACACCCCTCACACCCTGCGCACCCCGCACATCCCTCACACCCCTCACACCCTGCGCACCCCGCACATCCCTCACACCCCTCACACCCTGCGCACCCCGCACATCCCTCACACCCCTCACACCCTGCGCACCCCGCACATCCCTCACACCCCTCACACCCTGCGCACCCCGCACATCCCTCACACCCCTCACACCCTGCGCACCCCGCACATCCCTCACACCCCTCACACCCTGCGCACCCCGCACATCCCTCACACCCCTCACACCCTGCGCACCCCGCACATCCCTCACACCCCTCACACCCTGCGCACCCCGCACATCCCTCACACCCCTCACACCCTGCGCACCCCGCACATCCCTCACACCCCGCACATCCCGCACACCCCTCACATCCTTCACATCCCGCACATCCCTCACACCCCTCACACCTCTCACACCCCTCACACCCCTCACATCCCGCACACCCCGCACACGCTCCCGTTCCGCGATCTCTGCTGCCCTCGCACGGCACGGCTGGGAAAGCGATCGAGCAGGGTTCGGGCACGGTCGGGTCTGAGCAGGACATGTGCCACCAGTGACCGCCACTGCGGGCTCGCAGGCAGCGTGGCAAGAGCGAAGGCCGGGACCCTTTCCGCGGTAATAACACTGGAAACTGACTTTGTGACTTTATCACATTCAAAGCCGTGTTCAATCTGAGCTTCTCTAGGAACGGTCTTGAAATACAGACCTAACAAGCCAAGCCATCAATCTGCACGAGTCCAGGCAGGGAGTCCTTGTCTGCTCTTTGGTGAGTGTTTTTTTTCTTTATAATGTCATTTTGTTCTTCACTAATGCTCTCCATCCAAGGTTATCAGGAAGCTTAATCAGCTAGGCTTCCCAAGAACAAATCATTACCTAGCAAAATTTTACTCATCCTGCAGACCAAACACAGGCTCGAGCTCTCCCTTGAATAAGTATTAAAGAAGGCTGTTCCAACCTGATGGTAAGAATAAAAATTTATTTTGCATTAGGGTCTTCTTAGGACTGTTACTAGTAATCATTGCATTTATAAAAGTATCAAATTACAGCTCTAGCTGTCAAGAAAGTCTGACTAGACTCTGCTTCTCAGCTATGAGAAACTCTAGTGCTCTGAGTTTCTCATACACAATACCATTTCTAGCTATAAATTAGCAGACCTTTGCTTTCATTTTATTTAAGCTTAATTTTAATACAAGACTGTTCTTACTGTTCACTCCCTGTGGGTAAATCCCACACACCTGTGAGCCTGCTCTTGTGGCAGTTACCAAACCTCAAGTAAGCTCGTTGTACACGGGACAGTAACACACAGCATGCAAAGGACTAACCGTGCTGTCCCACGGGATGTGTGCCAAATGCAAATACGGGTCACATGTGCAAGGGCAGATTTGAGAAGATAAGCTGCTAAACTGGCCCATCTCTGGGAGAAAGCCAGGCTGGCAAAGTGAAACGGCTGAGCCAATAGCTCAACTGATCTTTAATCCATCTTTGCTGTAAACTATCTAGAAAGAGATCACTAGGCACTAAGTAGCCTTTGTGGATGAGGTAAATGATGAAAAAATCAGAGAAGAATCATTGGGATAGTGGGAAAGTCATAGTTTTGAAACATCAAAACTACTGGAATTGTATAATTGTATCCAGTGCAAGGCACATGGCTGTTGGCGTGTCTGGAGGTGACTTTGCAGATGCAGTTAGATTTAGTTGCTCAATTATGAGTCCCCTTTGAAAGAGACCAGTTGAAAAGACCCAGTGGCTGTGTAGCATGAAGAGGCACTTAGGAGCCAAGCCAGAAAATTGTACAATTCCACTGAGCAACATTTCTCCTAAATGAATCCTGAACAGAAACTCTGCTAATACTCGATGTAGGCAGTGAGTGGCATCGTGGTATCACAGAAGAAGCAGTAGAGCAACAAACTAAGAGGATTAGACAGCAGAGGGACAGATAAGAGGCTGAGGAGGGCTGGGGATCCTACCTGTGATTAGTGCTCTGTTCATATGCCCACACACGATAAGTTTTATACACTGCAGCTTATGGAAATTAGTACCATTGTCCAGTGACTCTTGTGCTGCTCCTTCATCTCTGCCCTGCAGCTCCCAGGGATAAGGAAATCAGGCAGCTCTCTTCTCTCCCTGTGGACTGATGTGCCTCCTGCGTGGCTTGTAGAAATGCACTGCACAAACACCAGATCTTAGTGACAGAAACACCTGGTACATTTGGACTCACTGAACCATTGCTAGTTTGTCATTAAAAGGGAGGATGACATAAATGGTCCTAGAGGAATGCACTCAATTCTTGGTATGAGTAAAAAAGCAGAGTAGCATGGGTGATATTTTAATGCCCTGGGAAAGGAGCATTTTAGGAATTTGAACCATGCAAAGGTGCTCACTGGTGTTCCTGGGTCACTGGCTTCAAACCACAGCAGCCAGGAGCTCCTGGAAGGTTTGCTGAGGGCATTGGGCAGGAGTGGAATTGGAACTGGAACAAGTTTCCTGACTGGGACTCACAGTCCACATACCAGAGCCTTCCAGCTTGAGGAGATGCAGTAGAACGGACATATAAATGTAATGTGACATATATAAATAGGAATATTACTTTGGCAGTCTCCTTCTGTTATATAGTCAGTGACAGCACCTTTAAGTCATCAGTTCTGTTATATGTAAGTACAGGGTAGGGCCAGTATTGTTTTCAAATTCAGTTTATCATGCTAATTCCAAACCTCAGCGCTGTAATATTAATTTTATTTTTATTACATAATCCTTTGTATTTGGGAAAGGAGTCTTGAAGGTGTTAAAGTTGCCATCAACAACTTATGCTTTAAAATGTATTTCTTCTTTGCCAACATGATTGTATCATATGGTGGCCGATAAGATAGAGGTATAAATTAAATATGGTTGGCATATTGGCCTCAGAATTACAAGGTTTTTTTCAATGCTACACTCATGCAGATTTAGTTTTTAAGTACAGCAAGATAACTTCTGATGGCACAGATTCCATCTGGAATAAAACAATAGCAATGTGATAGTTGTGATGATAACACTGCATTGCTGGTGGAGCCTTGTTGATAAATAGTGTACCACAAATACTGCATCCCAAATACTGCATCACAAACACTGCCTCCTGTGTTCCTGATCCAAAATCAGCAAAGTGAAGCACCCTCCTCTCCATTTTGCAGCTGGGGAAGGTGAGGCACAGAGTGACTTGCCTGAAGTCCCCAGGGAGCAGGGCTGGGGAGAGCAGAGTGGCTGTGATCCCAGCAGGAATTGTGTCCTGCCATGCAAATCCCGGGCTCTGCAGACCAGCTGCTCCCATGCAGGGACTCTGGTGGGGGATTGGGAAGCTCCCATTGCAACGAGATGTTCTGATCCCTTGAAAAAGGCTCAGTCTGAGATGTTCTGATCCCTTGAAAAAGGCTCAGTGTTTCGGAGTGCTGCCGCTCTCTCGGGATGCCTGTGCAGTGCTTTCTGCAGAAAGTTGTCCCTGTCCCCTTTGAGACACCAACCTCCACCATATTTGCACTCCAAGCAATCTGAGGGCCAACAAGGAAGGGAAACAATCAGCCAGCTGCTTTCCATCGAGCTCACGGGTTTCTCCTGGCTGTTTTGTTTAGCCCAGCTCTGGTTTTCCGCAGCGATGTGAGCAAGCAAAGGAGCTGTGACCTCTGTCCTGTGAGTGCAAGTGGCCCAGCCGAGGTCACACAGCAGCAGCAGCAGCTCAGGTGTGGGGTTTGGGATGTGACCTGGTGTGTCAGAACTGCAGCACAGCCTCGCTGATGGCCTTTGGTTTCTTCTTCTGCTCCTGGTGCTCAAGGGCCTGCAACAAGCCCTGCAGAAGTAGAGGGTCTGTTTTCTGTGTTTGGGATTTTAGGGTATTTTTTTGGTACAAATCGTTGCAAATCAGCTGCTAAAAATGTGTCTGTCATTTCTTTAAAAAGGCATTTCCTGTAAAATCAGCTGGGATTCTCACTCTGCCTGGGCTCTCCTCTCCTCTGCAGTAACCCAGCCCTTTGGTACAGCAGTATGGCCATTTCTTCCTTGTTTTTCCTTAGCTAAAACATATCCAGAAGGACTGCTGGTTTCTTCCAATCAAAGGGAAGACTATAAAAAAAAAAAATTTATTATGCTGGTAGGATCAGCCTATCCATCAAACATTCATCTTTCCTTTTAACAGTAAAAATGAAAAGGAGGTAGTGTTGAACCAGCATGGTGCAGGGACTCCACACACGCTGAGGAGCAACTGCAGCTTTTTTTTCTCTTCAGCTGATCCAAATTTTTCTGCAGAGCCTGATTTTTGATAGAGTGATTTAAACCTGTTTTTGAACAAGCCTGGGAAGGCAGCAAATTTGTTCTCAGCACACACATAAATAATGCCACGATGTCTGAAGGTCTAAAAAATATCTGTAAAAGGTATGTCAGCAAGAAATAGCATTTCCAAGGCAGCTCTGCTCTCAAGTTTTCTGCTTGAATATTTAAACAGAAATTATTAGTGTGGATTTTTTTTCAAAAAACTCCTGCTTGGTGATTCTTTTCCTGTGTGCAAAATGCTTTTTTTTAAGTGAATCATTGACAAAATTCTTACTCTATTTTATTTTTGTTTTTTTTTTTGTCACATCTACTGAGATATGTCCTCAGGTATTTTAAGTTGTTCGTAGGTGTCTTGGCACAACAGATTTTTCCTTTTCTCTTTATCAACACAAGAATCAGTTGTTTGTTGGTTTTTGGATTTTTCATTAACGAATTTCAAAATATACAGTGCTTTGCTTAATTACAGAGTGTCTATTTTCAGCTTCCCCATCAGAAGGCAGATGTAACTGTAATGTGCAGGTTGAATTCCAGGTATTTCTTTATTTTTTGCTGTTCAAGGACTCAAGGACTGCTCCTGTGAGCCTCTGAGTGGTTGGTTATGTTGCATTAATTTTCCACGTCCATTTACAGCAGTTAAGATTATCAGCTTGTTTACTGCTAATAAGTAATGACCATGAAAGGCCAAATAAAAAGCAGTTTTGTAACTTGCAAGAGATATATCTCCAGCTGATGCTCTTTTTTTCCATTGCCTGCAATATTCACAGTGCCAGTTTTGGATTTGTGTTTTCAGATTTCTTTCCTATCTCCACGGGCTGAGCTGGGGCAGAGATGGCAGACGAGGACAGCAGAAGCAGGGGCTGCCTTTTTCTGCAGTAAGTGCTGCATGAAGATGTGTGTGAAACCAATTATGCCTCAATTCTTCACCTGTGGGAATAGAGTTAATAATCTCTCATTGTCTTCCTGTCCTCCTTCTGGTATTATCTGTGCTGCAATCCAAAGGAGCACTGGTTTTAGCTGTTTAGCATTTCTCTAGTGACTGCAGCCACAGATGCAAAGTATTCCACTTAAAGTGACATTCTTCAGAGTGAAACATGATGTTGATACCTCAGCTAGGTGTAGGTGAACTCAAAGTTTGCATTTTGTAGCTAAAAAAAAACGTTTTCTTGTATGCTTTTTCTCTCTGAGAGAACCACAAAAGAAAAATGCCTCTCTTTTAAATTCTCAGCCCCACACTTCCTGACTGACCCAGTATGAACCACGGCTCTCTGCACACATTATTTCCTTTCTTTAAAAAAATTAGCCACAATCTGGCAATACCTTGCATTTCCACTGACCTTATGTCTCATCTTTTGGGGGTAGCAAGCTGCTCTTCACAAGAAGGGAGCTAAAAGCAGGGCAGGGCTGAGGTGGACACCGGGTTGGGGACTTGGCCCTGTCCCTTCTGATTCTGCTGACTGATCTCCCTGACATCAAAGCACCTCACTGGTAGAAACTGGAAACATTTTGTTTTATTCTTTCTGTAGTATCAAGGCTGTTCTTTTGCTGCCTTGTTAGCCTGGCAATTTCCTTAGCCAAACAGCTCCCTGCTGCAGCACTGCTGCTATTGCACTGCCCCGTGCTGCATCCTGGCTGCTGTCACGCTACAAAAATCATCAAAAAGCAACTTTAGCTTTGTCTTTGCTGTGTAACTGAGCCTTTCCTGCCACAGCAGTGGCCGAGGTCTTCTCAGCCCGCTGAGGGTGTCTGTGATCAGGCCAGCAGCTCTGTGTGTTCCCTCCATCTGTGCTGCCAGACCAGGGCAAAGCTGCTGATCCCACTCACTGGCAGCAGGATTTTCCTACTTTTCCTCAGAGGTCCTATAAGGAACCTCTTCTCCAGTTTTATTTCTGCATGGCTTTTTGTTTTTAGTTTTCTGTGTTTTCTTTTTTGTCAAGTAGTTTCATGTTTTATTTTGCTTTCATTAAATATATCAAAAAGTGAACTCTGTTTTGCCATATTCAAACCCTGTTTTGATGTAAATATTTGTATTGCATTTCAATCTGTTAAGTCTGTTGTATTTGTTTCTAAATAGATTTATCTGCAGATTTAATTATAAATTCTGATTGTTATTTGCATATAAATCAATTGAAAACTGGTATTATTCAACTTCAATGTATTTAAAATAAAAAAATTAAATTAGTGCCAATCATCAGTTGTTAACAGTGTGAATCTTCTCTTAATCTATTTCCCTCCAGTATAACAAGCCAAGAGTTCTTTTCTGGTCTAACTTTTAAATCCTAGATTCCATGTTTAAACCATTTTCTCCTGACAGCACGTGGCTGAACACAAACTGGATCTTTGCATATATGTTATAAATGCACATCTCAAAACAGACGTGAATTTTTTTTCAATTCTCAGGGTTGTTTGTTTGTTTGTTTTTTTCTTCTTAAGGATTAAAGATATTTGATATTTTCCTAAAAGCTCAATGAGCAGAGCCCCTGAGACTCTTAGTGTTATTATAAACCGCTTGGATGCAGAAAAAACTTAGAAAGAAAGGGCATCCCAAAAGTTTAGAAATCAGAAGGCAAAGAATTTGAAATTTGCCTCAAAACAACCAGAAACTGTTGGAATTGCTGATCTCAGGTGGGGGCATCATTAACACATTGCCAGGCTATTAACAGTGATGCAGTGAGTGTGAAAAGGGCTCAGCCCATGCGGCTGCTACAAGAGGAGAGAGTCCTGCTGGCTGGAATATTTTAGAATTAGTGTTCCACTTTTACTTAGAACTTTTTTTCTTTTCTTTTCTTCCCTGCTAGCAGCAGCCATAACAAAATCTGTCCTTGCGAAGAAGTGAGTGTCATCAAAGGTGACAACCTTTTTTTCTTTTAAATTTTAAATTAGCTAAAAGGCCCAGGCTGTTGAAAACTTGATTAGAGATTTTGTATGCTTAAGGGATCTTAACAATGTGCTTTTACCCAGGTGGAGTCAAAGAGGAAGAAACCTCCGTGTGACACTGCCTCACTAATCTCAGCAGTGCATCCCTCATTATTCTGCACAGGATTAAAGGTAAACTCTGTATTGCTGCCTTTGAGGCTCAGCAGGGCAGTTATCCTTTGCAAAAACGGGGTTAAATAATTCCCCAAGAGGGGCGGAAGGGTTCTGGAGAGAACACAGTTGGGTTTAAATTACCTGGCCCAGCCTTCAGTGTTCCAGCCTTTGTCTTCTCTCTTGTAAAATATTCTGCAGCTTGGCTCTAGGAAAAAAAGAGTTTCATAACCATAAAGGAAATTTAAAAAGCATTTTTTTGAAAGAGGAGGTGGTATTTGAAAATTACTAGTCCAGTCTCAGAACAAAAGAGGAAACAATTTTTGTATGTGTGTGTGACGTTTTTACAATCATTACAAAATCATACAAGTCCTGGATGCTCAGCTGAAGTTAAACAAATTATTTTTAATTGGAGATCAGGTCAAATAAGCACTTGTAAATTCACAGTTCTTTATTCTAGACATTGTCTTCTGTTAAGTGAGGAGCTTATTGGAAATTTTCCATGGAAAGAAAGTTGGTTGTTTCTTGTTTTTAATCTGTAGAGTTCAAATATTCTATTTATTTTTAAAGCATCTCGTAGAGCATCTAAGTGCAGATTTTCAGTCAAATGTTAGTGATTGAGAGGTGTTGTAGCTAGTGTTTACAAATATATGGTGCAACTTCTGAATTTTGCACAAATATAATCTGTTTGGAGATGTGAAAGGATTCTTTTTTTAATATGAGAAGTGAAATAATAGGATTCTACCTATATTCCATTTCATACACACACACATACACACGTGTATTTGAA
Organism: Thryothorus ludovicianus; assembly: GCA_013397245.1. Taxonomy (NCBI): domain Eukaryota; kingdom Metazoa; phylum Chordata; class Aves; order Passeriformes; family Certhiidae; genus Thryothorus; species Thryothorus ludovicianus. The sequence goes on along the minus strand of VZTB01005271.1, from coordinate 1,440,823 downwards.
ATCAGCAGCCATAATGGGGTTGTTGATATCTGTTTGCATTTCTGAAAAATGGTGCTTTGCTATTCTAGACAGAAGTGCTCTTCTGAAGCTACAGAGGTAAATTTGCTCCCAGGATACTCAGAAGTCTCTTAGTACACATCATGGTTGTAGATCCCCCCCATACCAGCTCCTACCTTGATCTGTTGGCACACAGGATCTCTAACACTGCATGTTGAAAAGATGCTTATCACAAAAAGTGGAACAGAAGGTTTTGACCCTTTAACATGACTCACTCAGTTATGACTACAGTGCAGAAAGATAACAGCAGTTGCAAGAGTGATTTGCATTCTACACAAATATGCTGATCCTGGAAGATATAACCAGATGGATGCTTTTCCAAGGCACAGGCATCTGGAAGGCGTATCCCTGTAGAATATCTCTCATTCTATCCCTATTCAGAAATTATCACTCAAGGATATCATTAATTTTTCAATCATATTTTGATTTTAGTGAGATTTTAATGTGTTTTTACATGACTACTGCTTATCTGCATTAGGACCAGCGTGCTCTCGCCATCCCCAGAGAATTCTTGTGCTTGGATTAACTAGAGGGCTTTTCTAAACTTTTCTCATGTAGCATGTGTCAGATTAAAGCTGATCTGTGCATGAGTGAGCACAGATGCAAGGAACTTCTCCTCCCTTCCTGTGTGCCCTGAGGGAAGGCCTTGCACAATAATAAATCCTTGCAGTCAGCCACGTAGAAAGTAGAGAAAGACCTGGGCTAGCTCTGGTTTATGATCCCAGGAAAGTTTCCACCAGCAGTAGTAAAATCAATGTTAAGAAGTGCTCAGCAGAATGGGAAGAAAAAGGAAAATGACCATGGAGAGGAGCAGTGGTGTGTGTTCTTCTCTCACTGTGAGTCCCCCTGGGCTCCCTGGGACAAGATCAGAGCAGTGGCTGAAGGCTGAGTTCAGCCCTGCTCACTGTGCCCAGCCTGCCTGAAAATCCCATTCCTAAACCTTCCCAGGCTAACGGGGATAATGAGTGAGAGCAGGAGGCTAAAGCAGATGGTAACAGAGCCTTTTCTCTCCTCAACTCACCCGTGGTGCTACTCTGTAGTGGGAAAGAAATGAAAGGCTGAGAGTTACCTAGGGGGGAGAGCTGGACTGTTTCTTGCTGGGTTACAACTCACTTCATTTGAAACTATTGTCAAATCCTGTTTTTTTTCCAGCCCTTCCCACTTGAAATCACACTATTTTTATGAAAGATTTTTATGTAATTGGCTTAAAAAGCACTGGAGAAAATTTTCTCTAGTTCCCTGCAGAGTCTTCTGTGGTTTTCCTTTTCTGCTGAGGCCTTTTAACACTGGTATCAACTCACTGTTGATAGTATCGATAATGAGCTGCTGGCATTTCATCACTGTAGATGTAGTAACTATAATATTTAACTCTTCATCTGAAAGAGGGATTGCAGGCCTTTTAAACATTCTGGTGTTTTCTGTGGTCAAAGCTGGCTCAAGATACTGATAAATAACTCGTCAGCGAGTGTCTAAAAAAATGCACTCGGACACTTATTTCAAATATTTTCACATGTGTTTTTTTTTTTAAAGGTTTTTATTGAGCATCCCAAATCACACAGCAGAGTTTTCATTGACTTAAACTTTTGAAAATATAATTGTGATAAATGAAAAGGTTTCTTCTGGCACAGTGAGCTTTGCTACGAGGAAATGCCATTCCAAAGTCAGGACATTGGGATAAAACCTGGAAGCAATGTTCTACCCAAGGCGTGTAACTGCAGTGAGATCCTTGGCAAACCTCCTCACCCTCTGGGTCTGATGCCTTTGAAAATGTGATATAATGATTTCCATTATTTTTTAAAAATTATTTTGACATCTGCAAATGCAAATTGTTACAGAAATTGTAAGGGACAGCACTGTATTTTGTGTATGAGGTCAGTGGGCAGTAACTCCTCAGAAGATTTTTTAAATGCTAATCTTGCAAATAACAAGAGACAGGGTGACTGAACTAAGGAGCAGTTCAACATCTGAGGACTCAGACAAACATTTTAGCAGGCAACAGGCCAGACACTTACAAGAACAACCTCCCTTGCTTCATGTCAGCTTTTCTGCTAATGACCTTAGTAGTTTACTTTATGTCAATATTTACTTTAAATATTATGATTAAGTGACAATAATATACCAAGATTAAAATGCAACTCTGATAAGAATGGAGCCAAATACACACTAGAACTCTTTCTACAAGAGATTCTCTTTGAGGAGCCTGAGCTCTGTTATGCTGAGAAGATGTGCTGGGGGTGTTGGACCTGTCACACTCAGTGATGGTGAATCTCCTGTAAAATTCATTACTTGAATTGTGCTGCTGCAGCTGGACATTGCTCTCAAAGATCAGCTTCATGCTACAAAGGCCCTTTACAAAGGTGCTTCCTCTCTTCCCTCCACACTGCAGCAGTTGTTACTATCTCAACTCAAAGTATGCAAGTTCTCTTGACAGGTTTAAAATCAGCTTGAGTCCTGCAGATGAAAAGTTCATCAAGGCAAACCTTGAAAATTTAGGGTTTTTTTATGAAATACCTGGTTATTTTGCAGCTCTAACCAGAAAATCTAGCTGGGCTAACATATATCCTGCTAAGGAGTGCAGATACTGTGGTGCTTAGTAAATCCTTTGGCTAGAAAACGGCTGTGACAGTCTCTAAAATATTTGTTCCTCCTGCCTAATCACTCTTTAACATTTCTTACAATTGATGGAGTAAAGCTTTTCAATTTCTGTCTTCTACACAAAAGCTGTTTTTCCTTTGTAGCTCCTGTGAGGAAGTGGCACCAGTTTTGTGACCATTATTTATTATATCCTAGCCTAGCCAGTCCTATGCTTCTCTTTCATGCCTTGCTTTATTCTTCAGGGGAAGCAATCAATGCTTCATTACCAAATATAACTCAGGGTTAAACTTATCAATGCTGTAATTAAGAGACTGTCAGCATGAACACAATAAATTCAATTTCTGAGGGATTTATGACCAAAATGTAAAACTATACTCCTAGCTGAAAAACTCGTTTTTCCGATCTTATAGTACGAATTGTGATATTTTACCAGTTCAAGAGGTCTTTAAAAATTATAAGAACAAAGTCAAACAGAAAAAAAAAAGAATAAAGGAAGGAAGATTTTATTCTAGTGGTTAACCTTTTTCTTTTTAAACACACAGGCTTTTCTGGGGCAGATTCTTCAACTCAGAGAACTAGTTTTCCCACACATCTCCTCAGCATATATCTACAGGCTTTTTTTTCTACAAAAAAAGGACTGGAGATGTCACATGATTGTTATCTGTGACGATGGAATCCATAATCCTTACAGGAAATTATATTGTCTGCCTTGAAGTTCTCACTTTTGAGGTTTGGTTGTTGGATGGCGTTACTGCTGATTCTGATAATAACTCAGATCTGTTGGGATTGTGAGGAAGTCTGAGTACTCTTATTTTGGGTCTAGTGAATAGCTGGTGCTTCTAAGAGTTACTGTTTTTTTGGTTTGGTTTTAAGGATTGCTTACTCCATCTGGGATTTTGTTGCATCCAGCAATTTGCAGGATTCAGTGTTATGATCCCCACTGCAGCCATGACTCTCTCCAATATATGTATTTTCTCATGCTATATAATGACTCTTCAGCTTTAACAGTGTTTTATCAGGTAAGCCTAAGGTCATGCAAGAAATGTTGGGAATGGGTAGGTTTTATTTGTCCTTCCTAAACACCAATGAGGCACAACCACAAGTAAGTCCAGGCCAAAGTCTTTCTTTGCAGCAGTGTTTGAACTACTGCAGCCCAGCTCTAAATACCATAAAGATGAGCAACTCTGTGCCTGTGTGGCTTCTGGGCTGTTCAAGGGTGGTTCCTGTGCTGAAGCTGTGCCATATGACTGGTGTGGAGACTGCTGGTACCTGGCCAAGTGAAGCAGAACCACGAGGAGCTGCTGGGGCTGGTATTTGCTGGAGCTTGGATTCACTGGCAATGGACTCAGCTGACATTAAGTGAATGCTGCCATCTCCTGCTTGTAAAATGCCCAGGATGGCCTCCACCCTTCAGCTGTCCATGCTGTGAATGGATGTTTGGGCATTAGCTTCTGCAGCTGGGAAATTGGCTGCCTGGCTCTTGCTCTTTGCCACTGTTCACATAATTTCAAAGGCAGCTCCAGCAAGAAACATTGATGACTTTAAAGATGAAGAGCTAAAAATTATGTATGGCAGAGACACCAGAGTGTGTTTAATAAATATTCTGTTATTCTAATTAATTTACTACCATGGCTCCTGCTAGATGTTGTTCTGTGAATTTCTGAATCACATGTTATAAAGAGAGAAACTTTTCCTAGGTTAGACATCTGGAAAAATGTGAAAAGTTTTCACAAAATAGCAAACAGTGATAAGATTGCAATTATCATCTTTTTGTTTTGCATTTAAAATGAACCACACCTTTCCCAGGTATTGGGTTTCAGGCTTTCCTTCCTTTTGTGGTGGTTTATTTTGAATGTGTTCTTGAGTTCTTTTCTGATAGGTCATACTTATCAGAAACCCTTTGGTACTTTTGACCATGATAAAGGCTTTTTAGTTTGCTTTTGGGAGGAGTTTCCCAAATCGCTCCTACAGCTGGACACAGTTGACATTTTCTTCTCCTTCTGTGTAGCTAGAGAGTAGTTTGAATGGCATTTGGTGCAGAACTTCATTGCAGGTATCATTTTGTTCGAGTAGTTTCTACATGTATAGGGTGAAAATATCAATTAATGTTTGACTATTGTTCAACCATTTATAATGCTGACTGAAATTATGGAAAACTATTTTTCCTCTCAATAGAGTACATTAGTCTGTCAAAAGACCTGTGCTTTTCACTCCCTTGTGCCAGCCCACCAGTAATGGAAGGAGAGGAGACGAAGAATTATCTCCATGAAAATCAATATCCGTGTTTGGGAATCAGCATTTGGAATACAGGACCTGCCATAGTAACACGGACAGTCCTTGCAGAAATCGCCAAGATTTTCCCTGCAGATGCTGTGGCATCCCTAGCTTTGGTTTTTGGGCATTTGTTTTGGTGTCTGCTGAACTGGCATGACTTGTTCCCTGTGATAACCTTGTCAACCTGTCTGTAGGTATAGGAATTTTCTCCAGATTTACCAAATTGTTCTGGGGCCGATACATCAAGTTGAATGGCTGGACCAGGGCAAGCAGGACGTCGTCCTACCACTATTCTTCTGAATCCCAATCTGGGAAATACTTTTAGCGTTGCCATTCCTAAACTGACCCGCGATACAATCGTAGCGGATCACCTGGAGTCAGTTTTAACTCCAGCGACAGTGAAGATGCCTTTTCCTCGGACAGCAGAACAGCGGCTCGGAGCGGCGGGACAGCCCGCCCTGGCAGCGGGCACACCGCGCCTCAGGGCCGGCTGCGGGCACGGAGCCCCGCGGGGACAGCGGCAGCCTGCGGCGGGGCGAGGAACCCCGAGAGGAACCCCGGCCCCGCTCTGGCGCTGAGGGGAACGCGGGCGGGCAGCGGCGGTGCCCGGGGCTGAGGGACGGCCGCGGGGTCAGGTGGCGCCGCCCCTTCCCGGTGACGGCANGGCGGCGAGCCCGGCGTGAGGCGGGGTCGGGCACGGGGCCGGGGCCGGGGCGCAGCCCGGGGTGAGGGACAGTGCCCGGGGGCGGCGGGCGCTCGGGATGGAGGGGACGAGGCAGCCCGCGGGCTCCGTGAGGTGGCCCTGCCGCCCCGCACCTTGTGTGTGGCCGGGCCGCGCCGCAGCCCAGCCTGACGGAGAAGAAGGAAGGAAACCTTGTCAGGGTGGCAGTGCCTGGCAGCGGCCCTGCCCGGGCTGAGGGCCCGGCCTGCCCGGGCCAGGTGGGCACCGTCGTGCGGCGGCTCCGCTCCCCCGCAGGGCTCTGCAGCAGCGGCTGCATCGCAGCGATTGTTATTAATTATTAGTGCTGTGATACTGCGCTGGTGTCACTGATGGGTATTCATCTGGCCAGGTGATGTCCTAAATCCAAAGGCTCGGGGTAGAGGATGCCACAAACGTTTTGCAATGCCCAGAGCACATGGGGGGATTTAGAAGCTGGCTGGAGACAAACTTTGGACTGCACTTCTTGAGTTAACTTTCTGTGTCTGGAAAGCACCTGCTGTGTCATGTGGGTGAAATTATAACAGAGTATGGATTCCTGACTGGTTATCTGAGACATTCTTTGCCAGATGGTACATTTATATCTTGCCTTTTCTAGTTTTTCCTTTCTGTGTTATCAGGAAGAGAGTTATGAGCTGTACACTGATCTTCCACTTTCCACTGTTTTTTATAGTCCAAAGTAAATAAAGTAGAAGTAATTAGACAGGATAGATTAAATAGAATTTGGTTGAGTTTTGTTCTTGGTTTTTTATTGTTTTTTTTTAACATCCATGTTCACTTAGTTACTTGCAGTGTGTCTTTTAGACTTTTTAGTCCAAATCAGTCAGGATTTCCAATTAAAACTTATCAGAACAGTTACATAGACAGTAACAAGTGATCCAAGTTTTGCATATGGCACAGGACAGACACCTTCAAAATTTAGCTCCTGTAATTCCTGCAGAGGGAAAGAGTCGTGTGTGTCTAAGCTAGAGCTTGTGGCTTGTTTTGGTGATTATTAACTCACTTGCTGAGTCCTGTGAGTGATGCTGGATCTTTCCAACTTTGGCTTAAGTAACTTTTCAGCAGAAGAGCAGTGATGCTTCTGTTACACACAGCATCTTGTGGTTCACACTCTGCTGGGTTAGAGGCATCCAGGTAATGGGGTGATGAAGGTCACCACAGAATTCTGCTGCATGAGTGGGTGGAAAGATTGGTAATTCAAACAGTTGTGCAGTGATGGGTGTAAGGGAGGCTGAGGAGCACCTGTGGGTGAGTGTGAGACAGCTCCTGATGTTTGAAGGTCTAATGCCAAGGGCTTCTGTTAATTCTTTTACTATTAGGCAGCTCTCCGTGATGTTACTCTTAAACTAGAGCAGGTGCCCAAAACAGTGTAGGACTGTCAGTTAGGCTGATCAAATATTGCAATATTCTTTCCATCTTAAGTCAAAAACTTGGCTTATGACTTATGAGTTAAATTAGATTAAATCCACTGTTTTGTCTGGTTTCAGGAGAAAGAGCTCCTTTAAAAGGGGAAGTCCAGTATATTATATTCAACAGAAACTGTTTAAGAAGCCACCTCTGAGACGCAGTTCCCTTGTACTAAGGATTTTGTTATCTCTCAAAACCCCTGCTGCATTGCCCTTTTTTAAATAGCTGTATTTAGAAACGTTTTTCTTGTTTTTATAAATCATACTTCATTTAACAGCTATACCTTGTACTGTAAAAGGCAGAGCTGATGTATATTTTTTATCATCTCTTGAAAAACTGTACTCATTTACCAGTTCAGTTTTTTGTTATCCAGTGTAGTGTTGCACAAATGCTTAAACCTTGTCCCAGATCACAGCATATTTGTTTTATTATGATTCTTAATGAAAAGAGCAAAATGAGAAGACTGGGTTTCTATTTTTTTTTGGTCAGAAAACAGACACCGTTCAAAGATTTTAATTTAGTTATTTTTTTCGTCGTTTCATTTCTTGTTTTAATAAATCATTGTAGCAATATGACCATGGCTGTCTTTTTAGGTTCAGGCCTGTTATAATTTAAATGATTATCTGATTATCTTCAGGTGGTCTAAAAGTGTCAGTTACATTAGGGCTAAAATAAAAGAATAAATCTGCTGTTGCTTACAATACTTCAAAGTTGTTCACTCCCTCCCAGTTTGATTGGGGTACACAAATTTTTACAGTAGTAATTTTTTTATTACTGTAACCAGCTAATATAAAATGCTAAATAATTTTGCAAACCATGGAGTGGTTCCTGCTGTAGAGCACTTCAAGCTCACGGTGGGCAGCGTAGAGGTAAGAAGGGACTCTTGTGGCTTCTCTGTTAACTTTTAAAAAAAAAAAAAAAGGCGTTAATTGAAGGGGTAGAATTCAAAAAGCGACTGTAAAGATTGCACCGGTCAGTTTCAAAGTCGGAGAGGTTGCTCCCGAAGCAGCTGGTGGCACGGTGTGGAAAGGATGGAGCGCTTTTCACGGGAGGGAGCGGTCAGGAGACGGTGACACGGGCTGAGGGGGCGAGGGCTGCCGGCAGCTCCGAAGGGGAAGCGAGAAGTGCCACGGTCGAATTAGCCATGAACACGGAAACTGAAACTGCTTGTGATGGAGGGCAGTGGTCTGAGGAGAGAGGAAGAGAAGCAGAGGAGACGCCGTGGCTGGTGGCTGCGTGCACAGAGCTTCTTCAAAGCTGTCCTGCTCGGGGACCGGCTGAACGGCGAGGGCTGGGAGCTGGGTGACACTGCGACTTGTGTGACAGTGCTACTCATTCATGGGTGAAAGAGCAGGTGCACACCGTCCTGTTTGTAAATAACCTCGCTGAGGGATCAGGCGGGGAGTTAGCTGCTTGGTGCAGTGATGTGGGAGACCAGAGAGCACAGGAACTTGCTAATATTTGTGAGATCTGCTCTGTACACATCCCTCTTTTGGCTGTGTTGTGCCAAGCTGTGTCCCCCAAGTGTATGCACACAAATATCTGCCACCCAACATGTGGGTATGAAAAGGCAGACTGAGTGGGAGAAAAAGAGCCATGAAGTTTTAAAAGTACACAAACTAATGTTTAGATGTTGCCAGCACTTCAGTGTTTGTATTGCTTGTGTTTTCCCTTCATTGCAGTTCTCAAAAGGACAGTTACCTGCTTTACATTCTCACGTAGGTCTCATCCAGGTTTAAATTCTAATACAGTGCAAGAGTTTACACAAGCTGATGTTGCTGGAACTGCCCTCTGTGAAGGCTGTTTGTACCTCTTTCAGGATAAACCTGCAAGGGTTAATGTTGGCCACGTGCCTGCTTTGCATTTGCACGAGCAGGAGTCTCTGTTAGATATCTAACTACATAAATGTGATCTTTAAAGAAGCAAAAATGCTGTTTTAAATATTTAACTTTCTCCATTTTCTTCCTTATATTTTTTATTTTCAGGACACTGAGGACCATAAAAGTTTGATTAAAAATTAAAAATGCCCAGAAAGAATATAGACTATGGAGAGCTGCTTGAGTATGAGAAAAGCCAGATCAAAAGGACCTTGGAACTGGGAACTGTTATGACAATATTCAGTCTTAAGAAGAGCAGCCCAGAAAGGAGGACTATTCAAGTCATAATGGAAACCAGGCAGGTAGCATGGAGCAAGACAGCTGACAAGATTGAAGGTTTCTGTGAGTATTTGCAATGTGTACCTGAACTTGGAGTTACTAATAAATTGATGTACTTGTCAAATATTAATTTAACAAGCCTTTTGTTACCACCATGAAGATTTTGGCTGAAAGAGTTTGGTAATTTGCTGAGAATATTTTGAATTGTTGTAATGTGGACGATGAATCTTCTGCAGCTCATTATTTAGGTATCTAAAACTACTTACATATGATTAACATGCTTTTATCCTTAGCTTTGTTCTCAGAGTTTTCCTCTTTGAATATGATGGTGTTTGTGTTCTCTGAATTGACAGACTGTTTTCCATCATTGTGTCATATAAATTCAAGTAATTATTCTTTACCACTTCTCTCCAAAAAAAATGAAAGAAGAACCAGCCAAACACCTTCTAATACAAGGAAACTGAATTCACATTTTGGTATTCTAGAGCAATTTGCTGTCTCAGGATGGAAGTCATTATTTAGGACCTTTAGGAAGATGAATCCTGTGAGATATGAGGTGGTTTCAAGGCCCTGAGTTGGTGTTGTCTCTTTAGTTGATATTGGAACTGACTAAACCCACTATTTATAACAAGTTCAGGAAATAGAAGGGGAATGTAAGGCTAGATATTGCTGCAAAAACTAGAATAGAAGAATAAAGTGAGACTGATCCTCAGTTCTTATGAACACAAGTGATGCCAAGAAAGCTCAGCCTGGGCTTTCTGTGATTTGTGCAGCTCTGGGTGCTGTAGTGTAATTACAGTGCTTGCATATGTTTGTATGGTAACTCTTTTTTAATTATTGTGTGCCTGATTTTACTCTACAGCTGCTAAGTAGTGTCCTCAATAAAGGAATGGAATAGTTTGTCTGAAATGTCAGACTCATTTATTGGTTTGTTGAGGTGTGGAATTTTAGAAGGTTTTGGTTTTTTTTTGTAAATACACGGTAAGTTAAAAACCCCATTGGTCTGTAAGGCAGGCACTGAGAATTTGCATGATTTTGGGATTGTCTGAACAGTTTCTCTTCGTGCTCCTGACTTAAAAGTATTAAATCTCTGCTACTGTTTCCATTGATTCCTGTCTCATTCCTTGTGGAGACTGGACCTGCAACTGGAAACGTGATGTAGTGGAAATAAAGACTGGTTGCCTGTGAGGATGTTTTTATCATTGGTGGTGAAAATATGGTCATATTCAGTATTCTGGGGAAAAAGAAACAGATCTGGACGCCCAATTAACAGATACTCTGGATCATAGTCTTTCATTGCCCCAGTTTATTATGTGACAAATGAGGGTGATTATCCTTTCCTATAATGATGTGTATGAATGCAAGTACAAGTGTATTGCTGGTATGGTGCCAAAAAAGTCCTGAGAGGGCACATGGAATTCAATTATGAGAGCAGTGCTTGAGTGTTGTTCAGCAAATAAAGCCTGGGATTTACACACAGAGCAATGAGATTAAAACATAGCAGAAAATGACCACTCAGAGAGGGAAGGAGAGCTCAAAGTCCTCTGGCCAAACCAGTCTCTGAGTGTTGAAGTCTGCTTGTAGCCATTTGCCCAGAGGGGACAAATTTTAAGCTGAGCAGACTGAGAATTCCAGATGTTGGGGTCAGCTTTTTCAGTCCTGTCTTGTCCTTTTATCAAAGCTGTCTGGGGGTGGTGTGTGTTTGTGGTAATAAATTAACTAGTTTGCTCTATGCTTGGATTTTAATGCTTTTAAAAGAAGGTGGATATTGTAATTTGGCTCTTAAACCTGGATGATCCAGCAGGGTAATGACTTAGCTTGCAGATCCACAGGCAGTCATTGCTGCAACAGGGAATATTGCTTACCCAAAGGCCATCTGCCTCTCCACAAAAATTGTTGTACTGTAGCAGATTTTTTAATTGAACATGACTTCAGTCATGTGTATAACGATAGGAACTTTAGGTCTTAAAATATGTCCTAGACTAAAGCACAGATACACAAAATATTGTTTTATTGTCTTAAAAAGCAACAAATCTGCCCCAACGAGCTGTATTTTGCAGGTATTGTTCCAGAATATGACATGAACAGTTGTTCCAACTCACCATGAACCATATCTGCTCCACTAGAAATGAAAGTCACTGCAGTTTGAACTTGCTGACAGTGTTTTTGCTGAAGAGGAAGGAAGTATTTTAGTTAGTTAGTTATTTGTATGTTGCTGTTGCTTCTTTTGACTGAGTCTCAGGCTGTCTTTTTGCTGAAAAGTGGAAAAATGATGGATTTGAAGCTTTCCTATTTGATAATAGAATAGAGCAGCCTCTTGAATAGGGATGTATATATGAATGACCCCAAATATATGCTGGTGGATTGTGTTGGCTTTGTGACAAATAAAACCCACATTTTTGTTTCTTGATTTTTTTTTAAAGTGGTTGAGGGCAGAGAATTATCATCTCAAGTATTACATTAATACACTTATGCTGTACCAAACCTAATATTCATGATGTGATCTTAATGGTTGCTATTTGTGTGTGTGTGTGAGTCCAAAATGAATTAATATTCAGTATGAGTAGGAAAGTTAAGATGGTTTCCTGTTCCGTGTGTGCTATTTTAACTCAAGTTTGGCAACTGCTCTTTACAGAAGGCAGAAAACTCAATGTTTGCATCTGCTATGGGTTTGTGTTTCTAAATCAGATAGTGAGGAGAGTTCTTTAACTTTGGGACACAAAAATAGGTTGTTAATAGCAAAGATAGAGTCCAACTTTTTTACTTTATTTTAATACTTTCCCTTTGGAAGTCAAGAAAAAAAAGGGTTTTTTTTTCTCTCCCCAACTGCCCTCTGTAGTGTTGGGAATTTGTGGATGTCAAAGTGCTGATTTTCTTGCTGATGGACTGTAAATGTTTGAAGAACACTCAAATTCCTCTAAGCCAGAGTTATATTTATTACAATGACCTTTTTCAAGTTTGGTTAATATTATTTTGGAAGTGATTTAAGTTAAGCCTCACAATAACAAAAAGGCAGCTACTCTCATTCTGGAATAAATTGACCAGGGATAGGGAGAGATGTAGGATTAGCTATACTTACATAAATATTTACACAACCCTGTGGGCCCAAAAGTGGCAGTACCATGTATTTTAAATTGCATTGCTCATGAAAAGGCCCCTTTTGTTGAAAACCTGCCAGCATATCTGTTTAGAATAGAGTGAAAGAGTTGCTAAAATTAAGGCTATTTCCTGCTCAGTGTAGATGTGTTCCTGTGGATGAGAAACTTCAGAAAACTCTTCCTAGATCCCGGTCTTTGGTGGGGTAAGAAGTGAGGATTTACAAAGGGTAGGAAATCTGGTTTAAACAATCTCTGTCTTCATTGTGTGCTTTAGATCACACAGCGTCCAAGTACTGGAGATTTTACATTGACCTTTTGAGAGACTTGAGTTGCCATACACAGAAGGAATTCCCAACAGAAAGGAACTGGGGAGAAACCTCTGTATTTTCCCCTAAATGAAAGAACACAGGTTGGTTGTGTCCTTTAGAGAAGGAAATGCTATTTCAACAGGAGATCAAGAGGCACTGTATTTCTGACTGTGCATGGCATCAGTTTGAGGTGACATTTTCACAGCCCAGTGTGAAGCAGGTGAATTCCAAGGTCAGTCTCATGTCTACCCACACAGGCATTTGAGAGAATGAGCTTCTTTTTGCTTGAGAGAAGGAAAGTTTGGTTTCCCTGTACAGAGGGATTTGATTTGCTTTTTTAATTTGTTATGGACCCTGTTCTTGCAGAAACTAATCCCTGCACACTGTGAAGCTGTGTCTGGCCAGCACGATCTGTGTTGCCTCCTCATGGCTCTGCTGTGTGTTTTTATTGTGTTTAACCTTTAAAGCTGTGTGTGGGTCTGGGTGGGTGCCCTCGGGTCACACACCCCTCAGACTGTCCCAGGCTGGCCAAACCCTGTGTGGCTGACACCTGGGGTTTGCTGTCTGAGAGGACATTCCAGAACTCCCAAACAAGGCCTCCCAAATTGTGGTACAGCATTTCTATGCACATGAATAAATTAGAGCCCAAAGTTATGATTTTTAAGCTCATGGAGCAAGCAGGTGGTGAGGTGTAAATCCCCAGGAAGCTGATCCTTTATGGATATTCCATTCTTTCTCAGATGCAAAGTGCTTTCAGGACAATTATTAAGGGAAAGCTCACAGTGACTAGGGTTGGATTAGTCACTGGAAAATGTGTGAGTTTCTGCATATTCTTCCAAGAATCCCTTGAGTGAAGGGATGATTCACAGCCAGGAGAATTTATACTCTCAGAAATCTGTGGTGCCATCCTTGAATGTTGCAAGTGTGTGATTCTCTGTAATACAAGCATGCTCATTTCAAGGAAGATTCTATTTGAGGACAGAAGATGATTTCTCTGTTTTTGAACACCTAGGAATTTTATTATTATTTTTCATGTGAAGAGGTGACCTGCTTTTGTAAAATTATATCAACTGTATTTTAATCCCTTAATTCTTGGAAAAAAGAGATCACCTGTTTTTTTCTTGTTCTTTATTTATTGCAAAAGACTCCATAATAAAAATATCTAGTGATAATTTAGTTGTGCAAACTCATAACAAGAACTAGGTTTAAAGCATCAGAGGACCATATTTAGAAAAAGTTATATAATATATCAGCTGTGAAACTTCTCTTTCTGTATGTCTAGAGTGAGAGGTCAGGGTGTAGGTAAGGTTGAAAAAGGAAATGTTAGTATTAATTGATTCTGCAAACTTTCTCAGAGGAAGAAGTACCTGGATTGGGGAGTGGCAGAGATGTAGATGTGATGTTGATGGAATTGCAGAATTATGAAGCAGGGGAATAAAGGCTATACTTAAATTGAAGCTTTTGAGACTCGTGACACACCACAGTACAGCAATAGCAGCCATTTCTATTTTCTGCAGCCCAGACCTTTATTAATGCAATAGGTCTGTCTTGTATGGTTTTTTTTTTCATTTATAACAGAAACATATGTTTGACAATGCATAACATGGTATTTTAAAATTAATGTGATCTGCTCATTTCACTTTGTGTCACTGCTCTAGTTTTATGTGTAATAGTATTTTTCCAGAGTTTGTAGGAGAAAATGACCACTTTTAAAATAAATTTGCCATCTCAAAGTCATTTAGCATTACTGATTTTTCATTTAACCAACAAAAAGAGTTATCAAGTGTTAAGTTCACTTGAGATTTTCTTCCCTTCTGAAAAGGGGAGATTTTACAGAATTTGTCCTCTAGAACATGATTAAAAAAACCCAGACATAAAAAATAAAATTGAATTTTCGTGTTTCACAGGTAAAGGGAGTGTGGAAATTAAAAACAGATTTAGTGAATTCATGTTAAAAGTGGATTTAGAACCTGTGGGAGCTGCTCTGTTTTTTCTCAATCTGTGAGATTGTCCTGTGCTTTCAGATTTTGTTACAGGGATCACCAGTTTCTGCCAAATGTTGCACCTGGATATTTAATGATCAAAGCTCATTACAGCAGCAGTGCATCTGTAATAGGGCTGAGTAGATAACAGCACCAGGTCAGGCCACATTCAGCTGAAGGGTGAGGGGAAATGCAGGGATCTGTTGTTCAATCTAATGGCAACCTGTGCTGTTCTACCTAACAAGGGTTAGGGGGTTTTATCTGCATTGTTTGATTTTTGTGAATTTTATCCAGCAACATCTTTGCCTTGAAATTAAATTTTGATAATGTTGCTTTTAAATTCTTTGCTAAAATGACTGCCAAAGAGAGCAAATTTTGATGCTGTGCATCCTTTTGGTTTTGGCTGTCAGATACATTGGGGAACTTCAAAAACTAACACTTAAGAGAGTGTTCATGCATGTGGCTCACGTTGTTAAATACTGATTTTTTTCCTATGTGTTAAACAGCTAAGTCATTTATTTGACCACTTTGTTAATATCAATGTGAATTTGTTCTGTGGTGGAAAACTTTTTTTCCCCCCACTGGAGAAGATGGTATAAACATTTACAGATCTGTACCTCTCTGGGAGAAATGAAGAATATCTATATATTCTGATTGAGGAGTGTGAAGTGAGTGCTTAATTTGGCTTGAATACTGGATTTGGTCTTACTGATTTCTTGTAGGGACCTTCATTTTTCTTACTGCTAGCAGAATTTTTGTCTGAGTTTCCTTACTGTTTCAGACTTAAAGTAATAAATAAACTCAGATTGAAAACCCTGAGTCTCTATTCTGTTATTTGCTTTCTGTGTTCTAGATACTGTTAAAGAAGTATATGTCATTGCAAAGTGAATCCACTTTTTACTCTTTATGGAGTAGTTTCGCAGAGGAACATTAAAATTCACCTTTTTTTGGTGTATTTTGTAGTGGCTGTATTTCAGTTGTAAGCCAGGGGATCTTTGTGTAAGTCTTCAGCTGAGTACATGAAGCTTGGTTTCTGTGGTCAAATGAAAAAATGAACGTGTGTAGCCTCTAGCTCTTTTCAAATAATGTCTTCCCTTTAGCAGCTCAGTTCTGCAATGTCTTTTGCTAACTTACAACGACCAGACTTCCTGTCATGGCCAGCCAGCAAAACGGGGATGGAATGAAGTGCACAGACCTCAGCACCCCTAAACTGGTTGATCACAGTGAATGTGAGATGTAGGTACTCCATCCTTTTCCCAAAGTCAGGTTTATATGCCAGCATTTTTGTTTTGTTTTGTTGTATGGAGCAGAATGTGAACTTTTATGAGCACTTATGTAAATTTTACCCTATTCTTAAGCTATTTTGTGGAGGTGCCCTGTAATTTTTAACATGAAAACAGTAGGCAGGTGTACAGCCCCTTGAATTCAGAGCTCAGGTGGGGAAGCACTGTAACATGGTGCTGTACTGAGCAGTTCACTGAGAAGTGATGAATTTAGTAGTAGTTTGTTGTTACTGTACATGCCAGCTCTGTGTGACCTGATTATGTAAAAGCCTGTGGGTTTAAAAGGTGCACTTCTCTAAACCTTGTGTCAGTCACTCAGCTAAATCCCCAGAGGACCCCTTGGAAAGGTGCTCCTGGGTGCTTTCTCAAGGTGCACCACACTGTCTCTCATGCTTCATCTTTGTAACTGTGTTTTCAGAAGTTTTGTGGCTTATCTGTAATGACTTCCTTGGGCCACTGAATGTCTCAGTGAGCATCTCTGTTTGTATGAGCTGAATTACTTTCCCTGCCACATCTGGACTGCCATGCTGCAGGACATTTCTGCTTTCTTGTGACTTTGTCCTCCGAGGGAAGCCTCACCTTGTTCCCTCTAGAGTCACATAAGATTTTTGTTTCATTGCTGCTTAGAAAAAAAGAAGCTGTTAAAACACACCTTGGGTAGTTAATATTTAATTCTGCAGAAGTGAGAGCAGAGCTGTTGTCCTCAGTAACCACCATGAAGAACATTTTCAAAAGGGTACTGAAGGCTTTCTTCATTCACTGGGCACTCATTTGCACACAGCCTCTTGCAGTGGGCAGGTTCTGCCTTTCTAAAATGAAACTTACTTTGGAATATTTTGTAATGCAGATTTTCTGGAAAAAAAGATCTGGTTCTGAGTGCAGAATGCTGCTATATATATACACACACATGAAAATACAGTTATATTAATAGAGAGAATGGCCACCCTGTGTCTTGGTGCACACAGCTTGGGTGATCAGTCCCTTATTTTCTTCTTCAAAACATTGACAGTAGTTTCCCTTAAGCCTTCTAGAGACTTACTGAAATAATGCTCATAGCATGATTTCTGACTCTGTAAGCCTCCCCTGAATCTCTCTGTAGGCTTTTTATTTTCCTTCATTAAATCCATGACTGAGCTCTGATCCAAGCTTTCCTTATGGCCACAGACTGAAAGACTCCTGGGGAATCTGGGATTTGAATCAGGAATGTTACCTTTCAGAACTCTGTGGCCCATTATACGAGATTCAGGTAAACTTTTACTCTGTTAATGTAGACTTTGCTGTCAAGGGTACCTTGATGGGTTGACAGCCTCTAAGGTTTTTTGACCCATACATGTATATACAATGAACCTGGTGTTCCAGCCTAACATTACCTGACTTGGTAATTACCTGACAAAGGTGTTCTTGCAAACTTGCCTTCCTGCAGTGAACTTAGAGATGGACATTTCCAGCTCTCAGAAGGTGCTCTGCTGGTGGCACTGGCTGGTTTTCAGCAGGGTCTGTTCCCTAACCCACCTGTCTCTTCAGGTGCTGGGTGGTTGTGTTCCCACCCAGAGGTGGCTGCTGGGTGACCACTGTGGCAGACAGAGCCAGAGCTTCTCTCTTTAAATGGCAGTGCTGGTTGTTCTCTCCTGGAATGAGGAGTGCAATGCTGTGTATAACAAGGTAATGTTTTTTTTTTGCAGTTCTCCTCTTGACGCAGTTTTCTACCATTGGTTATCTTGTATCATGTCTTCTCCTCAGCTTGCCCAGCCCCTGCTGCAGTGACATGCAGGTTCTGTTTTACCATCTACCTCCGAGTGTGGCTGAAGGAAATGTAACAGGAATTTGTACCTCCAGGTGTGTGAGTGAACACTCTCACTGCTGCTGGGTTATTTGAATGGAGATCAGCGGAGATGTCGAGGATCAAACGTTTATTGTTAGGTTTGTGGCAGTAAAGAGCTCTGTCAGGTGCCCTGGAAGGCACTGAGCAATTAATCTGTGCAGTGTTAGGAAAGTATCCGTGTAGTGGTGTAATGATCCATGGAATTCACTGATTTGCCAAACGACACCCAGCAGCAGGAGCTGAACTTCGGCAGCTTCAGGCTCTGAAGTGCCTCGAATGCACATCGAGATCAGAGCCTGAGTCAGAACCGTAATTGAAGGTGCCTTGGAGTCTGGTCTCCTTAAAGAGCCACTTGAGGGGGTTGTCAGAATCAATCCGTGACTGATGAGGCTGCTAAGGAGATCCTTTCAACCTGGGGAAATAGTCAATAGAGGAATGGATGAAGTGTAAACTAATTTTGGGTTTTAGAGTGGCACTAGATTTCTATAAACTGTTTGGCTGGGGACTGGCTGTACTGGGAGAGTGCTCTCCTCGTGTTGCTGGATATGAATCAGTTTCTCTACAGGGCATACTTTGATTCATGTTTCCTTAGGAAATGTTTTAATCTTCTTTCACCTTTCTTGTGGAAATTGCACCTGCAAGTGTATAGGATTTGATTTGACTCTGCTAGGTGCATCTGTCCAGGTCTGTGCTTTTTTTGGGGGTATCAGGCCCCAGGAATACACATCTGTGAAGCCAGGGCAGGATAGGCTCTGCAATTTGCACGTGGGATTGAGAAGGAGGAAAGCTCCAGTACTTTGAGGCAAAGACAGAGCGTCTGAAGTGCTGTGCCTGCAGCTCTGGCATGGGTGTGAAATTATATTTTAATTGTTCAGTGACAGATTGTGCTGTAAGAAGTTCACTGTAACGTTGTAACAGCTAAGTTGGTACAGTTGATTTACTAATCTGAGTCTGAAACTTGTTCCTGGCCTGCTCCTTTCTCAGTAGGGTTGGAATCAGCCATTCTGGAGTTACTGGGCATCACCTGGAGGGTGCCAGGTGACTCTGGAGTACCTGTGGAGGACTCAGAGCTTAGTGCAAGACCAGAATTAATGCTTGGTGTTCATATTTCTCTTTTCTCCCTTTGATTCTCTATATTGGCTTTTCTTTCAGTAATGTAGAGTAGTACATCCTAACCAACACAATGAAATGTCATTAAAATACATACAGGTAATTTCTATGCATTTTCTGAAACTATAATGTGTAATATATCTTTATTGCTGTAAAAATCTAAAGAATGTTTAATAAAACTTGCTCTTTGTATCTGTTTCAATTCATCTGCTAAGGAAACATAATATCTTGCCCAGATTTTGTAGAATTATAGACTATGTTGCCTGAAAATAATAGGGATGCTAAATTTTGAATTTGAGTTTTAATATAAGTATTTCTTTCTTTTACCCAATTTTGTTCCCTTGCTGAACCATTCCCCTATTTACTGAACGTTTAGCAGTTAGGGTGTAGTGAAACTTTCTTGAAAACCAGTTGGAGAAGCAATAGCATGTCTGTGCATACAGAAATCCTTGTGCAGGAGAAGGGGATGGAGGAGTTGAAAGGCTGTAATGCAAGGAGAAGGACGGCAGTGAGTGCCTTTAACTCAGGGGAGACATTGAGTAAGTTTGTGTGCTTATTTCAGGGGTCAGTGTGAGGTAAGAGCCCCTGGCAATGACAACAGCAATGCAGGTTGTGAAATCTCTTTTATCACTGCTTCTACTTTGTACTTTGAGAGGGCCTTTTGTTGTTGTTGCTGTGTGTGGATTTGAAGGGGTTTGAAAGGAAAGGTGTGATTCACTTTGAAGTTAAAACTCTGTTTTTCAGGAGGGATTTGTTGGGTGAGGGGAAAGCAGAAGAGGTGACTGGGGTTGCACTTGCCAATGGTTAGAATGAGCCAGCCTGGTGTGCAGTGCCATGCCATTTACTGCAGCCATGCATTCTGATTCTTCTCTGCTGATGTTAATGTAAATTTGTGCCTTAAGATCAACTTTTTTAGATGGTGGCACTTAGGATGATAATTTGGATAGGTCTGTAGGGATCCAAGTGAGAATCTAATTGGTAAGGGGATCAGAGTCATCATTAGGAGCTTTTGGTTCCTGGTCATTTATAGGCATAATGTGAATTTATTTTAGAAGTTTGCATCTAAATTTTGGGGTCTTGACCAATCAGATATGCAAATCTTAGGAGATATTTTCGTGGTTTGAGAGGGAGGCTGAGACATTAAAACCTATACCTTGAGAATAATGATGTTTGGAAAATTCATTTAAGAAAGATGCTTGTAGTACATGATTAGTTCAAGTTAACCTTTTAGTCTCATTTTCACAGTGTAAGTTTTTTAATGACTGTGAGAAAGGAGTGTCTCGAAGAAGTTTGGCCTGGGATACTTTGCAGTGAATAAGAGGTTCCAAGATGAATTATTGTTTCATTATCAGGATTTTGTTGATGAACTTCCTTGCTTGCCTGTCCATGTTGGCATCCTAGAAATGCAGCATTACACAGGTGGAAGCTTTATTCCCATCACCCTTGTCTGGCAGCAGAGCTGCTGTTTCATTATGTTGTTAATGGTCTTCTGTTGCTGATGAGGTACTCACTTAAAATGAGGTTTATATAAATGGACAGAAACCCTCAGCTGTTTTCCTTGGATCTTGCTAGGTCTGATAAACACATTTCAAGAGTAGCCATGAAATGTTTTTCTTCACTCTTCATCCTGTAGCTCGGAAGACAAGACTGTCCAGAAGTGGAAAGAGCTGTTTATTTCTCTGGTCCACAGGCAGAGCAAAACCACTTCCTCAGTTTTCTAATAAGTATCTTATCTTGAGAGCACACATATTTCTATTTCAGTGCTGTCTCACTCCTGTCCTGCAGGCCCTGTAGCAAGGGTTTGAAAAATGGGAGCTGACTTGGGAGAGTGTGGCTCGTGCAGGGTTCCCATTCTGCTG
Organism: Thryothorus ludovicianus; assembly: GCA_013397245.1. Classification (NCBI taxonomy): domain Eukaryota; kingdom Metazoa; phylum Chordata; class Aves; order Passeriformes; family Certhiidae; genus Thryothorus; species Thryothorus ludovicianus. The sequence goes on along the minus strand of VZTB01005271.1, from coordinate 1,420,154 downwards.
TGCTCCAGTGTTCTCTGGAGAGCCACCAGGTGAAAGTGATACAACAGGTTATGTTAAATAACACAAATCTCTCTGAGGGAACTCACAAACATTTTAATTATTAAGCTTGGTTTTCTCTTTACATTCCTACTTTTGCTTGAAAGTGCCAGTGACTGTACAAGCTAACAAGGTTAGCTGGCTATCTAAGATATGTGTGGGTGGTTTAGGTGGGTAAGGTAGAATTGTATCTTTTTTGTTTCTGAACAGTTGTCATGGCAATTGGAAAATTACTTGCTAAGAGTTAATGCCCTTTGTGAAATCACATTTTCTATGACCCAAAGGGCCATGTTTATGCACCTTGTCTATGGAAAAAGTGATAGTGAAATCATAGAAATATGACAGGTTATTTTTCTTCTTTTGCTCCTTTTCTACTATTGTCTATTACTATTTATTTATGGGTTTATGGATTGCAAGCTGGCACAATTTGCATTTCTTGTTCAGTACAGATCTGCATTTTTATATATATAGCTATTTTCTATATGTGTGCATACTTTGAGTTATCCATTCTACCATTTCAGGTTCTGCAGTTGTACTGACTGAGTGTTGTTTCCTTTCAGTGGATCTGATGGAAATTAAAGAAATTCGCCCAGGAAAGAATTCAAAGGACTTTGAACGTTGCAAAGCAAGGCACAGAGAAGAACACTGCTTTACTATTTTTTATGGTACCCAGTTTGTCCTCAACACCTTAAGTTTAGCAGGTACTTTTATCTTTCTTTCCTCTTTAAAGCTCTCAATTGAGCAAGTCAAACACAGTGGTGGAACAGGAATGCACAGAATGCTGTGATTTTAACTTCTGCTGTTCAGGAGTGCTCCAGATGCTTAAAATGTGGAGGCAGACCTTTTACTCAGCCCTTCTTGTCTGTGACCTGTTGCATTTGGAATGTGTCACATTAAAGTGGTGCATTGTGCAAGTATAATTTTTGATTTTTGCTAGCAAGGTAGACTTTTGCTGGTTAAATAACTCCAGTAATGTTTTCAGCAATGAAGAGCAGAGGTAACACTTGCCCTCTTTAAAGCCAGCTATTCAGTGTGGCCAGGATATTGTCCTGACACTTTTAGTGTGGCCAAAATTATTTTGGATATAATAGCCATAAACATTTATCGTGCAGGTGTAGCAGAGAAATTTTCCTATTGTCTATGAGCAATTACAGATTAATTTGGAAAAACGAAATTTTAGTTTGAGTATGACCTGATAATACTAAACTTCTTCTAAATAAGTACTAGGGGACCATAAATAAAACTGGGAAGTGATAAATTTAAAATGAAGAGATCTGTGTGAAACAAAGGGAATTTGTACCCTGTATCTATAGAAAGAGTTGGAGCACTTTTTATTGTAGGCAAGATTATCCACTGTCACAAACTCAAAGATTTTGAAATTAAAATATATATAAATTTTTACAGTACATGCTGAATTCAATTTCTAACTAGTGGAATTTACAAGATTTCTAAAAAGTTTGTAATGGGTCGTTGGTTTAGAATCATACAGACAATTTATTTGGAGTCATAGTTCTGTCTGTCCTGAGCAGGAACATTCTTACACATTTAAATCATTAACTTAATTGCAAAATCTTAATGTGAGGAAAGGGGAGTGCTTTCATACTGACAGCTTTTATTTATTTTATTATTTATGAGATTAATTTCTTATAGATTGCAGTATTAGAAGACAGGGTTTTTTGCAGTCAGATGCTTTTGAAATGAAAGACTGCTTGTGTCTAATCCATTAGTAGAGGTTTTTAACTTTAAATAAGTTTTACCATTGTTGACTGGAGTCTGAAAATTTTGAGTGTGGCTGTGCTTACGTGCAGCTGTGCCAGGGACTTCAGCTTGATTTCCTCTGACAGCCCCCCCAGTCCCTCTCCCATGGCAGCTCTCAAAACAGGCCTCTGCCAATATTTTAAAAACATTTGGTACCACGAGCTGTTGCTGTAATGCTGAACTGCAGAACGTGATATAACTTTCAGCTGAGGGGGAAATCCTTTTCCTTGTTGAAGGGCTTTGTCGTGGTTTCTTAAAACAATATAAAAGAATTGTTCCTTGAAGGGAATGGTGGCTGTCATAAAGGGCAGAATTGTCTTGGGAGAAGAATTGGTTTGGCAGTGGCAGTGGGTGTTCTTTCCAAAATTGTAACCAATTGAAAAACATTTCCATGGGGAGCTGAGGTTGGGCTCCAGCTTCACCCTTGGGGGATAAAGCATTGTTTGAAAGTATGTTTAAATAAAATGTAATCTTCACCTTTTGAGAAACTGGTTTGCTTTGAAGGCTGATAAAAGATTTCAGCTTCTGTGTGAAAATAATTTTTCAGAGCTGATTTAATTGAAGAATGCCTTCATGCCATTTCAGAGCCAGCCTGCTATATCAAATGGACTTTGCCCAGCTGAGGGCTGCAAAGATCACATCTCATGCAAGGTTCTTTCAGCTTAGCTGGTGTTTCCTAGGGAAAGCTATGCCCAGTGAGCTGCTGTAGGGTTGAGGAATTACCAAATGCAGTCATGATAAATGATGGGGAGGACTCTTCTGGCTTGGGCAATGGAAAGGCAAATGAAATTTTAAACAAAACAAAGCAGTGATATACTAATTTGCAGGGTTAGGAGGAAGATGTACTTGGCTTCTAGCTGGGCCACATAAGGAATTTTAGACCTTTCTTTGACTTGTATTAAAATGTTTTATATATACTACACCAGTTTTGTACATTTCTCCCTTTCTGTTTGTTTTGCCAAAATTTAGTCTGGAACAATCTGTGTTGAGAGGCATGGTTAAGATAAATACAAGGTGATTATGTCAAAAACCAGTATATTGCAATTTTGTTGTAGGTAGCTTTATGCTATAGCAGTACTGAGCTCTTTTGCCTGTGCCCTTCAAGTTGCTCTGATCTGGGTCCTGGGCTTACACCCCTTTGGAGACAGAAGATAAGAAAATGAATTTTGATTGTGTTCCCACAGGAGCTCAGCAGTAATTTTATAGTGTTTTTTCTGAAATATTGAAACTTTCCTACTCTGATAAACAATCTTCTAAAAGCAGGTAATTTTTGTCAGAGCTTACCTACCCCCAAATTTATGCTGGTTTTTATTAGTTTTATTAGTAGCAACATGAAGCTTTGCAATGAGATTTATCAAAGAGGAAGGTTAGTCAGCAACTTTGTAAACTAGGGTTTATCTAAACAAGTTATGTCTTGGTTTTGTGTTGATTTTTTTGATGTTTACCATAGCATTTTTTTTCAGCTGACTCTAAAGATGATACTGATAAATGGTTGTGTGGCTTGAATATCTTGTATCAAGAGGTCATGAGTGCTCCCACACCTGCAATCACAGAGAGGTATGTGGACATATTTTCACTTTGTGAGCCTGGGAATTGAAAGAGGAAAATCTGAATGAAATTTTTAAGGTGCAACAAGTGGTTGTTGCCAATTACACTAAGAACACTTTCCAGTTAGTGTATGACACTGAAACCTCATATGGAAATTCTCAATTTTTTTTGCTACACAGGTGCTCTGGAGTCACACTCTGCCTCATTCACTAATGTGAACTTGTAATTCACCTTGCTCTGTGCACCCAAAACAAAATCTCTTCATGAGATCACAAGAGCAGCTGGTGTTTGTGTGTTGGCTTCTTGGAAAATTCAAAAGTCAGCCATGTGAAGGTGAAACTGCACCTTTATCCTTCAGAGGATGTTGTGTGTGAAACTGCTCAGGCTCAGATTGCCAGTTCTGTGGACAAGGTTTCAGAAATGTCTCCATATCCCGCTGCTTTTCATCACTGCTGGCATTTTTGTTTGTGGCCACTGCTGTTAGTGAGGATGTGCTCTGCCCTCTCTTGCTCCCTGACCAAACTGAGGCTTTGACACTGGTGTTGTCACACAAGAATAATTCCAGTTGAGGCTGAAGATCAGCTTAGCATTCATCTTTTAGTCCAAAATTGTTCATGTATTTATTTACTGTTGGTGCAACAAAAAATTATTTTCCTGTGTATCTAAAACTGATGTACACTGTAATGAGGATTTTCTTTAAAATTTTCTAAACCCCTCTCCCTTCCATCTAGTTTTTAATTTTTATGCTTCTAACAGATATTTGAGCAAGTAGCTCAAAGATGAGTCTGGCAGAAATCATTGACTTTATGGAGTTACTCCAGTTTAGATTAGCTGAAGTTTTGGTTCATTTTATCCTCTTACTTTTTTACAGCTTCTGGTTACTCATTCTTTTCTCTCCTGCCCACCCTTCCCCTTCCTGTGTTGTTTATGTGACTTTAAAATGTATCAGAAAAGTACATATTTAGAAATATGGTTAAAAAAACTACCTGAATATTTGAATGCTGCACTGATAATGTTTTTGTTTTGCTAAAAGAGAGGAACTTAAGATTTTTAAGTATTTCTATTGAGTTTTTTGTATGGATTTTGAAATTTCATTGTCTGTATATTCTTTATAATTCTTAGATTTATTTTTTTTCTCCCTCTTCTACAAGCTGGCTGAGAAAGCAGATCTATTCTGTTGATCAAACTAGAAAAAATAGGTAAGAAGCTCTGTCTCTTTTCAAAAGTTTTTAGTGAATTTTTGTTGCACATTCTGACATGGAATGAAAAGAAATAAACAATTCATTGCCCAAAATGTGGAGTATGAGATCCCTGAAAATGGCATTTGCGTTTGCTTTAGCAACTTGAATTCTGCCTTTTGCTGAATCCAATGTGTTCAGAGCATTCCCTCAGGTTTATATACATGGTAAAATGAGAAAAAAATGATGACAACTAAGTATTCTAAATTTTAGCCTAGAATCACTTTGCCAGGATAAGCAATGTGTTATTGTAGAGACTGAGCTCTACATGCTGGCAACTGGCCTGGCCATGGGCTTGTCTGTGCCTTGTGTTTGATCTGACCAAAGCCAAAGAATCACCTCTGACCTGGTGCTTCTCACATGAAACAAGTCCCAGGGGTTCTAGCTCCCGGAGTGATGGCTGGCTTCATGTGTTGGAGTTTCAGTAGTTCCTTTCAGGTCCGTGGGTGATGTGGCTTTGTAGCTCTTACATGCAAAGGAAACTTATTTTAGTAAATGAATTCAGCTGCACACCTCTCCTTAGAGTTTCCAGAAATCATGCGACGCTGAGAAGAATGTTAACTTTTCCTCCCTTCTGTGTTATTGTTTCACCCTGAGTTTTCTTTGTCTGGAACGGGCATTTTATTCTGAAGTACAAATCAGTGTAGAAAAGCTCATGCTTTTCCTTTTGTGTCCACCTTTTTCCCAAAAGCAAACTGCAGTGAGGTGTTTCATTGTGTGACTGAGGCCGTGCTATTGCAGGAAATCACACCCTTGTGCAGACAGCCTGTGGCACCATGCAGGGTGAGCTGAGACCCCATTTCAGAGCTGTGTTTCCTCAACTGGCCACAGTCCCATCCTTTACTGGATATTGCCTTGTACCCCTGATGCATTTGGAGAACTTGCCCTGCAGTGAGGGTGTGTTGTTGGGGCTCACAAAGCAACAGCAAATGTTAGGATGGAGCAGCTGTGGTTGACAGAAGGCTGAAGAGGTTTCATTTGTTGCTTTAGGATTGTTTTATTGCAGCTTGGTTGGGACCAAGGAGACTTGCAGTGTGAAGAGAGCAGTTTTTCCTTCTCTTCCTAGATGATGCATGCTCTTAGAAAAATTCAGGAAAGGAGTTTGGACTGAGGTCTGTTGTGTTCAGAGCAGTGGTTTTTAGGGAGGTTAATTGGAAAGGTTAGGCTACCAGGCAAGTCTTGCTCCACAGGTTTATTTTTTTTCCAGTGGTAATGAAGTCCCAGCTCTTTATTTTCTCTTGCACTTGTCTGGCCAGGGGAAATTGCTCGTGCTTGGTGTTTAGTGTACAAATGGAGTGCTCGTTTTTGCTTCTAGTAGTGTTTTTTTCCAGAGGTCTGGCGACGCGGCGGAAAGCCAGGAATTTCCTGAGTTCTAATCTGGCTTGGGCATGGATTTTGGCTTAGTTCCTTCTTGCTTTGCCTCTTTCCCTCTTGCACAATGGAAATGAGAATATCTCACGGAGTAGCTGCTTGCATGGACACTGTAAAATGGAAGTGTTACTTTCATCTACAAAAATTGGTTTTGTTGCTTTCAAGTAACTCTGTTCTGACCCTCTGTTTGCAGAGGTTTTATGGCTTCTGGATTGTCCTGTAGGTCAAGGCAGAGTCCCTCAGTCTTGTTTTGTTAGATACTGTTGGTATTGCTTTAATATTTTGTGAGCTTCGTTAGTAGGGCCCACAGGTCTTGTACCTGTGCTCTCTTAACTTGCTGTCTGCTGTTATCTAGAAAACTTTGGTTTTTTAAGTATTTCTGGGATATCACTGGGCTTTTTGAAACTCTGGAAAGATCAGCAGGTCTCTGTAAATAGAACTGGAAGGGAAGACTTGGGTGGGAGAGGGGAATGAGATCATGTTCAGATGTTGCAGATAGGAAGAATCTTGCTGCTGCAAATCAGCATTACCAGACTGAATAACATCTGGTAAAAAAGGTTAAAAATACTGAAAACTGAGGTTTTTTATTTTCTGTTTGTGCTCATCTGTTCAGTACAGCCTTTGCACGATGTTTTCTGTGTCTGTAATCCAGCTGCAGTGGAAGAAAGGCTGCAGTTCATCTACCCTTGTATAAACATCTACATTTGAGCTGATCATCTAGATCTATTTAATTGCTGAGAGAGAAATACATATCTATGCATGGTTCTTGTCATTCCAAATTGACTGAAATGCCTGTTTCTCCATATCTAGCTTGCTTCCATGTGGGTGTTAAGTTTATAGAAGTTTACAGGTATGTGAGAGGAGCCCTACCCAAAATGTTTCAATAGTCACATTTTTTGTACATAGAAAATATGGGTAGCTGACTAGAGACAACACAATTGTGGTGATTTTGCTGTCTTTTTTTCTCCTTTTTTTCCCCCCAGTATCAGTCTTAGAGAGCTGAAAACTGTCCTTCCCCAAGTAAACTTCAAAGTGAGCAGCATGAAGTACTTGAAGGATAAATTTGCGGTAATTCCCTGATTACTTAAATATGTTTGGTATTATCTGATAAACGTTGATGTTTCTTTTTGGGACACTTCCTTTTTTTTGGATTCATATCGTGTACAGTTAAATGAATTGTATTGATTAATTTGTCAGCTTGGCTTTGCCTATATCTGAGGGTATAAGAATATACAGACATAAATGTTCCTTCTTTCCTTTGTGTGGTTGACCAAAGCCAACACTGGGTTTTGAGCTTCAGTACTGGGCAAGTCCATAGAAAAGTATTTTATCTTTCTTTTGCTTCTACACGAATTTGATCTTATTTTTTTCAATATGATCAAGTAATAACCTCTTTTCTCCAACTAATGCCAATATTAATAACTTTTGAAGGTCATTCCATTCCTACAGGAACCTTGAATATCCCCACCCTTTCCTGCTTTCCAACTCTCCACCCTTGAAGCAGACATTCTTGCTTCTGCTGCCCCAGCTAACAATGAGTAAATGAGTCTCTACTTCTCTCTTGGTCATGGAAATGGAGGGAGGGTGCAAAATGCAAGGCCAAAGATGGGTCTAGGAGCACTCTTTTATAAACCAACATGTTTTCTTGTTTGTATTCTTAAAAACATAAATAAATTTAAAAATCCAAGTGGTAAAAAACTAATAAAGTTGGAGCAGAACAGAAGGAGTGAGAGAATGTCAGCTGGAGTAAGAGAAACTTGTTCACTGTGCAAGTGCAGTTGAGGGAATTCTAAATTCACTGCATGCTACTTTCTGTTGTAGGAAATAGGTGCTCACAAGGAAGAGCTTACTTTTGAACAATTTCATTTGTTCTACAAGAAAATCATGTTTGAACAACAGAAATCGGTAAGCTTTTCATAAATAGCCTTCATGCTGTCCAGCTGCTGCATCAGAGTAGTGAGAGTTGGTCATCTTTTTATTTGTTACTGATTTTCTTTTTTCCCCATTCTTGTGCCAGAGAAAGGGTGCAGGGCTGTACTCGATGTGTAGATAACAGTCACTGTCAGCACTTGGCCTGAGGAGGTGAACAAGTCATTCCTGTTCCTTCTGTAGAGATAGACACAGATATTAGGAGGGGTTTTAGGAGGAATTCTTTTTGTGAGTTTGTTCAGGGTGCTGAATGTCTTTTCGTTAGGTTTGACTGGTATTTTTTACTGGTAGAAGCAATTCCATCTTCCAGATTACCAGCAGCAAGTCCATTACAGGACATGCATCAGACAGTCCTTGGGAGGCATAAATATTATATAAATAATTATATTTTAACTAAATTAAGTGGGCAACTGCCTGGCTACTGTTTCCTTGTATTTTCTGTACAGATTCATGAAGCTGGTGGAAATGGCATACTTTTAGTTACTCTGAAAGTTAGGAACCCTTTAAAACTGTGTGAAAACACATCATTTGAAATTACTTGCATGAATGTCTTTGTTGACTATGTGCTTATTGTGGATTCAATTTCAATTTTGCAGATGCTAAACTAGAAGTTTTGATAGTCCAAGTCAGTGCTGATTTTCTGGCAATAGAGCTTGTGCTGTTTAAAAGTGGTGCTGAAATCATGGTGAAGTGATTAAAAACCTAGATTAACTGACAGAGTTTTAGTTTTGGCCATGAAAATCCTGTTAATTAGCTTTAGCAGAAAGCTGAAGAGTAAAACACACAGTAAGGAGCCTCTCTGAGTTCCTTAAGCTCCTGGTATTGCCCTGTGTGAATCATTGCAAAGAAATTTCTCAATTTGCCTACAAGTGCTTTGGGTCACTTGATAGGTTTCCTGCAATCTCTAATGATGCTGTGCCAAACTAGAAACAATTTAGGTTTTATATTGAATAAATGTGATGGATGATACTTACTTCTAGTTTTTCTGGGATATCAAACAGTAAAAGCTCCCCAGAAATTTGTCTGTTTGTATAAGGTGCTTTATCAAGGCAAGTGTTTTGTCTGAGAATTGTGTTCATATTGAAAGGCCTGAAGTGCTGTTGCCAGCCTTGGCAGTATGTTTTTCCTTAGACATTTAATTAAAAATGTGTCTTGCCAACTTGTATGCAACTTCTCTAGAGCAGACATGCATTTATTTCCCCTTTCCAAACCAATTTGATGGACTTAGATAGAAAATTTGATGTTGTTTTATTGTTTATCTTTTTTCCCTTTTTTTATGTTTCTTCTTTTTTTGTTTGTTTTTTGTTTAAGATTCTTGATGAATTCAAAAAGGATTCTTCTGTTTTCATTCTTGGGTGAGACTTTTTGTTTGGATTGTTTTTCCACATTTTCATATGATTGTAGTGTTGCAAGATTGTTTTTTAATTACTTCACTGGGTTGTTTTTTATTTTGTTCTGATGCTTTAGTAAGTGAAAAGAAATAATGAATATTTTTGCATTCAGAAAGGTGAACTTACATTGGAAGTAAGTCCTGGTGATTTTTTTTTACTTTCTGACTACAAAAATGGTATGGACTGAAGTTGCCTGTCCTCTGATTTTATAAAGAGCTGAACAGAACTATGGAAGGACATTTTGATGCAGAAATTTTTGCTTCAGCCTGGAGAGTGGTGTGGTGCATGGGCTTTGCCCAGACCTGAGCTGAATGCTGATAGTAATGATTTCTGCATCTTCCACTTGATGGACTTGCAAGTTTAAGTAAGCTGTGTAGAGCATGAAGAAGGTCCCAGGCATTGCTAATCCATTGACTGTGGGTAAAATCAAAGATAAACCAGTTTATCTTATCTTTTGAATATGACACTAACAGATTAAGGAAGTAACTTTAAAAGTTTGCTCTCAGTGTACTGAGTATTTCCTTAGGTCGTGTAATGAATTAAACTGTGAGGCTGCTTAAAAGCAGATTTATAAGCACCTTCCTGGTAGCAGATGCTGCTGTGTTTGTGACTTACAGAAGGCAGATCAGTGATATCAATTTTCCTTGGTGCAGCTGCACCTTGCTCCCTTTTTCAGAAGATTTTGGTCTATCACAGTAGTTCATCTAAACATTACAAAGAAGGGATTACTTGTGAAGTGTGGCTCTGTGATAATTTAAAAGAAGCTTTTTCCATGTGCCTTAACTTAACTTACCAACACCTCAGTCAAGTTAATGCAGGTCATTTGCTGCAAAGCAATCACTACTGACTTGGTGCTTTTCCCAATGGATCCCTCTCAAAAGGACATCAGGAATCCAGGAAGCTCAAAATACAATAATTGGATAATAGAGTCTCACAAGCCTACTCTAAATCCCATTGAAATTATAAAAAGTCTCTTGCTAGTGGCAGCACCTTTATGCTGTAAATCCAAGATACAAACCCATGTCATCTTCTGCTGTAACATCTGATTAACCTCTCTTATTTCTTTAGCTTCACTTTCCCTTTCTTTTTTTAAAGAAATACTGACCGTCCAGATGCTTCAGCAGTTCACCTCCACGACTTCCAGAGATTCCTGCTACACGAGCAGCAGGTGGGAAGGTTACAGAAACACTGAACTCTTTTTCTTGGGGTTGTATCACAGAACTCTGTGCTCATTAAAACGAAATGTGGAGAGTCATAGAATATAATTGATGCCACTGTAATACTGTGCCTTGGAAAGATTTCTCCTTTGTTGCCATTGAAGTCCACAAGAACTTTTATTTTTCATCTATATAAAGCCTCTGAAGGTGCACCAGAGGACAAGAGGGAGGACAAAGTAAATAAGGTTTTAACAAGCCTCCACTTAGTCATGTAGATAAACAGACAAGGTTAGAAGTAAATGCTGTGTGCAGTCAGAGCTGAATGCCTGGCTGGTCACTGCTGTCACCACAGGGGCACTGGGGCAATGCCTTGGCCATGGCCCTGTTTTTGCAGCTCTCACGTTGCTGCCTGCCTGCATTCCAGTCAAAGGTAATTTCCTATTGAATGGAGCCAGTTAGATGTCCCATGCCAGCAAGCAGATAAGAGTGAGGCAGGGACTGGAACTGTCTCTTCATGGATTGCTGTAATGTTATTTATCACAGACTCCATGTGAAAAAATGGTGCAATATTTGCTAGGCACTGCTGAGCTCCAGATTTGCAAATGTGATTGAAAAGTGAGGCCTACACTTCCTGTGTAAGCTTGCTACTTTCTTTTTCTCCCAGTTTTACTGTTTTCAAAGGATGTTCAGCTTGCACTTAGAAATGAGAGAGATTATAGTTAAGGCACGTGCAAGGAGCCAGCCTTTTTCTCCCTGTCCATGCACATGTGTACTTAGCGTGTATCTCTCTGTTCCTTGTTTGTTTTTTGTACTGAATAACACCATTTCTAAAGTTTCTTTTTTACTGTGTTGCAATTATCTGAAGGAATCTTGGGCACAGGATCTCAGTAAAGTCCGAGAACGAATGACAAAGTTTGTTGACGACACTATGAGAGAAACTGCTGAACCTTTCCTCTTTGTTGATGAGGTGAGATAATGGTACTTTGCAGTAGTCCTCATAGACTTCTTTCACAGAATTTTCAGTGGATGGCAGGACCTCCAGGTCCTTCTTGCTGCATTCTTTCTTTTATTCTCGTAGTGTAAAAATGTTTAAATTCAGTCTCTCTCTTTGTATTGTAGTTCCTCACTTACCTATTTGCAAAAGAAAACAGTATTTGGGATGAGAAATATGATTCAATAGATGTGCAGGATATGAATAATCCTTTGTCCCACTACTGGATTTCTTCCTCTCATAACACGTAAGTTACCAAAAGTCCCATTGTCTATCCCAGTTCAAACAAATTTAACAGTGTGAGAGAGACAGTAAATTATGCCAGAAATGCTGTGTGGATGTGTGAAACCTTCCTACAGTGTGGTATAAATGTGGTAAATGGAGTTTCTGGGACTCTTTTTTTCCTTTATCATAAGATGTTACAGGTTTTGAGATATAACTCAGCTCAGCTGCCAAAGCCTCTCTCCTTTCAAAGATTTAAGTTACTGAAGTGGCTTCTTTTTTTTTTCAAGCACCAATAGCCTCACTGAGCTCATGTCAGAGTTCATTAGTTGTACAAAGTATGTGATGATGAATTTGAACTGTCTTCAGATGAAGGGCATTTGCTCATTTGGCACTGTAGTGGGAAAAAAAAGGTGTAAAGAGAGGGAGGAGAGATGAACAAATAAAACAATGCAGGGAATGCAGTAAGGTGGATATGGATATAGCATACAGGTGTATTTTGAAGTATAAGGTGTGCTGTCACTCTAGATACCTTCCACATCCCTCCCACATGCTCGTGCCTGAGTGTGATGAGGTTTAGGTGGGTTTCAAAGCTCATGATTTGCTCTCTAGAAGGATGTCAGAGTTGATTGAGCCTTTAACCTCCTATAATTTGGTCCATTCAAAAACCTGATAGCATCAGGTTCAGCTAAATCTGGTTCTTCCATCAGAATAAAAAAAACCAAAACAAACCAACAAAAAATCAACATACATTCTCCATGACAGGAGGCAAAACGTCACCCAGTGAGTGAGAACTTGTTGAAGTTGACTGCCTGTCTTTTTTAACATTTCCTTTTACTCCTTAGGTACCTGACAGGAGACCAGCTTCGCAGTGAATCCTCCACTGAAGCTTACATCAGGTGCCTCAGGATGGGATGTCGGTGTATTGAGTGTGAGTAAAGAGCTTGTGGAGTGCTTTGGAACATGTTGTCTGTACAAGTAGTTTCCCCTGTTTACCAAGAAAGAAAAAAGAACTGAAATCAAGAACTGTTTGTTTTCTGAATTTGAAGTTAGTCATATAAAAATCTCTGATTCCTTAAATTGTTTTTCTTATGTCTCACCAATGCCTCATTCACTTCCTCTGATGCTTGTTCCCAAGTAGTTTTAAGAGAGTCTTCCTAAATCTCCTCTCACTTTACACCAAAAATTCAATCCTTAATCTCTATGAAAGTTTAGGATTTAAGGTGGAGAATTTGTGTAGCATAGATAGTTTATTTACCTTCATTGTAATACAGACAAGCCTAAGGCACAGATTTTTGTGATGTGGTGCCTTTTGTCATCCTTTTTAACTTACTTGTAAATCAGTTAATGTTCTCCAGCAATTGTGTGTCTTCAGCTCTGTGCTTGTGTTCCTGATTCAGAATTTTCACTTTAATTTCATGTTGGTTATTTGACTAATGCAAAATTTATCTCAAATTAGAGTTTCAAGGTTGAAATCAGCAAAAGACAGAAGCTCTCAGCTTGTCACTTTTTGGAGTGTATTTATCCCTGAAAAATTACTGTAAACTAGTAGAGTGACACTGTAGTTGCCTGAATCTGTTATTTCCACATTCCCACATAATAATGCTTTGGGAACATTTTGTAATGTATTTTATTTGTCTTGCTCTTACTTAAGTAAACTCAGTTTCCTCTGTGAGAGATATGAATTCACCTGATAGAATGTTTTATTAGAGCATTAAGGTCTGTGAATCAGTATATAGAACACTGGAGTTTTGGATATATTCTTCTTGCCAGAGTCATTTAAGGAGCTACCTGATCTCTTTCTTTTCCCACTGCTTGTGTTTCCTAGTGGATTGCTGGGATGGTCCTGATGGGAAACCCATCATTTACCATGGATGGACACGGACAACAAAGATCAAATTTGATGATGTAGTGCAGGCAATCAAAGACCATGCCTTTGTCACATCTGAGTAAGCTTTGTTTTCCTTCAGCCTGTTTTCATGTGCTTAGACCTTTCTGAACTTAATTTCTCTGTAAACTAGAGCAAAATGTAGTCAGAGAATAATGAATTCCAGTAGCCTTCATTATTGCCACATGTGGGTCTTTAATAGATGCTGTTTTGAGGAAGAGTCCCAGTGCAGAACCATTTGTTGCTAAGGGAGATAGGAAGTACCCTAAAGTGTTTTCCAGCTCCTTTTTTGGGTCCTCTTTTATCAAGTTGAACCTGAAACCTCAAATGCTTAATACTATGCCTTAAATCTTTAAAAAAAAAACCAACAAAATAGTAAATTGACAAATAATACATCTGTCACCTGGTGTTTCTGTTGTAGGGAAGGTCTTAGCTGAGAAGATACAGAACTCATGGCATGTTTAGAACTGGTAGCATCAGATCTGCATCTCTGCCCTTCTTTAACTTGTGCTGAGATGTCCTTAACATGAAAAATATTGCCCAATAACTGGGGAAGAAATCAAGCTATCAGTGCCCTGTTTTTCCATGTCACCATTTGGACACAGTGTTTTCCCATGTGGATCAGTGTCTGCACTGGAAATTTGTGTTTGTGACAACCATAATATGGGATGCATTATGATTTCAGACTCTTCTCAGAACACATGTGAAGGAAAACACATGATTTTGAGGAAAAACAAATTTTCACATAATGGTGCTTTAGCAGTGAAACTGTGCCCAGAGAGCTTGGAGGGAATCTTTATCTTTGCACATATTTAAAGCTTGGCTGGATAAACAATCTCAACAACCTGATCCAACTTAGGAATTGGGCCTTCCCAAAGAAGGAGTTTGGATTAGATGGGCCTTCACAGGTCCCTTCTGACCTTGGCAACTCTGTGATTGCACATCTGTTATTATTTGTTGTGGCTACATCTACCTTTTGTCTTCTTGTTTCCTTTAAATATTTTCTGTCCTCTGAGGAGGGCTGAGGGAGGGTGCTGTCTTCCTTTGCCTTGCCAGCTGTAGCAAAAAGAAATTGTCTTAATTCACCTTGGTTTTGTCCACCAAAGATACCCAGTCATTCTGTCAATTGAAGAGCACTGCAGTGTGGAGCAGCAGCGACACATGGCCAAAGTGTTCAAGGAGGTGTTTGGGGATCAGCTTTTGATGAAGCCTGTTGAAGCCAGTGCAGATCAGCTCCCATCACCAACCCAGCTGAAAGAAAAAATCATCATCAAGGTAGGTTTGCTCTGTGTGCTGGGAGATAAAATAGCAGAACAAGAGCAGGAGCCTGAAATACTGTTCCTAACTTCACAGATTAGTTTCAAGAAACCTCTTGCTTGAAGTGTTTACTGGTTACATTTGGCAGTAATGTACAGTAAAATACAGTGTTCTGTAAAACTCTGTATTAAAAAAGTTCTTGCTCTTGGTTTCCTTTGCAGTAAGTGTTGGCAGTTCAAGTGCCAGATCAAATGTCAGCTCTTTTCTAAAGATCTTCCAGCTCCTGAAATGCCACTGCTAAATTTCAACAGGGGCTCACTGCTGCAGATGTTCATCACAGATGTTTTACACCATGTGGCCTGCTTAAAACGGATAGAAGTATGTTCTTGAATAGGAAGATAGATCAGTATTACTATTCTTTTTTCAGACTGCCTTTCATTCAAGTGAAACCCAAAGCTCTTGCGGCTGCACATGGAAGTTGTGAGGATTTCACAAACTGATGAGTGTTTGCTAACTCAGTGTGATTTAAATATACAGTTTAGGGAGCCACTCTGAAACACAGAGGCACTGCTCTGAGGAGGCTCTAACAAATCCCTGTTAGTGTCAGGCCTTGTGGGCAGTGCAGGTGTTTTATGAGCTCTGTTGTGTAACAACAACACAACCCAAAGAAGATTTCTCAGATTGAAACTGTGGTAGAACTTTTCAAACAGCAAAATTTGGTGAAGAATCTCAGGGATGCTCATGATCTCTGTAGTAAAATAATAATTATTTTTGTCCATGCTTCTGTTTCCTTCCTCTTGTAACAGTATTGCATCCTGTGTGTTAGACATCTGAATGGAGGAAATAAGGTTAGATAGGCATAAGAAGATTAAGGTTAGACAGGCTCTTGAATATAAGATTTGAAATAACAGAGCCCCACTATAAGGTGGAAAACTGTGCTTAAGTTTTTGGGAATTTTTTTGGTTCTCTCCAGACTGTTGTTTCCATGCAGAGCAGAGAGGGGACTTGCACAGGCACATATTTAATGACATGAGAGATCTGATTTAAAGGGAACTTCAAACTATTATGAGTGTGCACAAGAGAACATCCATATCACTCTGTGCTGTCTAAAAGAGCACTGACGAGTCTTTAAATAGATCAGCACCTGCCAGTGAGCTTTTTGGCTTCTGTTTGGAAAATGTTGTCAGTAAACAGTCAGAAGCAACACCTACTTCACTGGCCTGTGAGATTTTTCAGATGGGCCTGACCAACTGAAGTCAGCCAAGAGTAGGCTGTGCAGAGCTGAATGTGGTTGAGGTCTGGTATGAGATGATTAATCCCATCATTAACTGCAGTTAAGTAATTGATATTGCCTGTGGCCCCTTGAGACACTTCTGTGAACACTCTAAAGAAATTAGAACTTGACCCCTTTTTTCATTAGGGATTTCCCTTGTACTCATTTTCCTCGTAAAAGGGTGAATTCCTCATTCATTTCGGTTCTTTTTCTTTTCCTTTTGTTTTGATTTTTCTTCCTTATGTGCTACTTTCTGCAGAAGGATTCCTGTTTATTGTTATTTCTTGGTATGTGTTCACTTCATGTTTTCTGTTCTCCAATGCATGGTGAGATCTTATCAAACTATTTGTTTCTTCACTGCTTCAATGATACCTCTACTAGTTTTTTTAACCTTTATTATGGGATCTAAATTTTAAAGAAAGAATTTCCAGCCCTGTTCTTCCTTGTGGAACAGCTGCTGTTATGATAATGACAGAAGGTGGCTGTGCAATAGAGGGAGATACTTCCAGTAACACTGAGTGTGCTCAAACATTTATTATGACCAATTTTATGTGTGATTCTCTTGAGTGTATGAATGTTGATATTTTTCTGATTTTTAAGCACAAAAAACTGGGGCCAAAGGGAGACATTGATGTGAACTTGGAAGAAAAGAAAGAAGAAAAGAAACAACAAGGAGAACTTTACATGTGGGACACAATAGAACAGGTATTACTTCTATGACATCTGCTACAGGTTGTTAATCAGTTCTGTGGTACTGAAAATTTACATGAATTTTCTTAACATTTCTCTAAGTAATATTGTTAGTTGAACAGATGTGGATGAGGGGAAGAAAGTATTTTTTTATTTTTGCACCCTGTTTTAAGATTGTTGGTTGAGAGTGGTTAGTGAGTTTCCCTCTGTTAATGGTTTTAATATCTCACAATTTTCAGAAATGGACTCGGCACTACTGTGCTATTGCTGATGAAAAGCTTTCATTCAGTGATGATATAGAGCAGACTGCTGATGAAGATTCATCAAAGGTGAGGCTGTGTTTTATTGTTTAAGCATGTTCTTTTTATTATTTCAGTGTCTACAGATTTGTACTTTTTATGCTGATGAAATTGTAGAGGTTCTGTATCCGCTAAGAGGTGTGGGGATAAGAAAATTATAAAAGGGTCTTTGCCAAGGTCAACTCTAGTTAACCTTATTTTTAATAAAACAACTTTTTCCCATGGTTAGTGGAGGACTTGCAAGGAGGAGTACAAAGACAATAAAATATAAATTCAAAACTTCTATGCTAATGCTGATGTGTACACAAAGTCTTTTAAGTATTACTGCAATTCTCAAACTAAGCAGAATGAACTAATGTGTGTTGTTACTAACATGTTACTTGGCTGTTGTAGATGGTAAAGCAGGGTAATTGTAAATGTGATTGGTTGGAGAGCTCAGGCCTGGGAAGAGCTTAAATCCTGAAATATTGTTATATATTTGTTATATAGAACCAATAGCAAGTACTTAGTTTCAAAGTCATAAGATTAGAAATGTGCTCTTGGTCTAGGAGGTGAAACGAACTGAACTGCACTTAAAAGAGAAATGGTTCCATGGGAAAATGAAAGGGGGCAGAACAACAGCTGAGAGACTGCTCCAGGAATATTGTGCTGAAATGGGTGGCAAGGATGGGACATTCCTGGTTAGGGAAAGTGAAGCTTTCCCTGATGATTACACCTTGTCGTTCTGGTATGGTCATTATCATACAAATTTAATGGGGGATTTTTTTGTCTGGGTTTGGTGTTTTCTTTTTTCTTCTGCTTGGAACATTATTAGGAATAGTGTCAGATGGATTTCTGACCCAAAGAGCTGTCAGAGCAAATTTTGCAGAATAAGTTTATGCCAGATTTTAAACTACTGTCAGTTGAAAGTTACTGATTTTAGTCCTGTAACCTCCCTTGTCAGAATGTTTGTTGCTTTTTACTTTGGCTGTGTTATGAGATCACTCAGATCTCTTGCTTCTTCACAAGCTCCCCAAGCAGCTGACCAGAAATGGGTGGGGAAATGCTTTGAAAGAAGAAAATCTGTTACAAGCCCTGTATTTCCCTTATGCCCCCTCTACTCCTTCAGGAGGTCAGGCAGAGTCCAGCACTGCCGGATCCGTTCCACCAGTGATGGGGACACTGTGAAATATTACCTGACAGACAACCTCACCTTTGACAGCATCTATGATCTCATCCAGCACTACAAGGAGGCCCACCTGCGATGTGCTGAGTTTGAGCTGCGCCTCACGGATGCCGTGCCCAACCCCAGCCCTCACGAGACCAAGGAGTATGTACAGAAACCCTGCTCTCCTGCCAGTGTCCTTGCCCTGCTTTAGGTGGGATTTCTGCATAGGAAATTCCCTGGATTCAGCAGCACGCCTCAGCGTTGCTTGTCCGTGGAAGTTTGAGGAATAGGCTTCCTGAAAGATGCTGAGGGAGAGCACTGACACTGTGAGAACCTGGTGCAGCTAAGAGTGGCCACTGGGAAAGCAATTTCCTAGCAGCAACTGGGAGAGCAGTGAGAACTGTAACACTGGGGAAATGTGCCAATTCTTCCTTTGTCTGTGCAGTGTTTTACAACACCCAGTGGGTTGGGTTGGATGTTTAGTAGTTGGCTGTGGTTTGGCTACTAAGTGGCTGTGGTCTGTGCCATCTGGAAGCTCTGTTACTGGGGCACTGAGCCCAAACAGCTCCATTTGCCTAACCCTGCCCTCCACCTCACCCTGTCAGGGCTGGTTAGGCTGACTTCACCCCGTGGGATAAGAACTAAGCACAGTGTTTATTTCCAGCTGGTATTTGTCTGCCATAGATCCTCTGCAGAGCTTGCTTTTGTCTTTTGTCAGAAAATTGTTATTGATGCCCTTTGTTCTGTTTTCTTTGCAGTGGGCAAAAGTAAATCTTTGCATGTAAAATACTAATCTGTGACTTTAAAATTCTTCTTTTTGCCCCGCTGAGATCTGGGAGTCACTGGCCACCCACAGATAACTTTGGAAGCCAGTGAGAGGGGAAGGAGAATTTAAGGGTTAGACTTTCCTGCCTTTTTGCATAAGCTGGAGATACACTGCCAGTATAAGTGGACACAGCTTCACTGAGGATGCATTGGATCCAAGACAGGTCCATCCCTGTGGTGAAAGATAAAATCAAGCTCTGAAAAAAAATTCAAATCCCTGATGTCTTTCTTTTGTCTGTGTTTAGGCTTTATCTTAAATCTACTGTGTCAAAATGGAATAAATACTGAAAACCGAATGGCAGACTAAAAGCAAGATGCAGTGCCTTTGTTTCAGGAACAAATGCAGATTTATGTTTTATGATTTCAAACAGACAGGATGTTCTGATATATTCTTGATGCTTTCATCCAAAATAAACTGCTGTCTTACAATGTTTTATAATAAACTGCTGTCATAGGTGCCATGGTGGGGGAAATCTAATGCATAATTTTTCTTGGAATGTTTGAATGTCTGTTGTTAATAACGCTGCCTGTTATTCTCCATAAATGACTCTTGACAAGCCTTGTAAAGCTTTGCCCATTCTGTTTTTTCACTGTTGCAGTTGGTACTATGACAACTTGAGTCGGGGTGAGGCAGAGGACATGCTCATGCGAATTCCCCGGGATGGAGCCTTTCTCATTAGAAAGAGAGATGAACCTAATTCTTTTGCCATGACTTTCAGGTAAGAAAAGTCAGATAGGAGTACCTTACCTAGCAGCCCAAGGATATTCTAGTTTTTCTTTTTAAGAAATAATGGTCTTTTTAGACTTATGCTATTCTTGCTTTCAAACTGAATAATTAGCATGATTTGTGCAGTGGGTCCATGTATGAGAGGATGTGCAAGAGGTAATTTGTGACTGGCCTGAACCTTTATGCTTTTGTAAAGATTATTTGAGCACCAGCTGTCCCGTTCTTCCCATACAGAACTGTGGGTGGCCCTCCTTTCATTCCCTGGCACTCCTTGCTGAAGAGTGCAATTTTAAAATATCCTTCAAAACTGCAGTGCAGGAGCAGTGCATTCATCAATGATTCTGTGTCCCTCATCCCCTAGAAATCCTGACCCGTCATAAAACTGAAATGTCAAAGTGAGATTGCTGGCTTCTCTTGCCAGAAGAAATAATTTTCAACAGTTTTGTGGTTCTTGTTAAATTATTAATGAAATACATAGAATTGTAGTGTTCTGCATCACTCCTTCAGATCAAATTGCATTTCTCTGCAAATGCATAGTTTAGCAGCATATAAAATTGCTTAATTACATGTCTTATTGTGTATTGAAGATGACCAAAATTCCCCAGTCTCCTGTGTACTTTGGGGTAAAGTTTTTTCCTGTTACCAAGGTGGACATTGAAGTAACTGGAGCTGCAGCATCTCAATAAAACCATTCCACACCAGGGAAAACAAGAAATAACAAAACTTCAGCAGCTTGACAAGGGTGTAGGGGTCTTTTTGGATGGGTTGGTTGTCAATGGATGGTTTTACTGCATTTATCAATCCAAACACATCTCGTGTGTTCAAGCACAAGAGATATTTTTTTTTCTTTAAAAGCTGATTTCTGTAGCTATCAAAATGATTATAGTAATCACAATAACTGAATAAAAGAGGCTTTGCTAGAGAGAGAAGTCGTTTCACATGCTGAAGGTGCAGGAGGCAGCTGTGGTGCAGTTCAGAGCCCCGGGGAGCACTGACACCTTTCCCAGCTGTGCCCTTGTTCTGCAGAGCCGAGGGGAAGGTGAAGCACTTCCGAATCCAGCAGGAGGGGCAGCACTTCGTGCTGGGGACCTCGGCCTACTTTGAGAGCTTGGTGGAGCTGGTCACCTACTACGAGAAGCACCCTCTGTACAGGAAGATGAAGCTGCGCTACCCCGTGACAGAGGAGCTGCTGGAGCGCTACAGCACGGTACTGGGGTGGACTGGGATGGACTGGGATGGACTGGGATGGACTGGGCTCTGCTACAGGATCTCTGGGGGAGGTTAAGCAGGTCACTTTCTATCAAACTGACTTCTCTCACAAAGCTGTGAAGAGCAGCTTCATCTTGGATTAAAAGCCAACTCTTGCCTTCCCCATGATTTGATTAGAGAAGCCCCACTGTGTACTGGGGGTCGCTGCCCTACTAAAATGAGATTTTGGGTGGACTGGGATGGACTGGGATGGACTGGGATGGATGCTGAAGATCATTGATCTTAAAATGATCATGCAGATGCCAATAGCTTGGTGCTTCAGAAAAATGGAATATTCTGTGCCTCTCACCCTGGACATTTCAGGGACAGAGTCCCACTGCTTTCTGTGGTAAAAAGTACCTCTGAAGGCTCACTCTGAAATAAGCATGAGGAACTGTCCCCAGGAGACTTGTCTCTAGCCATTGACTGAACTAGGAGCCTGGATAATTAGCTGAGGATAAAGGGTATTTCTGGATGGATGTGTTTCATTTTGAGGGAGCTTTGCTTTGGAAAGCCTGAGGTGCTGTTTGACTTTTCAAGTATATGTCTTTTAAAAGCTGCAGGAAACTACATCTGGCAGGTCTGAGGAAATCAAAACCTGGGAATTTTGTTTTTTCTGGGGAGACTAAAAGGGACAAAAAAGATTTTAGACCTCAGGATTTTTTATAATGTTGCCTATAGCAAAGGTTCTCTATTTTGAGACTGGGTTCAAATGGAGTCACAAGGAGAGGATAAAATGAAAAATATGACTGTATATTGTTGTAGAGTTGTCTAATAGTGAACCAATACTGGTACTGAAGTGCTGTTACACAGAAATCATAAGTGCAGGTACTTCTTTTCTGGTTGCACATAGAAGAGTACTGACAATCAAAAACTCTTTTGACTGATTAAGAGATACCTTTATGAGCTACTGCTGTTTCATTGGGTTTTACTGTTCATTAAAGTGAGGCATAGACTGATTAAGAAGCACACTCATCTTCAGGTATGTTCAACTATAGAAGTGAACAAAACAGAGGTGTCTGGCTTCCATTCTCTTCTGTTGACCCAAGTGCTGTCAAAAAGGTGGTTTCAGAAATAAATGTTCTATAAACATGAAGTACTTTTATATCTTTTTGATTCTTGAAACTTGATTTTTTTTTCTTTCTTGTTTTTAGGAAAAAGATATTAATTCCCTCTATGAAGTCAAGATGTATGTGGAGCCCAGTGAAATCACCCCCACAGTGGTATGCTTAAAGAAAGATATTCACACTTACTGTGGACTTCTGAAAATCAGACTTATTGGTTTCCTGTTGGCAACAATAAAAAGAATTGAAAGCATCAGGCTGCTTGGTCTAGGGGAAACTGGAAAACAGAAATTTAAAGGGTGTGATTTTTTTCTACCCTCTCTTTAAAATTGGTACCCACACATTTTCTTGTGTTCAAATCCTGGAGTGATTCATTTAGAATTTGGGCACTTTCTGCTCTTGGTTCTGTGAAGGTGATTTGATTTGGTGGGCTCTCAAATTAAATACCTATGAGAGGGTTCAATTTGAGAAGGCCACATCTTCATGGAAAGAAAGCACAACATGAAAATTTCTGTGTCTGTGGGTGTCTGTGCACTCTTGTTCCATTAGCAAACATGTTCTGCATGCACAAGTAAATGCAGAGTTTATTCACTTCCTATAAAAATTTAGTGCCTTTGGTCTATTAATGAGTTATTAGAGTTTTTATCCTTTATATACTGTTTTAAAAGCAAGTGTCCTAGCAAACATTACTTATCTGTAATTCTTGCTAGTGCATGTGCCTGCCTACTTGTAAATGCTCATGAAAATCACCTGCTTGTAAATTTTGTCACTGTAATTCTTTTTAGTCCTTTTGGCCAGAGAATTTGCATTGCTGCTGAAGCATTTGGGTAGTATTAAATTCGAGATAAAGGTTTAGCTCCTCCTGCTAACACTGCATGTCTTCCTAAAGGAAGTGTGACCAGTAGAATTGCTGGTGTGGTTTTGAAGTTGAAATTTTGTGGGCACCTAAGCCTGAAAAGTCCAACATGTTATAAAAGTAGGGGATTTATATTTCACTTTGTTTTGTTGTTTGTTTTTTTTTAATTTTTGGTTTTATGTTTTCTATCTTATGTTGTAGAACCCAAAAAGGATTTTATGTTTTCTTTTTCTTTCTTTTCCAAGCTGATACTTGAAGAATAACAGAGTAGCATCTCTTAATTCCACCAATAGATGTCACTCTGGAACTTCAGTATTTTGTTTTCTAAGCTTCAGAACAACAACAACAAATCCAATCCTATTTTTTTTTTTGTTTTAAGATTGCATTATTGATTATTTTATGACCTGTCCCCCCCAGATGACCCCTTTGCTCTGTTTCTCTTAAAGCCTCAGAGAACAGTGAAAGCCTTGTATGACTACAGAGCCAAAAGGAGTGATGAATTGAGCTTCTCTCGAGGAGCTTTAATTCATAATGTCACAAAGGAAACTGGAGGCTGGTAAGGACAAAGATTCCTCCTGGGAGAACTTCTGGTGGCTTACTAGATGGAGGAAAAAATGAACTTTGAGTAGTAGTTCTTAAAAACTGCCTGTTGTCTGATTGCTGCTTATTAACTGTGGTCTTATAAATCTTTATGCCAGTGTCTTAAAAAAAAACCCAAAACATAAAATCCCCTCATCTTCAATTCTCCTTTCATATCTTTTTCCTTTTTCTCTCCCACTGCAATAACCTCAGCCTGCAGAACCTCCATAGCCTGGTATATCCTGTGTTTTTCCTGTACTACATCCATCCTTCCTGAGCATTTGTGTGTTCTGGGAAGTCATTGCAGTCTTTGCTCTACTTCTGTCCTTGCTCTGCTAAGCATTTCTCAGGAATCAAAGCCACCTATTTTAGTGCTCTGTACACTCTCATACCAGGTTTTCTTTTTTAGCTGGCTTGTAAATTGCTTGGAAAGCTTGGGAATCGAATGTTTCCCTGTAGTTTCTACAGGGTAATCAACCACATAATAGTATTTTTAGTACTGGAGGGGGAAAAGGCCTCTTAAGTCATTAATTGCAGTTTACAGTAACTGTAATCCCTCTGAAATCATCTGTTACTACAGTTAATGATCACTTTGTTAGAGCTCTTAGCTACTTCATCATTTATATTTTTGGTGCTAGCCAGCTAGACAATCTAGTGTGGGGTATTAATGACCAATTTCTTGGGGATTATTGCTTCATTAAAGGCCTTTTGAAGCTCTTTAACTTTTTTTTTTTCACTCTCTCTACTTTTCTGTTTAAATCAGGTGGAAGGGGGATTATGGAGAAAAAGTCCAACATTATTTTCCATCTAATTATGTTGAAGATCTGTCATCTGATAACTCTGCTCAGCTTGAAAATCAGGTGAGGGTTATGGTTTGCTTCATTTGCTTGGCTACCTGCTGGAAGTCTGGTTTATACACTCACAATTCCATGTGCTGTGTTTGAGACAGCAGAATAGAGGGATGAATGCATTCTGCATTGTTCTCTGCTGCTGAGTATTTTTGTCAGGACATCCCTTGCTGAAAGTTATTTAAAGAGATAGAATATCTTGAGTTGGAAGGGACCCCCACATATTTATGATTTTATGATGGCTGAATTGGTGAGTTTTTAGGAGATTCTGGTTGTTTTCTCCTAATAAAAATCACAAACAGTTTCCATTTTTCATAGTTTGGCTAAGTAATAACATACCTGAAACTTAACTAGTTTTCCTGTATAATCACTGTCTTAATATATGCAAATAAGAAAATTATATGTCCAAATACACCTTACTAGTCATTTTACTTTCCATTATCAAGTTTTTATGCATAAGCCAATCCTGTTTCTCAAAAAAATCTAAAAATCTGGTCCCATGTCTTGGACAGAGAGCTTTCGAACAAAAGAAAACAGAACTGAACAGTAATAAGTTTTGACATTTTTGAATTTCAAAAATAAAACATTGAATTCTTTCGTTCTTCTGAAGTGTTTCCAATGATTTTCCAGAGGTCTTTGGAGAAAACCACAAGTATTACATTTCCTGCCCCCTGGTTATTTTAACCTTAAGCAGATTTGGAAAATGAACAGTTGTGTCAGGACAGAAGCTACTACAAAGTAGTCTTGTTTTGTCTGCTCTCACTGAAGAGATCCTTGTGTGTTTTTTTAGATATGAAAACAGACTTTCAAACACTATAGGGAGCATGCTTCCAGTAAAGCTGAGATTACATTTAATGGTGCACATTTATTATTTGTTAATGTCCTGTGCATGTTCACTCAAGAGATTTAGGGTCAGATTTAACTCGTGTTTTTCAGATCATTGAGGACAATCCACTGGGCTCTCTGTGTCGTGGCATCCTGGTGCTCACTACGTACAATGTTGGTGTGTATTTGCTTATATATGGACTCCTGACCTTTTTCTATTGAGTAGACTCTTTTGTGTTTAGCAGGGGAGATTTAAAAAAAACCAAATCAACCCCCTGAAACACCTACTTGTATTAATATAGCCAGCAGAATTAATGTGTTGAAACTTCATAATATTAAATGCTGCAGTAAATCAACAATGACACCTTAGAAAAAGAGCTGTTGGATTTCAGTATAAATTTCTTGCTATGGTATTACCTAACAGTGAAAATGCCACAAGGAAAACACAAAAAGCCTTTTGTCTTCATTCTGGAACCTAAGAATCCAGAAGATCCGTGTGTGGAGTTTGCAACTGATAAAGTAGAAGAGCTCTTTGAATGGTACCAAAGTATCCGTGAGATCACTTGGAAAACAGCAGAAGAGGTATTGCTGTAAATGTATCTGTTCTTGTTTTAATAATGTACTGCTATAAATTTACAATAGCTTTTGTCTTTAGCTCTCCTATACTGCTAAATGTTGCTCTCACCTCACATGGTCCTTCACCCTCTTGCACATTGCTGTTGCCTGTTCATTTTATTGTTTATTTTTTATTATTTATGCATTGCTGTGCATCATGTTCCGTAACCTCTCTGGGGAATAGGACATGAATTGGCCTTTTATGTAAATTGATGTTAACAGGAGTTTTCCAGCAGAGTACTGTGTTGCACCCTGCCCCTCAGTGAAGTGTGCTTGGTAGCCACAGTGGATACCACTACAATTTTCCATCTGGTCACACTGGTTCATCCCAGTGTTAAGCAGCAGAAGCTCAGATGTCAGACTGTTCTTTTCAGAGCTCAGAATCCACCAGTGAGGATGTGTGAAATCTGAGCTGCCATTCCCTAAACTCTTCTTATTCTCTTTGCTAACTCTGTTTTCCAATGAATGCAGTGGCACTGGTAGCAGATTGTTTGGCTAGTACTTGATTTGTAACTAATAACCACATTCTGCATGTCCCAGGTCTTCAATAGGAGTATTTCCAAATACTTGCCTAAAGATTCAAGGATTCTGCCTAAGTTTAGCTTCTGTGTCACTCTACTGCCACTTAAAGACATTCCTCAGGATTTTCTTTTCCTGTTCTGATGTACTAATTTACCTCCCTGTAATCTTTTCTAGTATTTAAGAAGTCTCTGACTTGACCAAAAAGTCCTTACTTTGGCTGTGCTTAAGGATACTCTTCTTTTTTACTCTTGCTTTTATTCACCTTTTATTGTGAAGTGGGTGATCTGGTTGATGGAAAATGTGTTTCAGCATCATGTTGGCTCATGCTGTTTATCTGTCATGTGGAGTGGAGTGCTCTGAGGGTAGTCCTGATCCTATTTATAGCAGACAAGTTGATGTCTCAAGCAGAATAAATACAGCAAGGGGAGAAGCAACAGGAGCTGTTGACCTATTGTTGGGGGAGGAGAGATACAGTTCTTGTGCCAGACTTTAATTTAGAAGTAAAAATGAGGAAAAGAGAAACATGACCTAAAAGAAGTGTCTCCAAATTGAATGTTTTTTTTTTATGCTACAACAATGGCTCTTCAGGAGCCTGGCAGCTTTTTCTCTTTCCGTACAGTTGGAGAAGTATTAAACAGTCTGTGTTCAAAGATGCTTTAAAACTCATTTCTGTCAGCTGGGAGGCTTTTCTCACAGCGTGGCCTCTACAAAGTTCACATGATAGACTTGACTGCTGCATGGGGAGGGGATGAAGATGAGGAAAGGCCCTTGTTGCCAGCACAGTTAACAGGCTGAATTTTTGGGGAAGGAAAAAGCACAGTGAGTTAAGACTGTACTGCAGTGTGATACAGGGGGATTTTAAATGAGTTTGCTTTTGGGCAATGTCTGTTATGCACAAATAATAAAACCAAGCTTCATGTCTCTTGTAATCTCTGCTCTGTACTGACTTGCCATGCACCCTGGGGTGGCTATTCCTTGCTCTCCTGCTTGGTTATCTCTAGAGGGTTCTGCCTAGAAATGAGCCCATGCCATCAAAAAGTCATCTTTTGTTGCTCAGAGCTCTGGTTACTGTTGAGCAATGTCTGGGAACTGTGGTGGATCACTAAGTACAGCGAGGTTTGTACAGCTTTTTCCCAAGGTGATTTCCAAGTTGAAACATTGTATTCCTCTTTGTTTTTCTTAGACTTCCAGGTATATTCTTTGCTTCGGTGAGACATTCTGGAAACTCGTGGCTCCCTAGTTCTGACATTGATTCCTTTATGTTTGTCTTGTTGAGGGAATTCTTTTGGAAGGCTTCCTGATTGCTGCTGCTTCATGATCTTTTGTGCCAAAGCTAATCACTGTTCAGTATGGGACTCTCCTAACATGTTTTATCCTGTAGCTGCTTCTTATGCCTGAAAAGCCTCCATCCCAAATGTCTCCACTCGGGACACATCTTGCTGCTTTTAGCAGTTCCCAGTCTCTGCTGGCAGGAAACACTGCTCAGCTTCCTCAGAGCAGGTGCTTGCAAATGTGGAAGTAGAGAGAGTGGGTTTGGTGCTGGGGATTTCAACAAGACTGCACATGATTTTCTGTACAGAACATGATGGGTTTGGTGCACAAATAGAAAACGACATAGGAATGATGCTCAGAAGGTTTGAATTTCACTGTCTGGAAGTTACTAACAAGACTTAAGTTCTGCCAAGGATTATAAATAGATACAGAAACACTTTACTACCCTTTGCATTTTTTCTGCATACATTTGCATTTATATGAGGTATAGGGTTAAGAAAGTAACTAAAATTGAGTTGAGTAGATCCATATTAAAAGACAAAAAAAAATGTTGCCAGAATTCTGAGCGTGACTGATCAGCATGACTGAAACCCTTGCTTATAAAACACCACCTTTGTCCCCACCAAAAAAAATCTTGAAAGTACATCCCCAACTAAACCTCACCATTTGGTTATTACCTGTTCTCTGAGCTGGGTCTGAAAGTGCTTTGCATCTGTGCCAGTGTGTAAGGTATCAGACAGGAATCTGGCACCAAAGAAAGCATTCATTAGAGTGCACCCCGGAGCTACTGTGCCATAATACTCAGTGTTCCTATAATCTAAAACTTTGTTATGTTTTCCAGGAGAACAGGAGGAAATACTGGGAAAAGAATCAGTTAATTGCTATTGAATTATCTGATCTAGTAATCTACTGCAAGCCAACAAGCAAAACCAAGGACAATTTAGGTATTGCCTTTCATATTACATCTGATTTTTACCCTTTCTACTGTCTTTGTAGATGTTAGTTGGGATTTTAGGTCTGAAGATAAAACTGTCCTACTGGAAAACAAAGTTCTGCTTCACCCAGGCAGTTTTTGATAGCACTTTGAAATTGTACACCAGGGAACTTGGTGCTGTTCATCCATCACAAAAGATCTGTCACAAATTTTAATTAGTTAACTAGAGACACCCTCTCAGATATATATTCCATGGGGAAGCTCACTAGTTATGTGTCAATTGACTTTTTGGAGATTAAAAACTCTGGCTGAACACTTGTGATTTGTTTGTAAAAAAACCTTCATAAATAGATTTACTGTGCATTTTTAAATTTTACTGTAAGAACATGTTTGCCAGGACTAAGCTGTTGGAATGATGTATGGCTTCATAATATAACTGGGCCTGTGTAAGTGCAGCTGTGGATTCTGACACTGAAATATGTACTTTTTATTCCTTTTTTTTTTGTCATTGCTGCTGGAGAAGCCAGCAAATGTGCCCTTTTTCTTTACGTTTCTTTGCAAATGTTTTTAATAAGCTGTCACTGCATTTAAGACATTATAATTATAGTAATTTTTTGAGGCATTGGCTAACCCTGGCTCACCCTTTCTTCTCCCCATTTAGACCCAGGAAAAGATGTCTCATTTAAATATGTGTTAAAGTGATCAGAAGTACATTATTAGCAATGATGAGATGAGAACATGACTGCAGGCTCTTATCTGCCCTTCTGTGAAGCATGTGGCAGGAAGGCAATTTTAACATTCAGGCTTGATTTTCAACCACTTTGCTGTGTCTGCCTGAAAACTGTGCCAATTATTGCATTAAAGGACCAGGCAAAACAAAGTAAAACAAAGTGTTGGTGAAAATACAGTATAAATGTCAACTTCTTTCTTCCTTTGGTAACCACTCTTCTTCCTCCCACCCCTGTGTAGACAATCCTGATTTCAGAGAAATCCGTTCTTTTGTGGAAACCAAGGCAGAGAGCATTGTTAAGCAAAAGCCCCTGGAGCTGTTGAAGTACAACCTGAAGGGCCTGACTCGTGTCTATCCCAAAGGACAGAGGGTTGACTCTTCCAACTATGACCCATTTCGCCTCTGGCTTTGTGGCTCCCAGATGGTGGCTCTGAACTTCCAAACTCCAGGTAATTTTCCCTTTGCAAAAGAATCTAATCCACCTTCTGTTTCACTGTAAATGAGTCCCTTTATGGCCCTTCTGGCCTTCTAATCACCATCCTAATTATTGGAACTTCTCTGCAAGAAGTGGTGTGTGAAGTTTGCTTTTTTAATGTGTGGGTTGCCACCCAGAAATAGGTCTCCAAAAGCCCTGTCCCTGAGCCTAACTGCCCCCAAGCCCTGAAAGATTCATTTCACTTTGATCTCTTTATGGTAAGCAGAGATATTTACAGGGAGTTTCTGATGGATGAATGGTTGTGCAGCCACAGGGAAAGCTGTATTCCACTTCCTGGTGAGGGCCAGCTAGTTTGTGATACACTAATAGGAAGCTAATTGGGGATGGGGATGGGTTTTTTTTGGGATTAGAATTGGTGAAAAATGCCCTGTCAGATTCAGTTACTGAAGGAACTGAGTCTCCCAGCTTTCCATCTCTTTCTGATGAAGTGGTGACCAGAAAGAATTGCAGAGAGGAGCCATTAATCTGGTATTTCCTTAGCTTTATTCCAGGGAATCTTGTGTTGTGACTGTTTAACTCTCTCCCCAGATAAATACATGCAGTTGAACCATGCCTTGTTTTCCCTGAATGGCCGCACTGGCTACGTGCTGCAGCCAGAGAACATGAGAAATGAGGAGTATGACCCAATGCCAAACGACTCCAGGAGGAAATTGCAGATGATTATGACAGTGAGGGTAAATCTCTTTTGTAAATTATGTTTTTTTACAAGTCATAAATATCTATAAAACTAAAAATAAAGCTATTCTGTTTCAGAGCAAGATCTGACAGATTGTCAAAATACTGTTTTTAAATGTCAGTGTGTGTGAGAATAAAACTAACTTCACTGGTTCCTGAGAAGAAATACATATCTTTATCATGCTAATGAAGAACATGCTATAGGACTGAAAGCACAGTCCTGGGATGATTCTGTGTAATTGCTAATAAATACATCAAATGTACTAACTTGACTTTCCAATCAAATGAGTTCTTAGTAGGAGGGTTCTATTGGAGATTGATTAGCATCAGACTAACTAGTTCAGAGACTTTGAGGGTGAAAGAAAGATATTTATAATGAAATATAGAAACTAAACAGAAAACCTAATAAGCTGATCCTCCACTTCATATTTAATACACCATGACTTAATCTGAATGTCATTCTCATTTTTCTTCAAGAGATGAGTTTATCTTTGGAAAACGTTGCCATCTTGATTGAGTGCCAAACAGGGTAACTTGTTTCTCTTCTCAGTTGCTATGCAGTAAGACAGGTTCTTTAAAAGTATGTTTTCTGAGAAAGAAGAAACACATTAATTACTCTTCACTACACTTTAAAGGTGAGGTAAACAGGGCCTGTGAAGGCAAAGCAGAAATGTCTTGAAGTGAGTATGTAATAAACACAGAAGAAAGGGCAAAAGTTGTGCTACAGGCCTGGCCTGGAGCTGCACATTGTGTGTAATGAATGTCAGCTACAGTGTTTTTGTTTTCTTCTTACAATGAAAATCATTGAGTTACCCAGACCATGGGAGGTATTGTTATAGGTGGCACAGATAATACATGCAAACATATTCAAGAGATAGAATGTGTGGTTTTCCATGCTCTGGATTCCTCCCCCCTCCAATTCTGTAGGCTGCCTTCTGTTCAGCAACAATGATGCCAAGTTTCCTTTGGAGGTGATTATAATTTGCAGTTGTTTCTGCAGGTTTTAGGTGCTCGTCATCTCCCTAAACTTGGTAGAAGCATTGCGTGTCCCTTTGTAGAGGTTGAAATTTGTGGGGCTGAATATGATAACAGCAAATTCAAGACAACAGTTGTGAGTGAGTATCTCTGTGTTGCAGGGATATGGTTCTGTTTCCAGGGTACTTAACTAAAGTGAGCAGAAGATGAACATTGTAGGGGGAGTAACTGCAGCTCTGGACTGATGAGTCACAAAGTCTTGTTCTTTTGCTTATCTTGGGGCCTGTTATTTGAGAAACTTCAGTGTATATCAAATTTAGAAAACACAGTACTGTTGCAGTTTGGGAAAAAAAGAAGTCCCATTCTGTTATGTTGTTGCCCATGCATAAGCTTGTGTATTTGCATATTTTAAAAAATTACTGTCTTGAGAGAGCCTCCAACAGTGCCAGTTGGTTCCCAAAAGTCTGGACTAAATGGAGAGTTACTACTGTGAGCTCCAGACTTTGTTTATTTAAACTGAGGTTCTAAGACTGGCACCCCCTTGGAGGCAGCTTGGGTGTATAGGGCTGTAAAATAGTTTAACTTGAAATGCATTAAAAGTTTGATCAAAGCTTGGTCCTGGGGAGTTCTGGATAAGGAATGTGTTTGTGTGTGCATAAACTTAAATGTGCTGAAATTGGACAATATTTCAGCCACTTCATATTGCACCATTTAGTATTTCTGGGTGCGACTGTGTTCCTCTGATGAAAAACAGGTTTTGGTTCTAATTATCCAAACCAGTGATAGCAGTGGAAAATAAACACAGAATCAGGAGCAGAATGTGTTTTGTGGCTCCTCAGTGCTTCAGAGAAGATGATAATGATTTAAACTTTCTGTGGGAAGTGACCAAGACTTTAGAGAGCAAACTTCCTGGCTGTGTCACATATACCAAATCTTGGTGTTCTGTACATAACTATAAAAATTGGGCCAAGGTACATGAGTCTTCCTAGTGTTTTTCTTGCTTTCTCTTGGATATGGAGCATGAAGCTTATGAATATAAGAAATTAATTAGCTTCTTTACAAATAAATATCTAAGGAAGTTTGATATTTTTGAACACAGATAATAGCTTTTCTTCATGGATTTTCATCCCTGCCAAGTTTTCTCCCACCCCCACCACCAAGTAAACAAACACAAACTTTCTGAAGCAAGGTTACAACATGAGACAGATGGCAAATAGGATTTTTGGGCTTCTGTCTCCCTAGAAAATGTCCTGGGATACATACTCATATGTGAATGAAGTGAAATTATTGCTTCATGCTGCAAATGTTTCCTTTTCATTACAGATGACAATGGCCTTAATCCAATTTGGGCACCTTATGCAGAGCAAGTAAAATTTGAAATTTACGACCCAAATCTGGCGTTCCTGCGCTTTGTTGTTTATGAGGAGGATATGTTCAGTGATCCCAACTTCCTGGCACACGCCACCTTTCCCATCAAAGGAGTCAAATCAGGTGACATCAGTGGTTATAATGAGGGGCTGTTGAGCATTACTGTACTGTGCCTTCCTCTCTGCTGCCAGACTCCCTCCTGCCTCAGTGAAGCTCCTTCCTCTGCCTTTACTTTTCAGGAGCATGTGAAGTCAGGTGTTTCTCAATTTTGCCAGCCTTGCCTTTTGCTTCTCTGCAATTGCCATAGTAGAGCCTGCTCTCAGCAGAGGAGCATTTGAGCACTGAAGAACGTTCAAAGTGTGCCCCATTTCTGTGACTGCAAATTCCCCCTTGGTGGACTCTAACTGCCCTTTGTTTTCCTTCCCCCCATCCCAGGTTTTAGGTCAGTTCCTCTCAAGAATGCCTACAGTGAGGATATAGAGCTGGCCTCTCTCCTGGTGCACTGTGAGATGCAACAAGTTCTGGTGAGGAGCACTGGGGTTTGTTGTGTGCACTTAGAGTGTCTGTTATCAGTTCTTTGTGGAAACCAGGAGCTGAGGATTCAGTTTTCTGTTCTGTGTCTGATGTGCTGTTGTCAGGCATTTCTTCTGCAGGTACTGGGGAAGAAAAATAGCACAAATTGAGTTACTCTCCCTCTGGGTGGACAGATTACACGGTTGTTAAAAGAAATAATGCACAAACAAAGCCTCATTACCTCCAATAGTTTTTGCTGTAACAGCATGGTCGTTGTCTTTCCTTGTTAACTGACTGATGCCATGCAAAGCTAGCTAAAATCAGCTTTGGCTTCATAGATTAATCTTTTTTTTTAAAAGTCCTACATAAAAAGAAATCGCTTCAGCAATAGAAGATAGTAATTTCTCCCAGTATTTCATTAAAATAAACAACCCATCAGGTAGAAGACATATCTGGTTCTTAAAGAGCTGCTAATCTGCTCCTTTTAAGCCTCTCTAAACACCTAGTTAAAATAGTAGTATTTTAAAACACATAGGGGAAAAATAATGATGCTCATGAATCCAGACATTAAAGCAGCTGATCTGTGAACAGTGTTTGTTGGTGTTCCAAGGGTGCTGCTGTATATGTTGATTTGTAAGATACTTCTCAGACTCTTTCTCAATAATATATTACATAATTTAAATACACTTGTGATATGATCAAAGTTTAAAGATGCTTCTGGGAAATGGGTGTTTCAGGGTGCTTTCCATCACCCTTCTGATTCAGAGAAATAAAAAAATTTCAAGTTCTTATTTTTAGTCTGTCAAAACACTCAGGCCCGTGCTGCACTTCACACCAGTTACATTATTTTTCGGATTGAAACACCAACTCCTGTGAACTCAAAGTCACTATGTCTCTGGAGGGATTTGTGCCTGCAGTTGCATACACTGAACAGGAAATTTCTGAATTCAGTCACATTGTTCTTCCCAAAGGAGTGGAAGCCTTTTTCAGACATCCTTTGTGGAGATTTTTACGAAGCCACCTTATAACACCTGATGTAAAATGCCAGTGTGTGCAGTGAGAGTGTTGAAAGCTGTGGTAGGTTCCTGTAAGTTCCTTCTGTGGGCCAGCCAAGGGTTCTGACAGCAGAAGAGGATTAGAAGCTGAGACCAGAGATTTGTGTGTGAAGAGGAGACCTATATCCTTCAAGACAATATTTGAATTGTTCATGGACTCAAGTGTCATAGGGGAGGCCTGGTAAACTGCTGGGTTTGGGCTTGCTGCCTTTGAGAAAACTGATAAAGTCACCATTGCCTAATGCTGAGCATGGACATCACTTGTGGATACATTGCAAATCCCTGCTGCCATGGTTTCCCTTCAGGAATCCAGATCATTATTTGCCTGGGGCAGGAGCAGCTCTCAAAGTGTTGTTCTCAGCAGCAGTCTGTCCCCCAATCTGTCAGCACCAACTCCTTTGACAGTAGCAAATTTCACACTCTAGAATCCCCTTCTGCTATTAAGCCAAATGAAGATGCAGCTCAGCTTGGTGTTTTTACAAAGCCTGGTGGTGATGCAGTGGCAGGACAACTTCCAAAAACTTCCTTTTGTTTGGCAGCCTGCAACAAACCCAGACTCACCACAGTTGTCAACTCCAGAACTTCTGCCAGGTCATTCAAGAAGCATCAGGAAAGATCAAGGCTGCCTCTGTTCTTCTGCTTCTTTTTAAAAAGTGAAGGCCTTCCATAAAATAATACCATTTAATAACAGGCCTCTTTATATACAGAGCCCATCTGCATGTGTGTGGAGATGAAATACAAAATTATAATGAGGAGTTACAGATAGCTGTGGAGTTTATCAGGAATAGTTAAGCAAAAACTTTTGTAGACATAAGCATGCACATTTGTGAATTATTATGTGGAGCCTTACATAGTTCCTGTACAACTTAAACAGGTTTTTTGATATTGTAGGAATCGTACTGAGATGGTTGTTGCACTTAAAAGCATGTCTTATCTGCTTGAAAATTGATTTCCTTGCTTCAGAAAGTGCATGTACTTCTTCAGCTTTTTCTGACTACAGTCAGCCTCAATGGTGTTTATGTTCTTGACTTAAAGATTGAAGTGGACATCTTAAAATGCAGTTTAGGCTGTACCTTTGTGGATACATTTATTTGCAAGAACTAACAGTGGTACATACACATCTTGATGATTACACCTGCAAATTGGCAATTAGCACTCTGCATTTCCTTTGTGATTTGGGAATACAAAGTTTCCTACCCCTTTACAAACAAAAATTAAATAAATTACTCTTTAAATCTTAATCAGTAGCATATCACTGAGGCTGTTTCAGTTGCTCCAACCCATTCCTGCATAGGAATGTGTTCCAGGAGGAAAAAAGGTTTAGGAAAGGATCTTGTTGCTATAACTGAAACCCCTTGGGTATGTTGCTAAGCTATCAATTTCCCTGGAGCTGGACTGAATGCAGAAAGAGGCATTCTTATTAGTATGCTGCCTCTGAAAATGTTTGGATTTATTACATTTATTGATTGCATGTCATTTCTTGTAGAAGGAGTATCTTGTTTTGCTGCTGATGTGAAAATTAAGACTTCAGTCCTGCCAGTTCTGTTCCCCACTAGTAACTCTATAAAGAAGCAGCTTCTGCATCCAAAGTTCTGAAGTATTAAAATAATTTGGAGTCCTAAAGGGAATCATGATGATTGTTTTATGGTTGTGGAATATTTTGAGACCTACTGTAGTCTACAATAGAAACTCAAACCTACCCAGTTCATCTGCAAGTACTGAATTGCCATAGTTACGTAGAAATACAGGATCTGTCCTTTCTTGGCCATCTGAGTACTTGCTGCTGTAAGGGATCCTATTTACCAGTCAGTATTTTAGTTTACATTTCAGTAGGAAATCCCCAGGATTGTCACTTTGTCACATGGTGCACAAATATGATGGAAGAGCCAAAACATTTTAAAAATATATTTTTAATATTATTCTAATCTGAAAAGCCATCATGATAAACTATTTTCTGTTCTTTCCTCAACAGACTGACACGCTTTATTAGGGAAGAATCATCCAACAGAAGTGTTTAGATACACTAATTTAGTGACCTGTGCTAGAATATCCCTGATGCCCCTGTCAGAGGGCATGGCTGGTCATACTGTGGGGGTGAAGGGTTGTTTTTAGTTCTTTCTAAGTTAGTTTGTTTTCCAGAAACATCCTATCAAACCGATTTTCTAAAACATTCTATGCAGTTATTAAAATGTGGTTAAGAAAACAAACTCATCCCCCAAACTCCGTTGATTCTGTGTCATTTTGGGAACGTGTTTTACGAAATTACCTTGATTTCCAATATTCCTTTGAAGGAAAGTGAAGAAGAGCTTTACTCCTCGTGCCGGCAGCTCCGGAAGCGCCAGGAGGAGCTGAATTCCCAGCTGTTCCTCTATGACACCCACACGAACCTGAGGAATCCCAGCAGGGATGCTATCCTGAAAGAATTCAATGTCAATGAGCACAAACTACAGATTTATCAAGACACTTGCAACCGTAGGTGGGTTGATGATCATTCTCCCTTTCCAAGGCAGCTCTGTCTAGACAGGATTTATGGTGAGGAAACCTCAGACATATCAAAGGGAGCATCATATCAAAAGTGAGGGTAGAACAAGCTCATCTGGAATGAGGAAGGGCTACAGAGAAGCCAGGATGGGCTTCAAGCCACTAGAGGCCAGCAGAAGCTGAGGAATGTGGGCTCTGTGACATCTCAGTTGCAGTGATCACTTGTAATCCTGTCAGGTTTTGTATCCCTCTCTGCTGCTTTCTGGGAGGAAAGCCTGGAAGTGTATACAGGCAAATAAATAAACCTCTTCACTCTTGCTACACTATCAGAGTTATGTCCCTGGAAATGTCATGCACATATGAGATATGTAGGAACAGATACACAAACCACAAAAGATAAAGCCAGTATTGAGTTGTAACAGCACAGCATTGTCAGTTCAGTGTCAGTGCATTATCCAGAGCTTAGGGCTGGGTGTGAGGGGGATAG